>JAVIWB010002535.1:0-33983 GCA_031893035.1 Dermolepida albohirtum
ATATCGGAGTAAGAGGTGTACAAAATTTAATCGAAGCGCGAAATTTCGCACATTATTTAAATTCGTACACTTTTTCGCCTATTGCCTCGATTCGTTTCTGTTAACAGATAAATACGAAATTAAAAATTTAAAGAATCTTGGGAATACTTCATATTAAAGTTTTGATGTTTTCAATTTGCAAAAAATTTAAATTTTGCCCTTTGATTAATTTTATGCAACTCTTTCGTCTGGTGTCCTCATTTGTTTCTGTTATCCTGATACTAAATTACAAATTTGGAGCATCTTGCAAATATTTCATATTAAAAAATCTCATTTAATAAATCATTAAATTTTATATTTAGTAAGTAACTGTATATAGGTGTTTAAAATTGAAATATATTCTATAATATACAGTACAAGGAATCAAATTGTAAGAAAGATATTTCAATATAAAATTATAATCATTGTTGGCGCTCTCTTTATCACAGTATCTAAAGTTTTGTTTGTACCTCTGTACCAATGCCCTCTGTGTTTTAAACTAAAATTTGGACAGTGGGTATTAGATGGCACCACTATTTGTAATAAATTTATTTTGTTAGAAATTATGCTTTATTATATTATATTGTAAGGCAAAAAGTCTTGATATGTGTCCTTAAGAATTCTTAAATCTACACAAATTTTTATTTTTTGTGAAACCAAGTTCTTCAACATTAATTATAAATACACTAAATATGCAGAGGATTTCCAATTGTATCTTCATTAATCATTAATTTTGAACAAAATTGACACATTTTTTTACTTTCTAAAATATTCAAAGAAAATATGAATAGTCATATACGATTAGAATTAACATCAAAACAATTATGAAATTTTGTCATGATATTATTGAATATCAAGTAAATATTTTCCGAACCTAATTTTTTTTTTCTAAACACGGCTTTATATCTAATATTATATTTGAAAACGAAATATATTAGACAAACCTAAGTCATGAAGATGAACATTATAATAATAAATTTTATTAAATATTTATAATTTTGAATATCGATAATACAGAGTCCTAATGATTGTCTGAAAAAAATTACTTTCCATTTCACGTTATATCAATATTTAAATCTGTTTTATGGAGAGAAAAATAGCATTTTAGGAAAATTATTAATAAATTTGTCATTGATGAATAGATTTGGACATTGGCACATATTACGTTTAGTGATATTAGTATTAGAACATGGATATTTCCACCATAATAATGCAAGTGCTCATACTGCTCATGCAACATGTGAATATTTACAATAAATATATTGTGATAGAGTTGTGAGTGCACAGCTTTAGACTGCAAGATCACCAGAATCCACACCACTGGATTATTTCTTGTTTGGTATTTAAAATCAGAAATTTATAGAAACCACGTGCATATTATTGATAAATTAAGAAACTCAATTTCACATGTTATACAAAATAAAATAACAGAGCAATTACAAAACTTATTTGAAAATATGAAAATTATTGTATTGTTGTATTAATGTGTATGTTATATGTTCATACTAGTGAGTTGATTATTTAAATAAATAAATGTTAGTAAGTCGATAACAATTAGACCAGTTTCCCTTTTACTTCTACTTTGCGATTAGTACATTTCATATATTAATAAATACATAATCTCTCCCTGAAATATGTTCAATATTAAAAGGAGATAAATATTAATACAACCAATGGCTTAGCATTTTTTTCTTCATGCGATCATCAGATCTCTGTACTTTAAGTTATAAGTGATAAATACTAAAACTAAGCAATACATCAAATTTTACATTGATGCAATCTAAGTATTCTGTAGCTAACTGCTGACAAGTCTATTCACCACGTATCTATTTGATAAACATATATTTAGGTAAATAAAACACAAACTTATAAGAACATTTATTAAAAATTTGTTTGACAATATAAAACATTTATTTGTAGAAATATTTTTAAAACTTTAACAGTGTATATATGGAAAACATATCTCGATATATACACATCTGGTAATAATAGCAAAATTTATACTTCACGAAACAACATTGTTGAAGGAACAAAAATTGGTAATTAATCTGAATCCTCTGTCTCATCTCCATCTGTGTTGAAAGACCCACTCAGTGATTCTGCAAAATAATCGTGTTCTCAATTACAAGTTAGGACAAATAAACAATAATAATACACTCTTGACAAATTTTATGATAATCTATTAATATATCAATCACTAATTTATTATACGATTATTTAAAATGTCCGCTAACTTTTGTGAGATTTTGGAAAATTAATTGAGGAGGAATTTTTTTAATGCAAGTTTGTCCAATAATGAATTGGTGATTAACACTTTCACGACCACAAGGCTATTTGCATAACTATAATCATTTGATATATTTAGTATGAATCAATTAGTGTCAAAAAAGCATATTTTGAAAGTAAAACACGAAAAAAAAAATCGTTGACTATCAATATACTCAGCAAAACTAATAATTTTATAACTATGTATAATAATAATGTATTTACCAGGCTTAGTATATATTGCGATATAAAATTTTAAAAAGCACTTTTACATTTTTGCACAATTCTCGAACACAGTATCGAGAAAACTGTAAACTTTCACACACAGTAAATCAAAAAAGGTGCAACCGAAGTTGTTTTAATTAAATACGTTAAGAACAGATACGCTAACGAGTTAATTAGGAGTAAAAAAAATATTTTTCTTTTCGCTATTGAGCTATCCAATATTTTTGCTTTGGGACACCGGGGTTCCTATAGTCGTTAAAGGGTTAAATTTGATTAATATATTAATATGAACACATACATCACACCAAGAGTATATTTTATATGTATAGTAATAAATAAGAAGAGAGGCATTGCCGATGGTTTGCATGGCAGTAACGCAAGTATGCCTCCCAAAGGGATTGTTAACTGCAATGGGTATAAATAAATTTTTAAATCGTTTTCCTACAGACATTTACTATATGCAACTGCGAACCCAGAGGTTTGTTCAATATTAGTAATAAACCAGAAATGAACCGAGTTACAAGTTTTACAATACAAGGATTGCAACTTCAATAATGGAAAATATTTACAGCGGATACAAGATAGATGTATGCTTAAGAATTTTACTGTCCTTCAATGTTGTCACAAATATTCTGTATAATCCATTGTCAACAATGTAAATATCGTAGTCAAATTAGAGGGCCTACTATCTAAAGAATCTCTTAATGTCGGGAAGTGGTTCTTCAATATTAAGAAACAAATCAGTGCAGTTTAAATCTGTGGTGGTGCAGAATATAGTACAGTTTTGGCTAGAGGAGCTCATTCTTAAAAGCTGATCTCAGATTATGTCCAAACAATATTCACTAATACTCAATATTTTTGATTTAATCTTGGGGTAGGCTATATGTATGTTAGAATAACACCAAATTCATTCAAGAAAATCGTCACGACTGTCACATTGTTGAACAAATCAGATACACTTTTCGCTCAATGGGAACAATTATTAATTCGATCTCGAAATTAATGGCAAAATGTGTTAATCTTCAAAAAATCTTCAGTAATATTCACGATTTACTCTCGGGGTACGATAGAATAACACCATACGCATACAAGAAAATCATAACGACTTTCACGTTATTGAACAAGTGTGATAGTTTGCGTTGGATGGGTGCAAATATTAAACTGCGAACTGATGGGGTGGTTCCTTAGGAAAGTGTTGCAGCTTCGTTCTCAAAGCTGATTACCAATTGTGTTCAGAAATATTCACTAATATTCGCGATATTGACGATTTCCTCTCGTGGTACGATATACTTATATCTTAACACCATACTCATACAAGAAAATCGCTACGGCTTTCAAATTATTGAGGGTCTGATGAACTTTTGATTTTTATAATGACTTATAACGTCACTACTCGTTCGATTTGGGTCATTTTTCACCCAGAGTAATGGTATAATATAAAAATACTTATTTACAATATATGGAAACATTTCTGTATTTCAACTCGTGCGGAACCCATCGTGACGTAATTTTGTGCGTGCCCAAGCGCTTCTTTACAATATTAAGAAGTGCAAATCCTGTTTCTCGCGTTAAGCCATGAATTGTACGGTGGTGATCTATTTCCAGTAGCAGAGAAACGGCATACATTTCGTCTTTAGCATTAGAATGACCTTCCCGAAACAAGCCTATCATTTTATTCGGTAAGACAGTAGTACCCAGGTAAGTTTTTTTCAAGACTTTTGATGACACTACCTTTGTCTGCCACTAATATGTGATATGAACATTATTGGGTTACTTTGCAAAATATCTCTACTCTTGAGTTTCCACTATTAAACTTACAACCCTTAAACTTTTCTATATAATAAACTAAAAACTGCAAGTTCTGTGAACAGATTTGCTCTTATTGAAATTAACAGTAAATAACTACTACACTATACAGACTATAATTTCTTGATGATTTTTAACTTTTTCATTGCTATGAGTACACTGTTATACAAACATCGCATCAAAAATGAAATTTAGTTAATAAATTAACCGTACACAAAAAGAATATTTTAGTATATATCAGGTGTACCGGAATGTTATAACCGGTTTTTCTAACAGATGTCGCTTGATTTGGCACATTATCATTTTATTCTACTAACATCAAGCTTCAAGCCCGTACATGTTACATTTTGCAAAAGTAACACTGTCATAGATTTATATCTCGGCACGCATTACTTTTCTTATTTAATCAAAAGAAAAAAGCCGTCGAAAGTCGTCGTTTGCTGGTAGAAACTTACGGTAAGCATGCTTCAACCATAAAAACATGTGAGGCGTGATTTCGACATTTCAAACGTGGTGATTTCAATGTGCAAGACAAAGAACGTTCTGATAAACCGAAAAAGTTTGAAGATATAAAACTGCAGGAGTTATTGGATGAAGACCCAACCCAAACTCAAAAACAATTAACAGAAGCGTTAAATGTGGCCCAAGAAACGATTAGCGACCGATTGCGAGCAATGGCAAAAATCCAAATGATGGGAAAATGGGTACCACATCAATTGAATGATAAGCAAATGGAAATCGAAAAATCGTCTGTGAAATGCTGCTTCATAGGTATGATCGGAAGTTATTTCTGCATCGAATAGTGACGGGTGATAAAAATAAGATTTATTTCGAAAACCCTAGGCGCAAAAAATCACAGTTATAACCTGGCGAAGTCGGCTCATCTACTACAAAGCCAAATCGTTTTGGTTGCAAGACAATGCTCTGTGTTTGGTGGGTCCAGAGTGGCGTAGTGTATTATGAACTGTTGAAACCTGGTGAAACAGTTAATACTACCGACAACAAATTATCAATTCGAATTATGCATTGATAGAAAAACGTCAAGAATGGGCCCGAAGACATGGTAAAGTGATTTTAACAGCACGATAATGCGCCGTCTCATACAGCAAAACCGGTTAAGGAAGCGTTAAAAGCACTTGGATGGGACATAATATCGCACATGCCATACTCTCCAGACCTCTCCGACTACCACCTTTTCGCATCAATGGAACATGCGCTTGCAGAGCAGGAAGAACTTGAAAAATAGCTCTATGAATGGTTTTCCTCAAAGGACAAACAGTTTTTTTGAAATGGCATCCATAAATTGCTTGAAAATGAGCAAGATGTGTAGAATCAAAAGGCTAATACTTTGAATAAATAAATTTTTCCATTTTCTTGAAAATTATGTAGTTGTTTTTTTTACGAAAAAATCCGGTAATGACATTCCGGTACATCTGGTAGTTAACTGTAAACTCCTTTTAATTAGCCATACTTGAAAAGATTAGAGTTAATAATAGTCACCTGTCGCTTCTTCATATGAGGTAGAAGACACACTGGAGGTGGTTGATGATGGTGATGGAGTTTTCTTACTTCGTGCAGGCCCTGCTAAATCAGAATAGTTATATACTATATATCTAACATAATAACACTCTCAAAAATCTATTAAAATCATATTTATGAATTAAGAAAGTTATCCACATTAACAGTATAAAATGCACTATTTTAACAGATTCTATAATAACAGCTATAAAGATATATGAAAACTTACAAGTAACGGGTGGGTTTAAATTTGAACCACCGGTTATTTCGAATCTGGCAATACTTATGTCATTCTATTCTGTCACAAAATTCAGTGTAGTATCTCCACTGAACGAAATATATCGATTTACACTTGAGCAACGTTGGGATTTATTGGAAATTTTTTTCCAAAACAAAGACAATTGGTCGGAAATTGCACGAAAATGTCGTACAAAATGTGGTCGCAGAAAAGGACCAGCAGTGCCCGGTATACACAAGTTTATTGCTAAAATTCGTGAAACTGGTTTCATTGTTGATGCACCAAGACGTGAGCGTGCTCGTACAGTGCGTACACCCGAAAATATCGAAGCTGTGGCTGAAAGTGTGCGTGAGAATCCATCAACACCAACTCGTCATCGTTCTCAAGAATTGAACATTTCACGCACCAGTTTACGTCGAATTTTGCGAAAAGATCTTAGTATGACGCCTTACAAAGTTCAATTGGTTCAAGAGTTGAAGCCGCATGACCATCTGTTTCGCTAGATGGGCCAACGAGAAACTGCACAATGATGTCGATTTTGCCAAAAAAATCATCTTTTCGGATCAAGCTCATTTTCATCTTGGTGGGTACGTTAACAAGCAAAATTACCGTATTTGGGGCTCAGAAAACCCACACGTGGTTTTACAGAAGCCAATGCACCCATTACGAGTGACTGTTTGGTGCGCCTTGTGGAGCGGAGGCATCGCTGGCCCATATTTCTTTGAAAATGAGGACGGCGCAACCATTACGGTCAATGGAGGCACCTATCGCATCATGATAACCGATTTTTTTTGTGCCCGCTCTTCATGGTATTGATGTGAACGATGTTTGGTTTCAACAGGATGGTGCAACTTGCTACACATCTCATGCCACAATCGATTTATTGCGTCAAACGTTTGATGGCCGTTTAATTAGCCGAAATAGTGATATCAATTGGTCGCCAAGAAGCTGCGATTTGACACCGTCGGACTATTTTCTGTGGGGCGCCGTTAAAGACAAGTGTTATGCCGACAAACCAGAGACAATTGAGCATTTGAAGGCCAACATTCGTGATGCCATTGCCGAGATACGACCCCATACACTCGAAAAAGTGCTCGAAAATTGGTCCGATCGAATGGGGTACTGTGAGGCCAGCCGCGGCAGCCATATGAATGAAATAATATTCCGTTTCTAACCGGAACAATTGTACTTCACAACACAAAAATAAATTTCGTAAAATTTCAAACCGTTTTTGTTTTATTGCATTTTTAAATTTAAACTTTTAAATGGCCCACCCGTTATTTATAAAAGATATACACAAATACATTCAAATCATACAGCTTGATTTTCTAAAAATAATATCCAGTTATATGAAGTTATCAATAGAATATGTTAAAAGTTGATAACTTTATATTGTTCTTCCAATAATTCATAATCAATGGAGGAATTAATTTTGTAGGGCTACATGAATTGGTATTTCTTGGCAAATCCTAATTATATATTTATTGAAATCTAAGTATGCAAAAAATGCAAAGAAACATATAGAAATAATAGAAAAAGGATTAATTAATAAAATCAATTATTTTTGCATTTTTTATGGGGAGAATCGGTGTGAATTTTGCCACATATTTTTGTTTAACAAGTTTTTTAGTTACTTCGTTTGTGCCAATTCATTTTGTTGCCAGAGTCATACCGAGTATTGTTAGAGATTATTATAGTTATGTGTTTATCTATTATTGTCACGCTTTATTTATGAAAATATTACAATTTTTCCTTATATTATCACAATATTGCTTTTTTTTGTTTTCGCAATATCTGTGAATGTATAGTTAGTGCGATATTTGCTGAGTCAGAATTCTTAGACCACTTAACTCAGTTTCTGGGAATAAACCGCACGCGACACCCGAGTTGGATACACATTGACGGCGAGACGTTCACTGTAGCAGGTTAGTCTTTGCATACCGTGTTTTTCAATCGATTTACGTAACGTGTATTTTTGTGAATATATGTGCGTTTCGAGTGTAATTTCGTATTAAAAGAAATCAAGGAGGGCGAAGAATTAAAGAAGGAAATTTAATTCCCAGTCGACGTTTACATATTTTTATTGTTATATTTTCCTTATTATAAAAGAAACAAAAATACAATTTAAAAAATTACTTTTTTTTACAAAAAGTCTACGTTAGATCATTGGCTTCATTTTTCGCGTTTCACTTTCTCACAACAAAGAAAACGTGCTGAAAATCCGTTCGATAAAATAACGAGAAAAATTTTAAGGCACGCAACTGCTTAAATAACTAGTCGCGGTACACCCTTGCGTAAAGTGCGGTTTATTCCAAAAAATGACGTGCAGTTTTCTAGAAATTCTTTCTCAACAAATATCGTACCTAGTATGTACGTACTCAATGCTTTGTGTTTTGTCCTGTTAATTGTAATTTATTATTGGGCAAATAAACATTATTATCATTACTAACTGAGGTTTGGCGAATCAGAATTAGAAATATCATGAACAAAAAAGCATAAAAGAAATATTAACAAAATAAAAGGTGTGCAAACAGTGTTGAAAAAAAATAACAGAAAAGTTACAAATACCGAAGTTACGATATCAAATTTTGCTCGCTCAATATTTATATATTGTATAGAGCACGTGCCAAAAGAGAAACGGATGTCACGTAATCGGCACAGGACAAGAGTAGTTCATGCAGAAGAGGTCAGTTACCTCATTTCATCGATATTTACACTGCGTATTTTAAGCTTCGCCCTCTGTTGTGGATGTTATATACAACCATACTCAAATGTATAAGACACCTTACGAATTTATGTACATACATATATAGTTTATATAGTTTAATCAAAAGAGAGGTGAGGAAAATAAAACTGTTGTGAAATTTATGTACAAAGTGTTATTTAGTAATATAGTACAATTTATCAATATTTTGTCGCTCCGCCCTTGGCCTTAATGACAGCTCGCACTCGTCGAGGCATACTTGCTACTAAATTGTAACACTCTGCCGGTGGTATTGCAGCCCGTATTTCGCGAATTTTTGTTGATAATTCTGCTTTTGACAGGCATTTATGTTCCGTGATCTTAGTTTTTAAGATACGCCACAAATTTTCAATGGGAGACAAATCGGGACTTTGTGACGGCCAATCCAATACCTCCACTGTGTTTTCCTCGAACCAACGCATTACAGCACCCGATTTGTGGCAGGGCGCATTATCTTGCTGAAAAATGTTTTGTGGAATATCCTGGTCGAATAGCACAGACGGTTCTAATACTTTCTCCAACATGGCTAAATAGCGTTGGCTATTCATCCGTCCATCGCACAGGTACACTTCTCCAACACCGTATGCAGACATACAACTCCAAACCATGATACTACCACCTCCAAATTTTACTGTGGGAATGATACATTGTGGTTCATAAACTTCCCCTTGGCTACGCCGAACGTATAGCGTCCCAGGTAGTCCCCAAAGCTGCCAGGCAAAAGAAGAAAGTTAGCACTTAGACGGGATTAATTTTGTTTAATGTTACATGTAGACTGAATTACATACAACGATAAGAATATTAGTCATGAAGATGTATGTACTTACATACCTCGATATTCGATTCATCAGACCAAAGAATCTTCGACCACTTCTCGATTGTCCAATTTTCATGTTGTTTGGCCCATAAATACCGCTTCTTTTATGAGCGTCAGTTAAAAGCGGTTTACGTCGCGCTTTACACCCTCGTAAACCAGGAGACGCCTTCTCACTGTTTGCGCAGAAACTGTTACGCGATAACGCTGTTTCAGATCACTGGCGAGCTGTTTCGACGATTTTTTAATATCACTGAGAGCCAGTCTTTGTAAAATTCTGTCTTCTCTAATCGAGGTACAGGGTTTTCTGCCACTTTTTGGTCTGTTAACAAACGACCCACTCTCCTGATAGCGACTAATGGTTATATGAACTGCACATCACGAACATTTTTTTTTTGCAATTGCAGCTATTGATAACTTCTCGAAATGCAGTAGCACTATTTGGGCGCGTTCCCCTACCGACAACTCGTGTGTTTTAGGCATTTTTCTTCAACAAATAACTGACACAACGTGATAAAATAGGATAATCTAATTGATCTCTACCACAAACTCACAAACGCACGTTGCTCACACACTGCTAGAATGACACTAAATTTCTAAAATCCACAATTTCACCTTTCCACCTATTCTTTTCAATAGGGGATTAAGTAGGGTATTCAAAAACCCTAGGCGCAAAAAATCAGTTATAACCTGGTGAAGTCGGCTCATCTACTACAAAGCCAAATCGTTTTGGTTGCAAGACAATGCTCTGTGTTTTGTGGGACCAGAGTGGCGTAGTGTATTACAGACTGTTGAAACCTGGTGATCGCTACCGACAACAAATTATCAATTTGAATTATGCATTGACAAAAAAAAAAGAATAGTCCCCAAAGCTGCCAGGCAAAAGAAGAAAGTTAGCACTTAGACAGGATTAATTTTGTTTAATGTTACATGTAGACTGAATTACATACAACGATAAGAATATTAATCATGAAGATGTACTTATCATCAGAGGAATCTTCGACCACTTCTCGATTGTCCAATTTTCATGTTGTTTGGCCCATAAATACCGCTTCAGCGTCAGTTAAAAGCGGTTTACGTCGCGCTTTACACCCTCGTAAACCCAGGAGACGCCTTCTCACTGTTTGCGCAGAAACTGTTACGCGATAACGCTGTTTCAGATCACTGGCGAGCTGTTTCGACGATTTTTTAATATCACTGAGAGCCAGTCTTTGTAAAATTCTGTCTTCTCTAATCGAGGTACAGGGTTTTCTGCCACTTTTTGGTCTGTTAACAAACGACCCACTCTCCTGATAGCGACTAATGGTTATATGAACTGCACATCACGAACATTTTTTTTTGCAATTGCAGCTATTGATAACTTCTCGAAATGCAGTAGCACTATTTGGGCGCGTTCCCCTACCGACAACTCGTGTGTTTTAGGCATTTTTCTTCAACAAATAACTGACACAACGTGATAAAATAGGATAATCTAATTGATCTCTACCACAAACTCACAAACGCACGTTGCTCACACACTGCTAGAATGACACTAAATTTCTAAAATCCACAATTTCACCTTTCCACCTATTCTTTTCAATAGGGGATTAAGTAGGGTATTCAAAAACCCTAGGCGCAAAAAATCAGTTATAACCTGGTGAAGTCGGCTCATCTACTACAAAGCCAAATCATTTTGGTTGCAAGACAATGCTCTGTGTTTTGTGGGACCAGAGTGGCGTAGTGTATTACGGACTGTTGAAACCTGGTGAAACAGTTAATACTGATCGCTACCGACAACAAATTATCAATTTGAATTATGCATTGACAGAAAAAAAAAGAATAGTCCCCAAAGCTGCCAGGCAAAAGAAGAAAGTTAGCACTTAGACAGGATTAATTTTGTTTAATGTTACATGTAGACTGAATTACATACAACGATAAGAATATTAATCATGAAGATGTACTTACATACCTCGATATTCGATTCATCAGACCAAGGAATCTTCGACCACTTCTCGATTGTCCAATTTTCATGTTGTTTGGCCCATAAATACCGCTTCTTTTATGAGCGTCAGTTAAAAGCGGTTTACGTCGCGCTTTACACCCTCGTAAACCAAGAGACGCCTTCTCACTGTTTGCGCAGAAACTGTTACGCGATAACGCTGTTTCAGATCACTGGCGAGCTGTTTCGACGATTTTTTCCTATCACTGAGAGCCAGTCTTTGTAAAATTCTGTCTTCTCTAATCGAGGTACAAGGTTTTCCGACACTTTTTGGTCTGTTAACAAACGACCCACTCTCCTGATAGCGACTAATGGTTATACGAACTGCACATCACGAACATTTTTTTTTTTGCAATCGCAGCTATTGATAACTTCTGGGAATGCAGTAGCACTATTTGGGCGCGTTCCCCTACCGACAACTCGCGTGTTTTAGGCATTTTTCTTCAAGAAATAACTGACACAACGTGATAAAATAGGATAATCTAATTGATCTCTACCACAAACGCACGTTGCTCACACACTGCTTGAATGACACTAAATTTCTAAAATCCACAATTTCTCCTTTCCACCTATTCTTTTCAATAGGGGATTAACTAGGATATTCAAAAACGCATTTCTGTAAATACCATTAACTATTTTTACGGTTAATTTCCGTCAGACTTGGATAATACCGAGAATAAGGGTTTTTACCTGGGGTGTCTAATACATCTGAGCATTGTTGTATATATATGTGGATATAATATATGAAAAGTTGTTTCTTGTATTTCAATTACATTGTAGGATGAATAAAAATACACTCTATTAAGACATATTTTGCCTATTGAAGGTTAATCAATTAACCTCGACTCCATTAACGAATTGTTCTTATTTCGCGGTTCCTCATATAGACATTAAATATTATGGTAGTGACAAGAAACTATACTTCTCTCTTTCGAATAGAAATTAAACTATCCAAACAAAGGAAAATACAATATACGAACTTATCTTGTAAATTGAAGTTATTCTGTACGCAAAAAAGCACTGAAGCAAGGTAGATGTGTAATGGTTGAATAAAGAACAACTCTATTGTCGAGGAGATATTGATTAAGTTAGTCATTTAATTTAGGACATAAGATACTTTCCTTCTTTAGGACAATTTCATTTCTATTCGAAAGAAAGAAGTATAATTTCTTTCCACTACACTACAATGTTCAATAAACGAATGTTTTAATTTCTATATGACTTATCTAAACGACATTAAATAAACTATTGACAAAGTGGTAAAGATAAATTGGAAGAACAATATTATTGTTTCAGAATATTTTTTTTCTTTAAAACAAATCGAAATGATGTAATAAATTAAATACCTTGCACTTTTCTCTTTCTCTTGTCAGATAATACGAAATCTGCAAACTGCAAAACATATTTATTTCCTCGGAATGAATTGTAATTTTTAAGTTTCTGTGTGTAATCCAAGCTGAAAAAACGCCTCATAACAGCCATATTTAAAAAAATTATATATACTTACATAAAGATCTTCGAAGTTGGTGGTATTTTACTGCAAAAAACGTCTAAGCACAATAAAAATACCAAATTATTTTCCGCTGAAAATGCGAAATTAATTGCAAATCGAAGGGTGGCTACTTGCAGTTGAGTTGATAACGATCTTACAAACAGTAATGCCAGTTTCTATAAAATCAATGTAAATGAATATAATACGGATTATTTTCCAATACGAAATTTCGATAGCGTTTTCTGCTAATTGCACTCAGACGCACTATTTATTTGCTGTTTTTAGGTTCCACTGGTATTTTTAAACATTTTTTCGCTGTTTTGCACACTTAAAAAAACTAATATGTAATACTAATACTTCGTATTCGAGAACATATGACAACTTAAAATTGAAAGAAGTCAGACTCAACATTTGCTAATCGTTGACCAGTAGGTAATTATATTTTGTCAGACAATAATGCCGGCAACAAGCTGGTAGTTGATAGAAGCCACAACACGGTGAAACCCACTAGATTATTATTACATTTTAATGACAATTCGGAAATTTTACGTGAAAAATACAGACATGATTCGATCCATTTTGACGGAAAATTTTAATTTATAAACACTTATTAAGATGAATATAAACAAAGTTCAATTGACACAAAAAAAATTGTGAACAATTTAGTATTGTAGAGACATTGTTAAGTATTAATTGTACTATTAATGAAAGATTGTGATTTCAATTCCATCTTAAAACAAAATGGTTTTCACCAAAGTATGGAAATGCATTTGAAGAAATCGAAAGTGAAGACAATACTGACTTATTTTCACGATTCAAAAGGAACTATTACAAAGATTTCATACCATGTGATCAGGCTGTTATCGGTGAATATTATCTGGACGTTATAAAATGTTTGCTTCCGCATATAGATCGTATTCGCCGTAAAAAACGCAAAAATTAAAGTTGGTATCTTTAGCACGATAACCCTTATAAGATGTCTGCTCCAAAAGAATTCAATTTGTTGTTGAACCGTCCGATTTAGCTGCATGTGTTTATTTTTTGTTTTCTATCTTAACCTTTAATTAGTCACTTGGGGTCCAATGGACCCCAAGTGTAAGTATTTTAAGTGTAAGTATTTTTAACGCGACTAGCTAAAGGTTAATCATATTGTGATAGAAAAAAGGGCTATGATGACATTGCAATTAAAAAGGCTACGATCAGCATTTTAAATAGCTTTGCTTTAAATCACATTTAAAAGTTCTTCAAGGCTATTATAACTAAACGAACAAATTGTATCCGTTCAAATGGAAAATATTCTGAATAAAGCCAATAAACTTCCTCTAAATGTTGTGTCTCTTTGAAGACTTTAATTACACACTTATTAAGTTGTAATGTGTTTCTTACATGATGTATCATTTTTCAATTTGCAAATACTCTTATAGCAAAATCAAGTTATAACTGATTATAACTCTCTACAAAGAAAGCGAAAGTTAAATGTAGCAGTTGTACATACCTTTAACTCCTTATATTGCTGGTTATTATCGCTTAGATCTTCTTTATTTCTTATTTCTTGAAATACATTAACCAACGTTGTACTAACCACAATACCAAGAGTATTCGAATCGATCAAGGAAATATTTTTCAAAATTTTATCGAATAAATTACCATATCTTTCATAAAACTTATTATAATATGCAAAAACATTTGTAACTAAACACATTGGTAGCCCTCTCTTCATAATGCACTGGCTGAACTTCATGAAATAGTTCAGTCCAACAGATTCTGCAACTAAATTAAGAAAAACTTACTTCGAAAATTGTAACGGTATCTTTGGAATTTTATACATAACATTTCAAACTGAACGTTACAAATTTTAGAGAAGTTCGATGAAACACATGGACCTACCTGCAAAATTAAACACGTGGTCTTCCAAAAATTTTAACAAAAGGAGTTTCTGATCTGGAGATAAGTCTACCTTTAAGGACATTATTTGGGGATGCATGTCTCTTTTTTTATATATTTCAATAGCTATTTCATTATAGAAATCACAGAGACACTCGTATGCCTGTAAAATGTGGAATAAAATTTTTATTAAATACTTTACTTAAAACTACTGCTATAGGTTCATATTTGAGATGAGTAAGTAACAAGTAGAAATAAATGCATTAAGAGCGTTTGCATATATTTACGTACAGTCCTTACAATGTAACAAAAAGTAAAAGCAGTTATACAGAGATGGTTTGTATAGTAGACTCGTACTTATGACAAATAAATTCAATTTTATTCAATTTTCCAAAAATCGTAATCATTAACCGAGAGTAATTTTCAATAAACAAAAATATATTTAAATTGAGGCATTGCAATTTAAATGTCAACATAGCACGTATCTCTTCCCTAGTGAGATACGTTAGTTGTCAGTCTTATTTTAAAGTCCTAAAACAAACGAATGTATTGAAGAAATCTAGACTAACGCGATCTCCCAGACGTTACGAACTTATACAGCATCACTTCATTTGTAATGCATTTGCTTCGTGAATATAAATAATAATTGCATGACAAACTTAAGTCTCTATTTACGAAGAACTGTTCGTTCTGGAAGATGGTAATATTTTGCGCCATAAAAAGCAATTCCGCTCTTTGATAGATAATACCGCTACTTGTAATGATCATCTTGAGTGAGTCTTTCGGCAGTGCGAGTGACCTCAATAAGTCTAGTGAAAGCCTAGTGGAAGATCCATCTCCTCGTCTTCCCGATTTCTCTAGAGTCGATCTTTTACCTACCGAAATAAAGAGTATCATTGCTCCTTGGAAGGTGGGAAAAATTCTTTGCCCTGAAGGATTGCTTTGAGAAATCTCTGAGTTGGCTTTAACCGTGTTGACATATGTCCAAATTCTATGCTACGCGTGGTCTGCTTTTCAATCGTCTGGAAGACAACTGCCGTACTTAATATCCCAAAACCATTTAAATTTTCACGATTTCTCCAGATCTATCGTCCAATACCAAAGATCAAGCAACTGCTTAAAGCACAGAACCGAGTACCTCCATAGGAAAGCCCAGTGCGCCGATTTGATTACTTCACTGAAGCTGACACAATTACCACACAATGGGGGATGATACTAGACACCGGCACTTAGCAAAAGGATTCAGAGGTGCGCAGTAAATATCTGGAAACAATCCGGAGGAAATAGCGAATTTCAGCGCCATATATATCCAGAACACAGGTAAATAAGCTTAAGAACAAACCTGACCTCAGTTGACTAGAAATTCAAAGAAAAATAGAAATATCAACATAATATTGGGTTGGCAACTAAGTACTTTCGGTTTTGTAGTATAAAATAAAAGACTTTTTTTTTAAACAAAGAATAGTTTTTAATCAATTATATATTTTCCATTTTGCTCAATGACCTTTTGCCATCTTTCTTTCAGCTGCATGATTCCGCGCTCATAAAATTTCTGGTCCTTATCAGCAAAAAACTGAACCAGGTGCGAGCGAAGGTCATCGTCATTTGTGAAAGTTTTACCATTCAAAGAATTCTGCAAACTTCGAAATAAATGGTAATCAGATGGTGCTAGATCAGGGCTGTATGGGGGATGTGGCATCACTTCCCAGTCAAGCTCCAATAGTTTCCCACGAGTTGCCAAAGATGTGTCAGGCCTTGCATTATCTTGGTGGAAAACTACACCTTTTCGAAACTGACAGCATGATCTTTTTTGGATGCAATTCAGCTTTCGATGTGGTCTGAGCTGGTTTATCGTGTTTGCTCCATGATCGTTTTTGAACTATGTTACTGTACAGGACCCATTTTTCATCACCAGTGATGATTCTTTTTAAGAAAGGGTCGGTTTCATTTCGTCTAAGGTGCATATCGCAAAAGTTGATTCTTTGTGTTAAATGAATTTCTTTCAATTCGTGAAGTACCCAAATATCAAGCTTCTTAACTAGCCCAAGACATTTTAAATGTTTTTCAATTGTTGTGTGCGATACATGTAGCCTCTCCGCAACCTCTCGAACAGTTATATGACGATCCTCTTCAATTATGACTTTGATTTGGTCATCATCAACTTCAGTAGGCCGACCAGAACGTTGCTCATTTTTGAGGGAGAAATCTCCAGAACGGAATTTTTTATACTAATTCTGACACGTGCGCTCTGTTAAGCAATTAGCACCATAAACTTCACATATCTTTTTGTGAGCCGCAGCAGCTTTCTTTCCTTTACGGAAATAAAATAGTAAAATATGTCGAAAATGTTCGTTTCTGCACTCCATTTAAAATTAACCCACAACTAATAGCTTTAATAAAAATCACGCACTACTTGCTTCTGAAGTTACGTTAATGTGACTAGTATCACGCGACAAACGGTAAAGTACAGCACCAACATACGTTATACAAAAAATAAAGCAACGCTCTCTATCAGTAAAAACCGAAAGTACTTAGTTGCCAACCCAATACATATTTATATCTAAAACTGAATTAATATATAAAACCCATACAGGACAATATTTATATTATCAATTTCTAATGACTAATAATGGGGGATAAATACATTCCCACCAGCAGGAATGTATTGACAAATTTTGTACCTGCCAATAAGCGAACAAAAAAAGCGAGTATAAATACGTCTACGCATTCAGTCCTTAATTCATTTTACTTCAGTACATTGCGAAGTCTGTATTGACGTTTAATAAAAATGTACTATATACAGTAAAGCTTTGGTAGTTCCTAAAGTTTACTGTTATGAAATTATTTAATAAGGCTCTGTTCTAATTATTAGTAATGACAATACGTTTTTCTAAATGTTTGTATTCAGAAAAACGTGTCTTAAACAGAAAAAAAAACATTCTAAAAGAATACAGACTTTTATAAAATAAAAGCTTTGTTCATCATAAACTTGGTAAGGCAAACCTTCTTTTAATTGTTATTTAGTTTACGTACCGGATTCCATTTCAATAGTTTAGTTATGTTACTTCTACAGAAACAAAATCTAGGTCTGGGGTTTTTCAATGTTACCAGAGTTGCAATGTAACTCTAACAAGCGAGATAAAAATTAAGAACACTGGATTTAAAAATGTCTAATAGGAGCTTATCAGATACGGCCGAAACTGATCAATTAATTGAAATATCATCATCTCTTCATTAAATATTTTTTAGAATATAAAATCAAGATTTTTTTTACTTACTTTGTTCATGATAATATTAGATGTACCGTCTCGTAAGTAATCATAACATGTCGCCAAAAACTCGTCACATTTGGTTCTTAAATGTTGAAAATCATCATTTGTTTTATTGTCCTTTGACAAAATATTTGCCAAAGTACTGCGAAATTTAGATTTTTCATATTCAAAACTGCAGGATACGTTGCAAGATAACAATTTTTCATTCGAAGGTGTAATTTCTGGAAACAATGTTCTCAACCTATTGATATTCCAATTTAAAGAAATTTGATGATACTTGAACAAACTTTGCAGTTGCAATAATATAGCTTCTAATGAATCTATATCCTCTTCATTCCAGGTATTCTAAAACGTAATGAAAGAATGATATATTTTACATTTTTACATAAAATCAACATGTTTTTTTTTTCTATATTTTTCATAAATAAAAATATATATAAAAAACGATATATTGCCTTTCTTTAATAACTTTTTGCTATCTTTCGGTGAGTTTTATAATTACTTGTTTATAGGCGGACCTATCTTTGTAGGCGTAAAACTTTACATGATGCTGGTTCACAGTTACGTCCGATTCGAACATTACACTACATAAAGAGTTTTGAACGAAACAAAACTAATGGAAATCTGAAAGAGTAAGGTGCGGCGAACATGACGGTTCTGGTAGCGCATCCTATCCAAGATCCAATGATTTCTGACAGACGATCAAACATGTGTCATGACATCTGCGTTATCATGATGAAATACCACTCCTTTACGATTAACAAGATCTGAACGTTTCTAGATGATGGATTCATTCAAACCATCCAAATGACGACAGAGTATACTTGAATTAATTGTTTCAATTCTCGATAGCAACTCCAAAAACATGGCACCTTTGAAGTCCAACCACATTGACTGTGAGAGCATAACTTTCCACTAATGAATATCTGCCTTCGATTATGTTTGAGGCGATTTTTCAGGCCGGGTCGAAGAAGCATCACACTATTATAAATAATCTACTTCTAATCACCGATTATCAGTCTCTTCTACAAGGAAGAGTTTTCCAAGGGTTTGAGAAGCATACCGTAGATGATTATACACTTCGTCGAGCGAAATTCTTTGAGTTCATGAGAATCTCGATATTTTAATAGACCTTGACATATTCTAGTTTTTTCATGTGGTCGTGAAGGCTCGAATGATAAATATTTTAACGTTTCTGGGAATTCTTGAACCATCGTAGGCATTGACCTTCTTGCAAAACACTGCCGCCTTAGACTGTACGTAACTTTCACAAACTTGATATGCGTTCTTGTCTTGACGGAAAAAATAAAATACGATGGATGTGCTACATTTTGCACTTTTTATAGAATCGCAAACACAATCAAATCTCTTGATTTTTTCCAAAATTATGCTACAATTGTCAGTTGTCATATGACAACTGATTAAAAAGATAAGTCATCATATCTTTATGAGTGGGACATTTTAATATATTCAACTTTTAAGCTGAATATATCTATTACTTGTTCATGTGTTTTGTTTATTTTTCTACTTTTTTTTTAATATTCACGTTTAGTTTTCTGAATTTGCCATTTCTTTCTTATACTCACAAATTTTGAATTGCATTTAAACTTCACACGCTTGTGTGTGTAATTAATTTTCAAAAAATTAAAATTTGTAAAAAGGATTTTATTATACAGCGTGTTTCAAAAAGAATATACGTATTACAAAGTATTATTTTGTCCAGACTATCGATCGCTGCGCTTCGGCTCGGCTATTGGAGAAACGAATACATAGTCTAGTTTATTTAATAGCTGATAGATGTCAATTGTCTTGTTTTTCTTGGTAACCGTCATATGTTTAAAACGGCTACTCCGTAGTAGAAATCGTTTTGTATTCTCGAGTTTGCGAAGTGCAATTCCGTGATTACAGTGCAAAGACGTTTCAGGTTGAGCTACCAAATTGATCCTCCGAATGGGTGGAACATTCGCAGATGGTATCGAGAGTTTGTAGATACAGGATGTGTATGTAAAGGAGAGTCCTGGCCCCCTCGTGTTTCTGAAGAAAATGTTGCACGAATTCAAACTGCTTTCCAACGTAATTCTCCAAAGTCAACTCATCGTGCTAGTCCGGAGTTACAACTGCCTACAACAACAATTTGGCGTGTTTTGAGACGTCGGTTGGTTATGAAGCCGTACAAGTTACAGTTGTTACAAGATTTGCGTCCTGATGACAAACAGAAACGTGTGGCATTTTGTAACGAGATTCATGATGCTATTGACAATGATAACACTTTCGCACAACGCAAACAAACACAATATTCGAATTTGGTGTCTACAGAACCCACAGGCAGCCATTGAACATATACGAGATTCGCTTAAATCAATGTGTTTTGTGCGATATCAAGATCATCTGTTTACGGCCCATTCTTCTTTGATGGAAACATAGTTAACGGTCAGCAGTATCTCGCTATGTTACACAACTGGTTGTTTCCGAGGCTGCACGAAGACTTCATTTTTCAAGAAGACGGGGCACCCCCTCACTGGAGTCGCCAAGTGCGTGAATATCTGAATGAAACTCTACCGAACTGTTGGATTGGTCGTCAAGAAGCTAGCGCTTTGCATGTCTCAGCTGGACTCCACGCTCACCGGATTTGACACCCTGTGACTTCTTCCTGTGGGGTTTCGTGAAACACAACGTTCATGTGCCATCACTCCCACAGAACGTGGAAGAGTTGAAGAACCGGATCCGTACTGCCAGAACATCAGTGACGAAAGACATGCTTGCCCGAATATGGGAGGAATTTGAGTATCAATGTGATATTGTTCGTGTCGCTGATGGAGGACATATTAAACATCTGCAACCTGAACTTGGGAGGTTCATAAATATGTGTGTAAAGTTTCATATTCGTATGTCTTTAAGTTTAATAAATACATGCATTCGAAATACGTATATTCTTTTTGTAACACCCTGTATTATTATATACATTATATTAAATTAATTTGCAATTTCTTAAATAAGACGATCAATTAAAATCTTTCCTGCATAAAAACAAAGGAAATATATTTTTTACCTTTTCTTCAGTAATGTTTTTGAAAGAGTCTTTGCATTGCTGGCAGATACTTTTAAGCATTTCCGCACCGCTCATCTTCATTGGACAATAAACACTGCATATTTTAGAAAATAACTCACTTATCAGATTCAATATTTCAACTTCTTTTGTATTAAAAAAATATTCCGATAACAATTTCAGGATATTCAATATAATCTGAAACACATTAAATTGTACAAAAATATCGTCTATACTACGATCCTGTGGATATTTATTTAATTATTCATACTTACTGAACTATATTCAGTAGTGAGCTGGTCATTGTACGGAAAAGACAATAACATTTGCAAAATGCTTTTGATACAAGCTGTATTGTCCGAAAATTTGTTAAAGAGCATTTCAATTCTCGGCATCACTGTATTCATGATTATTTCTACTTCATTATAATCCAGGGATCCTTAAAAATAAAACACCATAAAAAATAGAGAACAAAAAATGTTGAATAATATCATATCTCCCTCTCTCGACCAATACATAAATGTATTGACCGACAAAGCAAGAACGCTTCTATCTCACAGATCGGAGACTATGTTTCCAGTGTGTAATAGACAGAAACTTACGTCTAGGCTTTATGCCAATTAAAGAATGTTAAAAAGGAATCATTCTATTATTAATAACACCCTATCAACTACATATGTTTCATCGAATTCACGAATCGTCAGGTTGATTTGTGTTATTAATAACACAAATCAACCTGACGATTCGTGAATTCGATGAAACATATGTAGTTGATAGGGTGTTATTAATAATAGAATGATTCCTTTTTAACAACAAAAAATGTGTAAGATAAAAATGCACATATATAATACAGAGTGAGCGGCAATGATTGACCTGATATTTTACTAGTTCCCGCACGCCCCATATCAGTACTTACTTCCCTTTTTCTATCTGAAGTTAGCAGTTTAATAATTTCTAGTGAGTTTTCCTACTCTATGTTTATGTCATTAACCTTTCATTGACGTGCAGTGTACAGAACTTGTTTTGTGATTAATATCCATTACTTATACTTATATGCTAGCCTTCATAAGTCTTTTTAAAGTCTTCAGTTCACATACTACTGTGGGCAAAAAATAGTAAGACTTTGTTCATAATTTTTAAATTCTTAATTTATTCTTCCAAATCTATTTCGCCCCCCTCAAAGTAATCCCCCCTGGCCCCAATACACTTGTGCCAACGTTTCTTCTAATTCTCGAAACAGTTGTTAGAGTCAATTTCAGGAATAGCCTTCAATGCGCGTAGTGTTTCACGTTTAATGTCTTCAATTGATTCAAAACGGTTTCCCCGGAGCGGTCGTTTGAGTTTGCTGAATAGCCAGAAGTCACACGGAGCTAAATCAGGCGAATACGGTGATTGCGGCATGATATTGGTTGAAAATTTGGCGAAAAACTCACGAAGAATTAATGCAGTATGCGACGGTGCATTATCGTGGTGCAAAAACCAAGAGTTGTCGGCCCATAATTCTGGCCTCTTTATACGAATAGGATTGCGCAAACGACGTATAACACTCAAATAGTATTATTTGTTGACAGTTTGGCCGGTCGGAAGGAATTCGGAGTGCACCACACCTCGATAATCGAAGAAAATTGTTAACATAACCTTGATTTTTGACTTGCTTTGATGTGGTTTATTGGGCTTCGGCTCACCTTTGATACGATATTCGGCCGATTGACCGGGTCATAAGCGTAGATCCAAGTCTCATCTCCAGTTATGATGCCTTTCATTTTGCCTTGATAGTCGGAAAGCATTGTTTCACAGACGTCAACGCGACGCTGTTTTTCGAAAAAATTGAGTGATTTTGGAACAAATCGTGCTTTCACTTTTCTTAGGCCCAAATGATCTTTCAAAATGGTTTTCACTGATCCTTCCGATATTCCAACGATGCCAGTGAGGTCTCTGACTGTTATTCGTCGATTCTCAAGCACCAATTCCTTGATTCTATTGACGTATTGATCATCAGTTGATATTGATGACCGTCCTGGACGTGGTTCGTCATCAACGCGTTCTCGACCCTCTTTGAATAATTTGTACCAATCAAAAACACTTGGTTGCGACAAACAATTATCACCGAAGGCCTTTTGCAACATTCTGAACGTTTCGGCACCAGAAATTTGATTCCGTACACAAAATTTAATGGAACTTCTTTGTTGAATAATTTAACTCATTGTAAAAATCGCCGAATGCACTTTTTGTACTTCAAAAAGACAAGCGTATACTAAACACTAATGATTATTTTGATGTGACAGATGTCACTGACAGTCATACCAACCTAGAAAAAAAATATTTCGACGAATGGGTTTTTGCGCGAAATTTAAATTAAAAAGTCGTACTATTTTTTTGCCCACAGTAGTATACGCAGCAAAAATGCCGTTTTCACTGGAATTTGTTGTTTACATAGTAGATTGCATATTTTTATTATAATTATTAGAATTTCTATGAGACACTGTCTAATTTTACTTTTAAGAGGAAATAAATATTGAGGTGATATATATGGAAAGAAGTGTAGGATCAGGTCACTTATTGTTGCTCACATCAACAGGTACCATTAACGATACAATCTGGGTTTCGCTGTATTTAATCATAGCATTATATGTGTAAATAGCAAAACGCCAAGTATTACAGTGCACAAATAATAAAATACATAGGTCAGAAGATTCTACAGAAAATATTTAAGTGAATTTTCTTAAAGAAAACTTTGGAGGAGTCCAAATTAATACATATAATACAAAGGGTGCTAGGAAAGTTTTGCAATACAGCTTTGTTTATTTAATTTTTTCAAAGTAATTTCCTCTACACTCAATACACCTCTCCATCCTCCGAAATCAATCTTTAAACCAGTTCTGCCAAGTTTCACTAGGGAGTAAAGCACACTCGTTGTCCCAAGCCCGCAGAAGGTCCTCATCACTGGAAAACCGCTTCCCTTTTAGCTTCATTTTCACATGCGGGAACATGCAAAGTCGCAGGGAGCAAGATCTGGACTGTAGGGAGGGTGCTCAAGAAGTTTCAATCCTGTCGTGGTCAAATATTCGGTGCAGGCTTTGGCGCGGTGAGCTGGAGCATTATCGTGATGGAGGAACCAGGCGTCCATTCTTGACTTTGGCCGTAGGTTCTTCAAAAATTAAATGACTTTATGCAGGCTCTGTTCAGTATATCACTTAGCTGTGACTGTCTTCTGTGCGTCCAAAACGACGCGTTCCACAATTCCACTCGATTTGAAAAATACAGCTATCATTTTCTTCTTTACAGATCGGGATTTTCTGACAACTACGGGTGTGTCCTCATCATCAAACACCCAAACTTTGTTTTGAGCTTTGGTCGGCACATCGTAATAGTACAGCCAAGTCTCGTCACCTGTCACGATGTTGTTCACATACGGAGATTGTCCCTTATTAAACTTTTTTAGCATCTCCCGGCACCAAGTCACACGTCGTGTCATCTGCACTTCAGTCAGTCGATACGGCACCCAGAGAGAACAAAGTTTCTGCACGTGCAAATAATCATGCAGAATCGAACGAATTGCTGGTGCATTTAGGCCTGAAGTACCCTCTATCTGTTGGTAGGTCACTCGCCTATCCTCGCCCTTTGGAATTCTCTATACCACCTGAATATCGTTGTGCGATGTGGACAAACATCACCTAGTGCAAGAGTCATTTCTTCGAAGCACTGGTCTATGTTTAAACTACGCACGAAATTATAACGCAAAACTGCCCTTATCTCATTTCGTGACTGCGATGCCATCGCAAGCACTTTACACTCTCACTGCTAATGAATAACTGAGCCCATCGACATAGCGCAGCGGCTACTATGCACGTATGAACATGTCTCAACATGCAGTAACAAGCAACTTCCTACGATTCGTTGTTGCGTCATATTGCAAAACTTTCCTAGTACCCTTTGTACAATCTTAGTCTATGTCCCAGAAGATGCAGATATGTATTTGGAGCGGTCCATTTCTTACTCCAAAAAATAATTTATACATCATGGATGCCCAGTGTTTGTTAAAAGCTTGTCTTGCAAATTCTGTCAATTTTCTGATACTCATTTTGCTTAGATCCTTTTCTAATACTGTCGTCCTTTCTTAGGCTGCGTTCAAGTTAAAACTATAATGAGTGACAGCAGCGACAATAAGAGTAGTGACAAAAGCATTGTGAAATGTCTATATTTTATATGGTATCCACAGTGGAACTTCGATATTAGCATAAATCCAGTCATTATTATCTCATATTTATATAATTGATATTAAGATTGAAGGAAAAGTAAGTGGTTCTGAAGAAGAAATACTCCTAGTACTCATCAAACTATGACCCTTTTTTTGTTGGAAGTCATGCCATGCTGCACTGGTAAGTTGGAGTCATGCCATCTTACTCTTTGTATTTTGATCACTCAAATTACAGATGCTTTACCAATCTTTTATTTTTCCTCCATGTATTTTTCTTAATATTTTTGCATTCTGCATCCTTAGTTTTTGCTAGTCTATATCATACATTATTTAATTTTCACATGCGTATATTAGAATTGGCCTTGTAGATTCGGCATATTTAAAATTTTTATTAAACTTATTAATGTTCTTGATACTTTCTACATGTTAGTTTTGGTTCTTCTGACTTTTATCTCCTTGCTTTTGTTGTATGCAAACGAACCGTTTATTCAAAATTCTACTCTGTTATAGCTCCTAATTAACAATTAGTTTTTTACATTTTTCATTATTATTATTTGCTATTCTCAAATACACACACTTAAGCTTACCTTGGTTTATTGTCAATCTCGTTGCTTCTGCGTTTACTCAACTAAATTATTAATTCTTGCTATTAGAGATTTCTTTCTATAATTGTAACTTAATTGTTAACTTCAGTACTTTTATCAACGTTTCATGAATTTAATTGTGTTACTTGGTATTCGTATTTCATTGTTTTAGTTTCATAAGAGTACGTTTTTTTAATAAATTATATCTCTAAGGGATAGAAGTATCAGGTTGTTACAAATGTAATGTCCGTTTTTTCCTTCAGTCTGAACTGAATCGCACCTGTGTGAAGACGTGTATGTTTTTGGTGAAAATTATTATTGTATTTGTAGAAAAGGGTATTTTCTTAGAAAGATTAATACACCTGTCCTTGTCTCGCCTATGGATGCTGTCGGCAAGAGATATTCGGGCAATTTACCTCTTTCAATTTAAAAAGGGATTAAATGCAGCTGCAGCAACGCGAGAAATTAATCAGACGTTCGGTAAAACCACGTGTAATGAACGCACATTACGATGGTTTAAAAAATTCAGCGAGGGAAATTTTGATTTGGAAAATTACCCTCGCGGATATGCGCGTAGCACCGTTAATAACGACGAGCTGCGTGTAGAAGTTGAAAGTAATCCGTCGACAACAGTGCGTAGCCTTGCAGAAACATTTCAAGTGTCCATTGCCACCATTAGTCGTCACCTTTCTTCGATTGGCAAAGTGAAGAAATTCGATCGATGGGTGCCGCACCAATTAACGGAAGCCAATAAGCTCCGTCGATTAGAGGTGGCTACCTCTTTGGCTAATCGACAGAAAGTTGAACCGTTTCTTCATCGAGTGGTAACGTGTGACGAAAAGTGGATACTTTATGATAATCGGAGACGGTCAGGACAATGGTTAGATCGAGGTGAAGCACCAAGACAGCATGCACGAGCATCACTTCACCCGCGAAAGATTATGGTGACTGTATGGTGGACCAGTAAGGGTATTATTCACTATTCATTTTTGCAACCTGGTGAAACCATCACGGCAGCGTCCTATTGTGCCGAACTGGAAACTATACATGGAAAATTGAGCCGCTTGCAGCCCTCACTAGTTAATAGACATGGACCCGTACTTCTTCATGATAATGCAAGACCTCATGTTGCACGACAGACAATCCAAAAACTTTCGGAATTTGGTTACGAAATTCTCCCTCACCCACCTTATTCACCTGACCTTTCACCAACTGATTTTCATATTTTCCGATGTTTAGACAATCACTTAAAAAATAGGGACTTCCCTGACCGGGAGTCTGTAATAGCAGTGTTTGAGCAATATGTGAGCCGTCAAAACCTAGATTTCTTTTCAAAGGGAATTTTTTAGCTTCCAGGCCGTTGGCAACAAACTATTGATGTAAATGGAGACTATTTTGCAGAATAAATATTTATATTTTTTTAAATTTAGACTTTTTTTATTCCTTACAAAATCGGACATTTCATATGTAACAACCTGATATATGAGATTCTTGTAATTACTCCCCTATTTCACCACAGAGATTTCAATGGTCTAGTATTTTTACCTCCAGATGATTGAAGCTGATAATATTATTAATCATATAATTTATTAAATAATACTTGCAACTATTCTCAAAGAAGATAAATTATTACAACAGTTAATATATTATTAAAGTAGATGTTAAGAATGAAGCCAGTAATATGGTTAAAATGTGGGAAATAAAAAAAAAAGAAATCAGAACTAAAATCATCTCAAATCTCTTAGATCAACTCCATGTGACTTATGGTCTATTCTGTACTGTTTAGTGACTTAATTGCTTAAAGCAATAATTTAGAGAACAGAATACAGGCTTGAATCCTGGTCCAACGCAAGACATTTTTGATTAATCTTCTGCAATTAATAATAATGATAGAATAGCAAGTAATGTTAACTTTCATCTTTTTACTACATCTTTATCTCCATCATTTAATTTATTAATAAAATTAACATACAACTTTTGATATCAGCTGTATTTTCCAGTATAATTCTTTAACATAAATTATCATTACCATTCAACCAAGAAGACTCGTTCCCTAATAAATAATTTGTGACGAATGAATACTAATAAACTGATATACTATCTAATGATAAGATTTTACCAATCACAAATTTTGTAATTTATATTTGTCATAACCAACAAAGTTTAAATAAGATTACACCTTTTTTCCTATATTTTAATGTATAAAATCAAAAGCCATACCTTTTCTATAATCGTTTCTAAGCATAATTGCCTTTCCTGTTACCACTTGCATCACAGTATGACATAAAATATCTAAGAGTTTTACTTCGTCATGAGATGATATTTCTTCAGTGAACAATAAATCCAATATTACATCATAAGAACGTAATTCATGTGCACAATCAATCAAGGATTCCACCAACAATGGCAGTAAGTGTTCTACCTATATAGCAAAAAAAAAATATGTATGTGAATAACATAAAAGAAATAATTCGTTTTATCAACATACATCAGGCATTTTTGAAAATTTTACTATTGCTTCTATTCTGGCAACTTCATTTTGCTGTGCGTCACTTATCATTGCATATAAAAATTTGCCAGCTGCACTGCCCAAAGGATAGTACTTATTATAAACCATAATATATATATCATTTAAGATATTTTGTGGTATTTCCACTTTATATCTACAAAATAAAAAAACTTTTAAACCATATTTTTGCTAGTTTTATAACGTTTTACAATTTTATTGAAGCAGTGAAAATATCTATGGTTTTTACAGATACTTCTAAATCAACATCTTTTATGCGAGCATATACTATACGAAAAATATCTGCAGCTTTGTTCTTCAAATGAGGATACAGATTTAAATTTTTAACTATTTTTCTAATAATTTTGACAGTAGCTAAACGTGTTTCATTACTCTAAAAAAAAAAGATGTTACATTGCTGCTTGGAAAGCTTTTGAATATAATACTGGATTAATTAGACATTGTTTAAAAATTTCAATTGTATTTTGGTAAAATTCGAATGTGCGAAGCAATATTTGATATAAACCTTTCAGACATTCTTGTCTCATCTCTTCCATCTCTGGATCTTGATACCGACTAAAAAGAATGTATTATAAATTCTATAAAACTGTATCAATATTATAAAACTACATAAGTATGGTCATTGATATGTTTTATATATGTTAAAACACTTACCAATTCTCTGAAATACTTGGAAATAAATCTTTCATAAAGTTCATTAATTTACCAATTTTTTTTTGATAAGATTTGAAAATCTCAAAATCCATTATAAGATTCCTTTTGTCTTTTTTATATTTTATCATTTCATTTTCATATTTTTTATGCAGTTTTGATAGACTAATTAAAAATTTTATTACTACAAAAAATAATCTTAGAAAAAACAAATTTATAAAAATGTAAATCAAAATACCAAATACTACACCAGTATGCTTTACAGCTCTAATTTCAGAATGTGCCATGTATTTAACAAAGTTGAACATATCAAATAGCATTGAATAATTATATTTTGGTTTTTCATCACAAACTAAAATTACATTTTGAAGAAACTGGTATATTGATATTTTAAAACCTTTACTCCATTGGGAATTTGTTCTCAATAAATATGTATAATCCTTCCAATGTAATAATAAAAATAATAATTATGTGTACATTACATAAAAAATATAATTACATACTTGCAATAACTTAGGGCACTTCTCCCTAAATTCTTCTAATACTGCTTTTTCATTTAATTGTTTCGTGTTGTATATTTCATCAATTTTGTAACTATGATAACCTGTGACATCAAGAAAAAATTGCAACATGCAAATTATACTCTCTTTTGAATCTTTTTCCCAAAGAGTTAACCACCGATTGGCCATATCCTGTTAAAACTTGTTAATAATAATTATTGCAAAATAATAAACAATAAGCATACATGTACTGAATCTGGGGTATTTAAAATAATATAATATAATGAAGAAACTTCAACTGGCTTGAAATGATTCCAATCCTTCCCAACATTTGGAATATGTCTATTATAGCTTTGTATTAACTCTACATATCAAAAAAGAAAAATCTAGTAAGTGTAATACTTGAAAAATAGATACCTTTCCTTACCAGACTCTTCACTACTTGAATCGCTTTGATTTGAATATTCTGTAATAGATTCGACTAATGCTTGAGAATCATCATTACTTGTACTGATTACTGGATTAGTATCCATAGATTCAGATACATTGCTTATATTCCTACTGCTATCAGCTTTATTACAGGCATAATCCTCTGCATCCAAATCCATAGATTCAGATAAACTTTTTATAGGTGTACTAGTAGCAAGCAATTTAGAATAATGCTTAGATATACCATCCTTTTGTTTGGACATTTTCTTTTTTAAAAAATTACTTTCAAAAAGAATTTAATTTGATAACAAAGATCTTTCACACAATTAAATTGAAATTGACTTCTTTCTCTTTTGAATAAGTATTCTGTATGCTGTTAAAGCAACAAAAACCGTTAATATATTTTGTAAACAATTGAAAAAACATTAAAACATCTTATTGGCCATTTCGTAAATAAAAATATTTGATTGGTTCCTTTCCAACAAATGAATTTAATAATTTTGGGGGCAAATTGTTTTCAAACAAAATAAATACTTTATCTAGAAATTATAATTCTACCTGTAAATCCAAAGCCTATTAAACAAAAAATACAAAATTATTAGATTTATATTTCATCTTTCAACTTTCTACAAAATACTTTCTTTGATATATTGAAGAAATTGATATTCTAAGAATAACTAACCAAAATATTACAAGATTTCCAGTAGGCCAAAATAGAATATTTTAATTTTATATACATCAATATGCTAATAAAATTCTAAATTTTGAAGTTTATTTTGTATTTTAATTAATATTACATGTATATGATACACAAAAAATTAATTCACAAGAAAGGAAGATTATAATAGTAATCTATTATTAAAATGCTATAAAAATAATATAAAAGTAGTAAACTTTACTTAATATATAGTCATTGTAGGAATGTGTTTGAAAATATAAGGAATCATTTGGCTAAAATCTATAAAATGGTGTTTACCAGAATAATATAGAGTACGAGCAGATATGAGTTTTCTGAAGTTAGAATAGATATGAAAGATTTTTTTTATCATATGCTTCACTCTGTAAGAGAGAGTAGATAAATGGATCTTAATAATTTTGGATTCTATTTTCGTCTATTTATAGTATTTAACATTCACTTCCTAACCTCGTGCAGAAATCGAGCGAATTAGAAACCAAATTTAGAATATTGGATGTAAAAATGGTAGAAGGATATATTCATCCGAGGTATTATAAACTAATTCTATATATGACGAATCAAACAAATTAATGTCGAAGAACCAATAGATGAATTCATCACTATTTTGTATTCATTTTGAAGTTTTGATTAATTTTTTATTACACGTAAATACAATTTTTAAAAATATTACACAATTAAGAAATTTACTGTGTTATATTTACAAAATTATGATAAATTTGTTTTAATTCATTATTAAATAAAAGATCTTTTACAGGAAAAACAGGTATAAGAAAAACTTTACTATACTGCATAATGTGATTGTAAATGAAATCTTTATCCCAGTGTGAAAACTCTATTTATGAATATGTTAAACACCTGAAATGCTAATTTTTAATTTTCCTGCTTTTGTTTAGTCAATTTTAACTATGAATATGTTTTGCTAATGCATGTTTATCTAATTTACCATAAACCTGTATCTTAAATCACCAACCATTAATTTGAAAAACAAAATCCATTGAAACCACCCTAGAATCTCAATTCGATACTCTGGAATTTTATTCTGTTAGTGGCTGTTGATGGCATATAGTAGTGCATATTTTGATGAAATATAGTTTTATTTGACGTCTCCAAAATGCAAATACTTGAACCATTCTTAAGAGAGTGATGTATATAAATTTACATTGAACGATTAACAGCCAGTTCGATACATTGGTATTAAAAGATACTGCACAAACAGCAAATGCCCTAAAAATACAAAATTATGAATCGAATATCAAGAGAAGTAGTGTTATGATCAATTATTCTTGCCGCTAAAAACCCACTTCATTACTACTCAACTAAGATTAATATCTCGTACTCTTACAGAACAATACTGCATATAATCTTACACCATTTTTTAATTAACAATAATTAAAGATCAACCTATACAAGTCTTCCAACTTAAAAATATGATAATCGTTTAGTATTTTCACAAAAAGAGTACTGCACATTTGGAAATCAAAATTTTAATTTATTCAGTTGTATGTCTATAATAAAATTAATGTCACCATGAACTATTGTGTGAGTCAAATGATCCTTACAGAAGGAACATCCATTCTCTCAAAATTCTTCGTCTTAAAAGGAAAAACTAGAAAACCATTTTCGTGGTGATTTTTTCCGATAACGGCTACGCAAACACAACATTCTACAGCTAACTTCATAATTAAAATCGAATAACTTTCTTCCCAAGGCAGTTTGCTGTCTCCACATTGAAATTATACATCAATTTTAATAATATTGAATCATTAAAATTAAAGATAAACGTTAGAATTTGGAATGAAAATACTTTTGTGCAAACACTTTAAAGTTTCTCAGCAATTATTTTTTGTCGTCAGAATCAATTATATGAATGGTCAAACAGATATAGACAGCAATATGTACATTGACCTCATTTAGCAATGCAAACACTGTTGCTATCACACAAACAACAATGTACGTTATCAAACACAATTTGAAGTGAAAAGTAACATCTAATTATGAAAATATTTATACGTATTTATGTATACATGAAAAAAATTTCAAACAAGATACTAGTTTAACACCTAATTCGCTCATTTATAATTCCACATTTGTTAAAATTCAAAATAACACATATATACACATTTACACACATATACATAAAAGAATATATTTGAGAGGTATTTTTGTTCGAATGTGAACAATAAAGTGAATAATTTTAATCTTTCGATTCTTGTGTGCTCATATCTCTCTTATGAATCCTTTTCATATGATTCTTTAAATGGTGTTTATATCTGAACTCACTAGTACACACTTCACATTCATAAGGAGTTTCTCCTGTATGTATACGCATGTGGTACTGAAGTGAAGAATGTTGCCTAAATTTTCTCTGACATACGCTACATGTAAATGGTTTAGCTCCTGTATGTATCAACTCATGCCTTCTTAGAACTGACCCGCAGGTGAAACCTTTATTGCAATAACTACAAACAAAAGGTTTATTTCCGGAATGCCTTTTGGAATGACATTCGAGACTTCTTTTAGTTACGAAAGATTTCTCGCAAATCATGCATTTGAATTTTTTCTCAGTTCCATGAGTTAAAAGGTGCTCCGTCAAATTAATTTTTTCTACGAAAGCCCTACCACACAATTCGCACATATATTGCCTGTCTTTTTTATGTATTTGAGAATGTTTCTTCAATGTACCACTCAATTTGAAACTTTTTCCGCATGTATCACATTTATGTGGTCTCTCATTGGAATGTTTTGTCTTGTGATGCAACATAATTGAAAGGCTTGCAAAACCCTTTCCACAAACATCACATGAAAGCTTAATAGTTTTTTCATGTACAGCACGAATATGTTGATTAAGAAGATGTCTTTGAGCAAATGATTTACTACATTTTTCACATTCAAATGGCTTGTTACCCATATGTGTTTGAGCATGAACTTGTACGTAATATCGAAAGTTTACTGTTTTACCACACTCTTTACAAAGCACTGTACATCTATCTTTTTCCTTTTTGGACATACCACTGCTTATTATTCTTCTACAGTCAGAGTTGCTTAATAAATCAACATGTCTTTCAATCCAATTAAATGAACCCTTATCCTTAACTGTA
>JAVIWB010002536.1:0-33789 GCA_031893035.1 Dermolepida albohirtum
AGATGATAATTTTTTCCGGTTATTTTCAAAAATCGTATGCCATACCGCATTCTAAATCGTTGAAGCCAGCCATGACTCGCACAGAAGTTTCCACGACCTCCATTAATTTTCTCATGCAAACTTAATGCTTTTTGTTTAAATATGTCTGCAGTAACAGGATGGTTTTTTTCGCGTTGCCTGAGAAACCACTTATACAGAGCACTTTCCATTTTTGGATATTCAGGTGTTCTTAATGTACATTTTTTACTGGGTTTTAAGGTATTACTGACCACTTTTATAATTTTAGCTTTTTTATTTTTTATTGAACAAATTGTGGACTTCGCTACTCCATATTTTTTGGATAAAGCTGTTACACTCGCGCCTTTTTCGTGTTCTTCTATAATTTTGGCTTTTTCATATAATGATAAACACTTTTTCCTAACCTGAGACATTTTACAATACACTTAGCACAAACAACAGGATTATAGTAATGTTCAGCTCATACTACATGTTGTGAAACAGGGACAAAGCAACCCATATTCACACAATGGGAATCCCGGAAAAATACGGGATTCCCCATTTCATTTCACAGGAAAGTATCACTTACAATATATGATGTTCATATTACTGAATAATATACACTGTTCACGTTACAGGATACCTAATGGAACAATACTGATGTTCATATTACTGCGTTGTTCACATTAACGCAAGTTCATACTATCGGGATTATACTGTATCTATATATATATATATATTAATCACAAAACAAATTCTGTACACTGCACGTCAATGAAAGGTTAATGACATAAACATAGAGTAGGAAAACTCACTAGAAATTACTAAACTGCTAACTTCAGATAGAAAAAAGGAAGTAAGTACTGATATGGGGCGCGCAGAAAGTAGTAAAAGATCAGGTCAATCATTGTTGCTCACTCTGTATATACATTAGAAGTATACATCTGACAGCCTAGTATAAAAGTCATTAATTACGTGCACCGATTATTACGATATCATGAATAGCCTATACAAAAATTACTTTTTAATCTTATTTATTTACCTTGAATATTTATTAAAATTGATGTACTTATTAAATGTGAATAAAAGTTTTACATTTTATTTTTTTGTCTTTCTATTAAAAATAATCAGATATGCTATTATTAAGTTTACTCACACTGATAACTTTCTGGATTTGATGATGACCACGTCGATTCATTCCATTCGTCATCAAACTGCAATTGTTGATTAATCTCTCTTTCTTTTGCGCTTTGTACTGCTGGAGAATCACTATCTGTTACATCGAATATTTCCGTTACTTTCACCTAAAAAATTAATATTTTCAATTTTTGCCTTATATTCAATACTAATGTAATTCCGTAAAGGAATTATCATTCTTGCATTTTGACATCATAACTGATGTGACCATCCGGCTATGTCAAAACATAATTACTTCCATTTAAAAATGTTACAAAAGTTTTCCAATAGGCTGTAGTATACTAGTCCATTTAGTGTATTATCTATATACACTCGCACCATTATAACTAATCCATCCCCAGATATTTACTGAAAACCAGCCACTGTGCTGACATTATGAATATATCGTTCTTCATATCGGCATACGTAGCCGATATATTCGAACGCAGACATATTACTATATGATAAAGATTTTACATTTTGGAAAACTATCTTCCAGAAATCCTCGTCCCTATTCAAAAAGTCCTGACAGTATTCAACTCTTAATTGCATGTTTTCTTCAAATAAAAACTGTATCCGGGCAGCTGATTGACAAGAGAGCTTGGCTATGTTTAATTCTATTTTGCTCCGTTCTTACATTAACTGGAAAGTTAGTAGCTGTACAAGCACTTGCTGCACTCTTAATAAGATATTCTCTCAAATAATTGATTAGCGTATCTTTAAAATTAGTTGTGCTTCTTTGTCGTCTGTTTTCATTTTTTCTTCTTCACCCATTTGGTCTTTATTCTACCAATTTAATTTTACTAGTATCGAAACGCTGTCTTATCTGTCTATAAGACAAAGCATTTTTTAATGCCTGTACAGTTCTTCTTCGTACATCTTCACCAACGTGTCGTTACATTTGGACAAATTAAATTTGATATTAGATGTGACATTCAACGTTAACCTAATAAGTATAATTTACACTAGCAGTTTAGTGCTGTGATTGGTTTCCACAATAGTATTTTTCGATCTTTTGACTAGAAAATTATGAATTAAATTTCATCAATAAATAAACCTTTTCCAAAATTCAGAACTTTGTTTTAAAAATCATACTGACTTTTTTGGGATTTAAATTTTATATGTTAAGCAAAGAAGCATTCTTATTTATTGAATTTGTCGATAGACAAATGGTAGATGGATGATAGATTGATAGATTTACACACCCTCTAAATTAGAGGGTGTGTAAATACTTTATTGACCTACTGCAGGTCTTAGGTTTTCGTAAATTTCGCAATTTTATGTGTAGCTTGAACCGAAGCGACCCAGCTCCCAAGATGTTCTTTACAGAGAACAGTGTCAACTGTTTCAATATTACTTGACGTGTTAGTTTTGGTATCACATTTGTTCAGTGGCGGCTGGTCAGGTGAGGCAGGTGAGGCAGTGCCTCACCATCTAAATCTTGGAATTATAACAAGAATAATATGTATACTTTTAAAATTCTTTATAAATTAATTATCATCTTTTATTCAGAATTTATCTTATAAACAATAAGAAAATAGTTTTAAATAAACCGGCATTACAAGCAAAGTACAAATTTATCATTTCATTTTAATTCCGTGCGAATGTACGAGCGCGTATACTTGCCCCGACTAACTTCATGCTTGATCTATGTATATCCCTACTAAACACGAATATTTGAGGCCCGGCCACTCATTGCCTCTCATTGAAAATTTATAACGCACTACAGCAGTCAAAAAAATTCTCAATTTCTATGGAAATTACAGTAAAGTATTAACTACATATTTAAGATAACAAAGAAGAAAAAATATTCAAATAGTTAATAGATTTTTCTAACTTTATTGTGTGATTTTTGAATTTTTTAATAATATAGAAAGCATTATTAATAGGATAAATTAAGTATTTATTTAATGATATAAAGATGTCTAAAGGTTTACATTCTTCTTGTACAGTTTCTCAATATTTCCTCCACGCAAATAATATGTTTTAAGTTTTAACAGGAGTATTTTTATTGATTCAAGTAGATATTATTTAGATATCAATGTATGTATGTATATATTATTTAGCCTGAAGCCAATTTGAACTGAGCCTCTCATCGAATCACAATCGCCCAACTACCGAATATACTCGAGGCTGACATTCTCGGCCCGAATCGCAACTTACAGCAGTTAAACTTGGGGGAATCACAAAGTTAGGTTAAATATTTTAATATTTGTTTAGTGATATTTTCAGTGATTTAAAAATTGTGAATATGGATTTAGAAAATGTAAGAAATACACAAGACATTGTAGATTTTTTAATATGAAATACGTTCGTTGTTCTATCGGTAGAAGATCAATTATATGTCAAAAACCTTCCAAGACCAAACCCTGGTTTATCAAAATCTCTTACAATACACGGTAAGTCTAACAGAAATTTCAATAATAATAATAATAATTACGTTTTTTGCTTGATAAGTTTAGAGAATTTCGGGAGTGTGATACATATTTCAGTACTGTATACGAAAATTCGATGTCTGACGTATCTGTTGCACATAAAAGGCGTAGAATTGATGACGTTCCAGATACTAAACAAAATTATAGAAAATTATTTTTTGAAATTCTAGATACGTTTATTAGTCAAATTGAAATTAGATTTATTGATTTAGAAAAACTTGCTTTTTTTGATTTATTAACAGAAAGTAAATTTGAAGAATATTCGAAGGCATTTCCTCAGAGGCTCTTAAATAATTTGTTTGAACAATATAAATTTTTTGATCAAATTCAATTAAAAAATGAATTAGCTGTTATTTATAGTGACATGCAACTCCTTGGTAATTCTAAAACACCATGTGAAATGTTAAGATTTATGCACGAACAAAAGTTAGCCATCTGTATGCCAGAACTTTTTAAATTGCTAAGTATAGTAGTTACCATATCGGTAACTTCCGCGTCCGTTGAGCGAAGTTTTTCCACATTGAAACGTATAAAATCGTATGTTAGAAATACAATTGGACAACAAAGACTTAGTAACTGTGCACTAATTGCAATCGAAAAGGAATTGGTTAAAACGATGACGAGGGATGAACGATTTTATAATGATGTAATTGATTATTTTGCTAACACAAAAAACCGGAGGATACCTTTGCTATACAAGAAGTAAAATCTATTAAATGTAATTCTACGTGCAATGCCAATAAAGGAAATTCTCTGTATTTTAAAATATTTTCATTTTGCATGTAATTTTGAAATTTTATTATTGGATTGTTGTTGATTTATATATATACATATATATGTATATATTTCTTATTTATTAAATTTTATATTATAATAGGAATGTATTTATTTTTTATTTTTAAATCCTAGAAGATTGAGTTCTTATTTTCGATTAATGTTTTTAGAATTTGTTTGATTTTTTAGAATATTTATTTTCGTTTCACAAGGGTTTGCTTTGAAACTTCGTTTTCCCTTAAAAATCGAATGGGGCGCGATATAGGGCTCAGTTCACGTCTGGCAGCCCTGTTTGTACTGGAAGCCCTATATATATATAAATATATATAAACTGTTTTTATATGTAGTAGGTATATAGAGTTTATTAATCAATTGTAAACAATTTTGAATATTTGTTATTCTATCTGCCTCACCATGTCAAATACTCACGAGCCGCCACTGCATTTGTTTTTACAAAATCTGATATTAATAAATAATTAATAACAGAATTTCAAAATTAGTTGCATGTACGAATTAGACAATAATATACGGTCGTGTGTACGAAAATATGGTCCTAAATTAATTCTTGTAAATAACATTTACAACGGACAATTCTGATGCAGCTATATTTAAATTATTTAAAATCCCTGAATATATACAGTCTTCTAGTCATGCGCTGTTATTTGCTTGTGCATTAAAATAGCAGTATCATAGCTGACGGCACTAAACGCAGACATATAAAGTTCTGTCTGCTGCAGAATAATTCAACGTTTTTTTAAATGATTTATTTTTGTTGTAACATGGGCTGAGTAAAACATTGTTCGTCGGAAAAAAAGAGCAATTATACTCGATTTACTTAGAGGCAAAAGCTACAAGTTTATACAAAATACGCTCTCATGTACTGCGAAAATGATTGCAAACGCTAAGAACTGGAGAAAAGTGAAAGAAAATCGTGGTGGAAACAGGAAAACTAGCCCTAGAAAAGCCAGAAATATTATAATTTGGACAAACAAGACATAAGTTCAACTACAATTAAAAGTGAGTTACACCTTTGTATAAGCACCTCTACTATTAGAGAAAGATTGATTTAAGGAAAGTTGCGCGCAAGAAGGTCTAGAAAGGTATCATTATTAAATAATAACACAAGGCCAATACAAAGTAGATTGTCGTTTGGTCATGAACACGTACAATAGGACAAAAAAAGTTGTGTAACGTACTGTGGTTCGATAAATATATATATACATTTATCGAATAGTTTGATTTAATTGCGTTGCATACCAACAACACGTAGGAAGACCACCGTTAATAGCATTTCAACCCCAGTATACCAAAACGACGGTAAAATTCGGAGGCTTAAGCATCATGCTGTGGGGTATGTTTTTCGTGGTATGACGTAGGCCCTTTACACAAGATAGAAGGCATAATGAATGCTCATGTCTATGTAAACATGTTAAAAACTGTGCTTCTACCATATGCAGTGGAAGAAATGCCACTAAGATGGTTGTATATGCAGGATAATGATCCGAAACATGTTTCTCGCAAAACGAAAACATGGTTTCGAGTTAATAACATTCGCGTTTTGTGTTGATCGGCACAATCGCCAGATTTAAACCCCATTGAAAATTTATGGGTGGAGTTGAAAAAGACTATCTGCTGCTACGTCACAAAATATTGACGATCTGTGGAGTCTGTCAAGGCGAATGACAATCAATTTCAACTGGTGAATTCGTTGTCCCATAAGTGCCAAGAGGTGATAAACAGTAAAGGTCAATCAAAAAAATATTAAGTATTTCAATCCAATTAACTAAGTAAAAATTACATTTGGTTTGTATTCTGGCATGACTGTTATTTTAATGCACTATTATTTTGTTTGTCCTAGAATATAAACAATTTTATTTTTCCTTTGGTATTAAGAAACATATTTATTTATTGTTATAGTTATGTAACATGTTGGAATAAAGAGTTCAATACACTTGAAATTCCTTTATTTAATGTATAAATTGATATTTCAGCAAATTCAAGACCATTGCTACTTTTGTGCATATGACTGTATGTATGTTTTGCATAAAAATTGCCATCGATACAAAGAATAGTGTTTTTAGAGGCTCTTTATAGTTAAACGAAGAAAGGTATAATATTCTGTAGAAAATATAGTACAGCATTTTGTAAACACAGTACTACCCCTGTTTGCAAAATTTTACTAAACTAAAAATGGTTTTTTTTAGTACAGTCATAATAATGAATATTCTGCCTTATTCAGTATTTGTATTTTGTAAATATATAGTGCTGACCGTTGTTTTATCACAGAATTTCAGAATGTTTGAAACTTTGTTACAACCCTTCAATGATCACTGAGGGTATTATCATTAAATACAATTATTTTAAACGACTAGTTGCTACTGTTTTCTTGTGAAATTTTTAGGGTTTTATGTAACCGTCGAAATTCTTATTTTTCTTGCCCTCAACATTAGAGTGAGTCTGGTAAGGCTGTATTTGGAGCTGTACCTCTTGTATTAGGGATTACGTTGCCCCGAGAATATCTGCGAACCCGCATAGAGAACAATTGTAATCGTCACAAGCTATTGGTGACTTGAACACCCTCTGGATTACCTCGATGTAGAATTCTCAAGTGAGTCAAGGTAGAGAATTTCAAGTGTTACTTGCAATCTGTACGTTTCAATAAAGATAAGGTTTTATTTTATCAGTAACACATGTATAATTAAAGTTAACCTATCATATTGTAAAATTTTGTATCAGCCAATAAATATAAAGTTAAAGTAAGATCTTGTAAGTTGTATATGTATCCAGTCCAACACCTTGTTTATCGATTAAGAAGTTATTATTTAAGATATTTTAAAACTAATTAGTTTGGAATTATTAGGGATCTATGTACTAGTTTTGTCACTAATTATTTTGCTGGTAAATATATAAATAACATAAGAACTTTAAATCTGACATACCAGTATAATTCATTTAACGTTAATATTTGGCTGGTATTCAAATAGCTTTAGATCAGAATTACCAGCATCATTCATTTAATACTCGTAATTGGTTGGTATTCCCACGAATATTTTCAGATCTGAAATACCAGTATTATTCATCGGCTATTAACAATCAGCTGTGTGGTATTTATGCAACACATTTTTAATTCTGAGATCAGTATTGCTCCTTTAATCGTAACAATTAGCTAGAATTTATTCAAATAGCTTTGTTATTTTGGTTACCATAATCGTCTTTTTTTCATATTGATTATTTGTCAAGAAAATTTTACTAGTATATCTGATATTTCGTATACCATGGTTGTAGTCAGTAAGTCCTGGGGTAATTGAGAGTTGTTGGTCGGCCTTTTCGTTTTTGTTAATAAATGAGTTAACTGTGAAAAAATGATTTCTTCCCATTTCACCTCAGCGTTTTGTTTTACTATTTTGTTTGTACTGCTTAATGTTTGTTATTTTGCCATTGGCACGTATTGGATCCAAGTGCTTCAGCATTAGCAGGGATATTTCTAGGTATTCAAAACTGTGGCGCCCCTAAAGACCTTTCATACAGGAACCCCGCTAGTCTCCGAGTTCACTGGTTAGTTTCTCCCTAGGAGTAGCAAAGAATCGTAAGTTTTCTTTATATAATTTTATTAAGAGAAGTAATATGGGCTGGTGCAAGATCTACACTAGGTTCTAGTGTAGAGAGGGGCGTAACAATGTATGTTGTGCGTTCTTTAAAGATATATCTCAGACGTTTTTGTTGTTAGGGAGACAACTTGCTAGCCCACTACGAAAACAGTTTGAAATTGCGCCAAATATCCGTCGTTTCAATTTCATTAACATGGTAAATCAGAATTACCATTAGAAAAAAGTTACAACGAATTGTTTCTTAAACTATTTAAATCATCGCTGATTTTGCTGCAATATAATTAATCAAGAAACGGACCTTATTATTCTCATCCAGATAGTAGTATGACATGAGAGCTTCATGATGAGCAGTTACTTGAAGTATATTCTCGAATGTATCTTCACCAACAGAGATATCGCTCAAAGTGTTAATTTTCAAACTAGATCTTCTAGATAGAATTTTATTAGCTAAAGCTTCTCTGGTACTGGCTTCACCGAAAGACCTATTATAATAAAGATGACACATATAAAAAAATATCATTTGGCGTTTATGATCTGCATACCTTTCATCATTATCTTCGAGATCTAATGTAAAGTTCAGATTTACTTTATTAGTGGTTGTTTCTATTTCACTATTTTTACATGATTCTATAATACTTTCATCTGAAAATTATCAAGATTAATTATCTGCCTTTATTAAGTTTTATTATTACTCACCACCATATTCTGTGAAAGCTAATTGACAGGAAATCTTTGCGGAAATTTGCTGTCTCTTCGTATTTACTTTATTCATAACACCAGACAACTGATCCAAAATAAATTTACTAAGTTCCCATAATTTATTTCCCATAGACGGAGTAGTCGCCATAAATCTGAAAATATATAAAAGAAAAAATTAAAAATATAGCATGTGCATTAAGAAAAAAACGAAGTACTTTCGATAGACCCATTTTGAAGCAAAAGCAGCAATAACATAAGAAAATATAGCATTCCCAAAGCGTCAACTGAATGTATTTGAAGCAATTATCATTCATTAGTTTCGTACATTCGCATAGTGCTACATTAAAAACTCTATAATATAGACATAATATTAGAAGATATGTCCATAATATAGAGTTTTAAATTATGTCCATAACTTATTCATTCTGTATTTAATTTAGTTTAAACAGCAAAATTCTTTTAATAAGACGTCCCTATTCGAGTGTTTTTGAAAAGCTACTGAGTGGGTTGCTACATACAAAGTAGACAAGATTAGGCATGTAAATCGAGATTCGAGGGTAAACCATGATAGTTTTTGTAATTTGGGAAATTATTACTACCTTCTCGTTCGTTCTGATACTTAAGTATTTTCAAAATTTGTAGCATGTCCATGCGAGTAATTCAAAAATAAATTTATGTTTCTATGTAAATATATAAGTATTTAAATAATATCATTTTTATTTTAAATAAATAATGAAGTTGAACGTCCGCGTACGTACGGTATAATATTGGGTCTGGGAAAAAGTTCGTGGCGTTTTTCCCGATAGATGGCATTGGTTGCCGATAACTAAAGAACAACAAGTCACAGCGACACCACCGAGGGCTCGTTTTTTAGATGACCTTCCGAACGTTAGTTTGAGCGTAGAAACATTGTAATCGGTGCAGTGGTTGGAAAGTTATTCGCACTTGAAAATGGAGAAGAATAATGAGAAATTTCGCTATATTCTGCAATATTATTATGATAAGGGGAAGAACGCTGCGCAGGCTTGTGATAAAATTTGTGCTGTGTACGGTGAAGGTACTTTATCGAAATCTGTTGCGCGGAAATGGTTCGCTCGCTTTCGTTCTGGAAATTTCAATGTGAAAGATGAGTCACGCTCCGGTCGTCCAATCACTGAAAAATCTAATGAAATTCTTGAAAAAGTCCAACAAGATAAGCATATCAGCAGTGTCGATATTGGCATGGAGCTAGGCATTGACCACAAAACTGTTCTGAACCATTTACACAAAGCTGGTTACAAAAAAAAGCTTGACGTATGGGTTCCTCATGAGTTGAGCGTGAAAAACATGATGGACCGAATTAACATCTGCGATGCGCTGCTGAAACGGAATGAAATCGAGCCGTTTCTGAAACGTTTAATAACCGGAGATGAAAAATGGATTACGTACGATAATCGGAAGCGTAAAAGATCGTGGATAAAGGATGGTGAGCCGTCACAAGCGTTCGCTAAGCCAACATTGACGCCAAAAAAAGTGATGCTGTGTGTATGGTGGGACTGGAGGGGAATCGTCCACTACGAGCTACTTCCAACTGGTCAGACGATTGATTCTCAACTCTACTGTGCACAACTAGAGAGATTACGCCAGGCGATTGAAAGAAAACGGCCCGAATTGATTAATAGGAAAGGTGTTGTCTTCCATCATGACAACGCCCGACCACACACTTCTTTGATGACCCGTCAAAAATTGAGAGAGTTTGGTTGGGAAGTTTTGATGCACCCACCTTACAGTCCGGATATAGCACCCTCTGACTATCATCTGTTTCGATCTCTGCAGAACTCTCTCAATGGAATTAAGTTGGTTTCAAAAGAAGCCTGTGAAAACTACTTGATTCAGTTTTTCGACCAGAAACCACAGAAGTTTTTCACCGATGGGATCATGGATCTACCAAAAAAATGGCGAAACATTGTCGATAATAATGGAGCATATTCGGTTTAAATGAATTCGTCCACGCGCCATGCGGGGACCAGTTGAATTTTACTGAAAAAACGCCACGAACTTTTTCCCAGACCCAATATATATAATATTGAACTTGAACGTCCGTGTACCAACGCGTTTAACTTGACATGGGCGGTATTGTGGCGGCCACAAAGTCTCACTAGTTTATGAAGTATCCGTCTATGATATGCAGAATATTGCAGGTAAGAGTATCAAAATATTAAAATAAAGTATTAGTTTCTATTAGAAATATGAAACAAAAAGTTACTTCAACGAAATTTATTTTTATACGAACCTATCACTACAACGGATTATATGAAACTACGACATTTACACATATCGCAGTTTTATATATACACAAAATTGCATATCCAAGTACCCACGCACACAGCTGATTACGCTCATTCAAGAATTCGGAATTCTCTTATCTTTTTTTAGTTAGCATTTGCATCCATTTGGCCATTTTATTATTTAAAGTAACCTCCCTTAACGCACTTGTACCACCTGTCCTCCAACGGCTTTTTTCCATTAGAAAATGATTTGTGTTGGTCTTCAAAATAAGCATCCTCTCTTTTACTTCCTGTCCCTAGAGGTGCTTTCTCAAATTCCTAAATAAAAAGAAATCGGACGAAGCCAAATCCGGACTATATAATGTGGTGGATGAGTTAGACTTTGGCTGCCTTGTGAACTCACGCATCGTCATGGGCGAGGGCTTTTGAATGTAATCCTGGTCGTTCTTAGCTAATAGTATTAGGTAATTTTGTTAATATATTATCGTAGGTAACTGTTGTTTTTATAGTTCCCTGTGGCATGTATTCAATAAAAATAACTCCTGCTTGGTCGCAAAGATGATATCCTTCAATGGATTAATGACTATTAAATATTACACTTCAAAATATAACGGAACCTCGACCCCATGTGCTACAATCATTCGTCTGTAAATACTTTTAGAATTCTGTTCTATGTCAAAAATTTGATGGCGTCACGATGTTTTAATTTCATAAAACTCATTTGCGAAATATTTTATAAAACACGAGATAATGAACGAGTAAAATTTGACACATATAGAAAAATGTCAATATTGAACGTTATTAGGCAACTCATAATTAGTTGTTTCTTTGTGGCTATGTACATTTTCTCAATCAATACTTCAATAGTATTCTATTGTATTTATTTGGCCATTGCCGTTGTTGACAAGTAAAATGTGCAACACTGTATAAAAAAAATATCTAAAACAATAACCCTGTGACAAACTACTTTTATGTTGTGTCATAAGAAAACGCGATTGGAATTTGCTAGAAGGCAAATTCAATGAATAGATAAGTGAAAATAAATTATTGTTACAAGTGAAACGATCCTGTTTAAGTAGATCTAATGAATTCTGGGAGTTACTATAACAAAATAGGACACCACCATTGAAGTAGAGTCATTTCAATACAGAGTGTCATTTCTTATAAAGGCTGGGCTGATTTAGAAATTCAAGTTTATAAATAAGGTGTGGAAAGTACAAACAATTACAACATACAAAAAATATTGTCAAAAGTTGGTTTAAAGAGGAAGAGATCGAAATAGAATATTTATGCGGATGGACAATGTAGATTTTATTTGTACCCTACTTTAGTGGAATTTCTTTATAATTTATTACTGCATTGCTGATATACATATATATCCACACTGCTAATTTTAGGTTTTATATTTTAAATGTAGGATTAAAGTATGGATATTTCACTCTCGGACTATTTTGTACTAAGTGCCTGTATCTTTATAAATCCTTTTTTTTAGTATCAGAAAAGAATTAAAATATTTTCTTATTGTACAGAAGTAGATGAGGATTACTCGCTTTCACTATTTTTAATACTTATTTTTATTGTACCTCAGTTTTATTAAATGCAAAGGTATTTATTTTCAGTCAGAATTCCACAAACACTCGTATTACGCACAATGATTTTAGTAACCATAGAGAGACCTATAGCCTTCTTCAAGGTAAAATAGTTTCATTAACAAACAACGATTTCGTACATCGCGAAATTTAAAATTTTATCAAAAACAAACTTGTACATAAGTGTTAAATAAATAGTTTTATTTTAGTGCTTGTGTTTTCTCATATTATTATTAAAGTTCGATTATTTAGAGAATAAACTATGACTCATCAAAATCTGCGCGACGAGATTCTACCATAGGCGTAACAAGGTGGCTCGAATAGGAATGTATATATATATATATATATATATATATATATTTTACTTCAATCGTAATAATTTTTCACTGATAAAATGGTTTTGAAAAAATAGTCTTTTATATAAATTATGAAGCTAACAAGTAAAAACAGCGAAAACAGCACACACACTATAAACACACGAACAAAAATGGACACCACTGCAAACAGGGTCGCCCCTTCAGCGCATAATTGACTCGTCCTAAACCAAATTTCGTCCGAGCGCATTGACCTTGAAGTTTCATCTCTAAATAATCGAACTCTAACTGTAACCAATTAATTTAACAATGCGTGTTTCTACTGAAATGGAATGATTTAATAAGAGTGAGATATTTGTATTTGACATAAATTAATTTTTTTTACACATTTATAAAGAACAATAGCAAACATTAGACATGTTAAACATGTTAATTTTTCAAAAACGTAAATTTACTGTAAGCGATATATAGACAATAGCGGAGAAGATTTTTTTAACAACAAACAAAATAAAACGCAAAATTAATCACCTCTCTTTATTGTAAAATGTATGTTTGTGAGATGCCTCATTAGCAGTGAGGAAAGCATTGCCGACAATCTTGTATTGAAAATTGTGATTTTCGATAGTGTCCCCAAAAACGCTAGCAACATTATTATTTGTTAGTGCTTTAATAATATATCTGGCTCTGGTAACAAGTGATGGTATATTTAACCTGGAAATGCAATCTATTACGTGCAATTTATATGCGTTATTGTAAAAAATAGTATTATAAGCTCGGAGATGTCGTTCTAGCATCTAAGCGATTTTATCTGTATATTTAGAATTGAGTATATTCAAATTTATACAAAGATAATATATATTTTAAGAGTTTATTCAATCTTGTTTACAATACTACCTTTGATAAAGTTCTCTAGTATAAGTATAAAAAGAGAACTTGATATTTTTGTTATTTATTCGGATGCATACAATAGATTGTTCAATAATTTGTTATCTCCTATTATTTTAATTTGTTTGATCTGTATATTTCATTGTAATTTAAATGTAATTGAATTTTATAAGTAAATTAATATAAATATTATAATTATCTAAGCATTCACGCCAAATATTATTAGAAAGTATACTATCAGTTTTGTCATGTAGTCGATTTGCTGTCAAGAAAATAGTTTGAAGAAGCTGATAGTATAGATTCTACATTTACTTCACAGACTGAGACACTTAAATGTTAAAATACGCTCTCCAAATTTTTTACTATGCCTGTATAGGCATCAGCAAAAAATAAAGTCTGACACATATCGTACAATAATAAGTATTTGTTCTCTAGCTGCTTAAAATGTATGGAATACGTTCGTTAAAAAATGTAATATTTAGAAGAGTATGAAGCAACTCCAAAAAGACAAATATTACAATCTATGGATATCAAACGAATTTTCTTTGTCACACTTTATTTTTCAATTAGCAATTTAAAACAGTATGTTAAATAAGCTATATTTAAAAAAGAAGACTTGCTTTCTACTTATGTCAAATGATTTTGTTTTTATTAAATACTAAATTATTTTAGCTTAATAACGACAAATATAAATTAAATGAAAACTTACTTAGTGAATGTAGCGTACATAACATCTGCAGGTAAACTATATGGAAGACTCAACACCGACAAAAGTTTCATTCCTCTATGTTTGAAAATCCAATTGACCAAACCTTTGTTAGCAGAATCGATGGCTTCTTGAAATATTGTTAAAACAGTATCTGGTAAATTAGAAACAAGGGCTTCCTGAAATTTGAGACCAAAATAAATTGCAAATTCTTCCCAAGTATCATTTTACTGATTTCTTACCTGTCTGTGAATTTGGCATTCGTGACATTGCGGATCGTACTCTATACTTTCTTCTATTGTTTTCTGAATGATAAAAGTAGACTGCACAGCAAGGCAGCGTGTACAATTAATTAAGTTATTCCTGTGAAGAAATCTCAGCGCATCGTCGAAACCTTGTTTACATATATTCGACAATACTTCCGGTTTCGGCGGAAATAATATCCTGGCGAATCTGTATACATTATGTTTGGACAGTTCTATGCTTGTATTGGCTAGATTAATCTAAAAAAGATACCACTAATTTTATATTTGAAAAATAGCATACAAATTATTAGTAACTAACAATTATTAGTCGTTTTTTACGTATAATTGTTGAGTCAAAATTAAACATTTTTAGAAAAATTTTATTCAATTTTTATTTTCGATTTTGAAATGAATCATTTTGGAATTACTTGAACTTATAGTTAATATTAAAGATAAATGAAGATAAAGCATATTTGTTTAAAAAACATTGTAAATTATTCAATTTAATTTGCTAATATTCTCTATGAAAAAAACGCCACATCTGAGGCCAGTTGTAAAGAGAAAACAAAGTCTTTTATAGTTTCATCATAGTCGTAGTTAGCTCTACTTTCAAATATTATTTGAATCTAACTATTCGTTTCGTTTAATAAAAGATGACATGGATATTTTTATAAAAATTATAAACAGACTTACGCATTAATATTAAATAATATTATCGTTTACGCCATAGAATCAACATTCAATATTATGTTTCTTAAAGAAAGGTTAGTTTGCAACGTTCATGTAACCGAGATGTGTCTGATGACATTTAGATAACATACTTTACTTGTTGCGGTGGCAGGCACTAGGTAACTCCTTGAGTGAACGCTATTTTGTTGTTACTTTGTAGGAAATAAATTATTATAATGTGAAACAAATTCAACCTTGAAAAATAAGACTTTGTAGTGGACTTATTAATTGATTTTCGTACTATATACAGCAAGGGTAATATAGTACGAAAATTAGTTTGGGCCTATTCATTAATGACTATTTGTAAAAAGACTAATTCGGATCTGGACTGATTTATATAAAGACAATCCAATATAATCAACTGTCAAAGTGTACTCCATATGTATTTTCAGTAGTTAAAAGGAGTTCTAATTGAAAAGTAATGTAAATGCTATAGTATAAGATTTTTGAAAATTTTCGCAAATAATGTCACAAAGGTATCGAGAAGTTAATTTATCGTGAATACACACGTTTAAGTTTTGATAACACTATTTCACATCACATTGTTTTAGAAATATCATGTTAAACAAGTTTTTTATTTTCGCTTTGTTATTCTTTATCTTATCTTACACTAATTCACACGCTTAATTTTGTTTTTGAAATTGATTTAATGAGTATTTCCCGAATATCTTTGAATATTGTTAATTAAAAATTTTATAGTAAAGTATATAATAAATTAGTAAAAAAAATACGTAGATGTATTCATTTCGTTTGGTAATTTATTAAATTGGTTAAAAAATCTAGGTATAATGAAAAACATGAAAGATAACGTTCAAACATTTTATTTACAATGAATAAAAATCGTTTCTTTACATCGTAGGGTAAATATGTAATGCTACAGTACAATGAAATAATTGTTAGTAATTGTAAATAAAGTATTTGAATTTTGTCTTTCGTGTCTTTTCATTACGGTTAACTTAAATGTTCAAATAGTTAAGGCTAATCGCTATATTAACTAATATTAAATTGTATCAGTAAATATCAGCAATAAATTTAAATAATTAGGTGTTATATGTAAATTTTCTTTTATTTTAGAAATTGCTGCAATTTTTAAAACTATTGGATTTTTATTAAATAACTTTAATAATTTTCATGTGAGTTTGAATCAAAATTACGTATTCTAATTAAAAGAATGCATTTTTGTGTCGAGACAATTAAATGATTAAATTAAACTTTTTATTCATATAATTGATAATCGCTTATTTTTAATAATAATAATAATAAAACTGTAATGGTATCGTATTGTCCGTTCTCTAGTAAATCATACTTACATGAAATAATTGCATGCTGTCATCTCTGGGGCAAATATCACTCTCTCCACAAAATGGACTTACGGTGATAGTATTTTCATCTAGAGTCGGCAGATTATCACTAAATCCTCCGTCCATGTATCGAACACCTTGAAGCTTTGGAGGCAATAGTCCAGAAAACAATGGAACGAAACAGGAGGCAATAAGGGCTGCGATGAGATCTTCTTTGCTGTTGAATTGTGATATGATAACGTTTTTTCCATCGTAAACTCGCGTTAAAGATATATGAAGTTTTCCGTTAACTCTTAAATGGGCATCTTCTGGCAAAAATTTGTCAAGACCATCCAATAATAGCTTTTGTACGTTAAATGATGGATGGAAAGGACCTAATGATCTACTTCTAGCCTCGGATGCGACTCTTAATACGTCACTGGTAAAATCACCTGTAAACAACAAATGAAAATATAATTCGAAAAAGTGATTTAAAATCGAATGCTTTTCAAGTTGAATTTTTTTTTAAAAAAAGGTATTTCTCTATGTTGTCATTATATAAGAATTACGTTTGTCTTTTGCTGTAGCGTATTTAATATTATAGCAATTTAAAAGTTCCACTTTGTGAAAGTTTTCTCTTATGCCGGACCTGTATGAATATTTTTTTCCTCAATATATGATCACTTCTAATTTATTTCACTAGTAAACAGTTTGTTAATCGCGATGACCTTGATGACATAAAATAAATACGCGTGTATTTGCGTTAATTTTTGTTGTTGATCCATTTGTTTCCTAAATAAGAACTCAAATCTGTCATTTTTGTACATATTAATTAAATTATAAAAACACACAAGTATCTTTTTACTATTGTAATTATTATATAATGATATACATATATTATAAATCGAAAATATGTTGTACAAATTTGCTTAAAATAGTAACTGTTAAAAAATCCTGAAATAAGTCATTTTAATAAAAATACATACACATTAATTTCAAAATCAATTATCGATCGCAACTTATTTTTAATTAATAACATAATTTCCTATCCAGCACATTAGTTTTTATTTTGTTCTGTTTGGTAGTTACCAAAATTAGTGTTGTAGTAGTTCAGCAATGTGATGTGGCTCTTCATAGAGAATCGTAATAGCTGTTTACTATTGCTTTGTGTTTCGGATTCTCGGTTCATATTTGTTTGTACGAAATGTGATATTAATAAAAAAGTAACTAGTAGTAGGTATAAACTGGATAATATAAAAATTTGGCAAATTGTTTTGATACAAAAGAAACGGTGTTTTATGAGCACTTGATATTTAAGCGAACAAAGAAAATATCCTACAGTAATATAACATTTTGTATATACATTACATAATACCACCGTTGTTTGTAATGTTTAACTAACCGAAAAATAGTTTTCTTTAGTACAGCCATAATAACGTTTTCATTGAATGTCCCTATCCTGTTCTGTGAACATAGAAGCTAAATAAAGTATATATAATATACAATTTAATCGTTTTACTAAAACGCATATTATGCAAATCTGATGAGCAGTATCTTTCGAATGAACTGTTTTATCCATCACTAATAAAAATGATTGCGTAAAAATCTTATCTATTTTTTTAAAATTTTAAGAAAAGAACTTTTTGAAAAATAATTTATTAAATATTTGCAAATGTAAATTTTGCTAATGAGGAAGGAGAATTAAATATTTTTTAAGATAATGTAAATTATTTTTAAGTCTTCAAAATTTTTGGATCTCTTGATATGTATATGTATGTATCTATTAAAAATATGAAATTAGAAAAAAGAATTAAATATATATCTCAACTAGACAAATTTGTATATATTTTAAAGAAATTTTAAATAAACAATTTTATTATTTTTGAAAACGAAATATCTCATGGTGTATTTAGCCACGGACACCACAGCCTCGTGTACAAGTAAGCGAAATTTCTTATGTACAAAGCTTGTCAAATATTCATAAATACTTTCAGTACAAAAGACATGGGAAAATTAAAAGAAAGCAATATACGAATAGCAACAAAAGGGCAGAATTCACATTCAATATAATAAAATAAAGTAGATGAAGAAGAACACGGGAACATTGACACAAAAAGTGACATACGCATATGAAACAACAAAGCAAGAAAAATCGATTTTAACTGTAACAAAAAGACCTATAGGACATTCATCACAAAAATAAAGTATCAACACTGTATGAACATTTAATTTAAGCTAAAGTCAGTAGACCATAAGTCTAAAACAGAAAGAAAAGGATGGTGTGTTTTACAAATAAACATTTTAACGAATCTACATTTATCGCTTCGGATTTATGCGTACAGAGCAAAACTTAGATATTTCTAGTATTATTTCCAATATTTCCTTTTGCAAAAAGTGCGATAATTGTAGCATTAAACTTATGATGTACAAACTATTTTAAAAATAATTTCTATTGACAAATAAATATTCATTACAATTTCCTCCAATAAATGTTTTACTAATATTTATTGTAGTAACGAAACAGATTTCAAGTTTAAAAAATACAAATTTTCTAAATATTAAAATTGAATGATCCTAATGTCGTTTTCCGGGGCTGGCTAAGAAAAAACAATGTAACATGAGAATTGCCTTTACTCTGTCTATTTAAAGTAGTTTAAAATGTTAAATTAATTTTAATGGTAATAGGCATTCAAAATATATTGTAATTATAAAAACGTATAAGTATTATATATTTTTTTAGAGACACGTGTAAAAAATTATTGTTTCTTACGTTTTTCGTACTATAATATAATGGGTACTTTTTATATGGGAATCATATACTTATATTAAAGATATGTTTATAATACCAATGTTAATTATACAGATGTATAATGAGATATAAGCGATTTACACTAAACAGTGACAAAGACAATAATTTGCGTCACTTACCAATTGGCAGATCGCAGAGTAAACTGCATGCAGCTAATGCACCTGCAGATGCACCCGATATTTTATTCAACAGTAAATGTGGAGCGTATTTTCTAAAACAAACCGCAACACCAACATGATAAATCCCTAAAAATCCACATCCAGCAAAAGATAAATTCATTTTTTATTGTATGTATATAACAATATGTATTAACGAGAATATCTATGAGTACAGTTGCTATTATCAATAAATAAACACAATATTATCGTTCAGAGTTTCCGCTGAGAAAGTATATATTAATATTCTGACCCATCTACAATTCACACTAGCCAGCAGTTTACTGAATCTAAAAATCCAAACAGTAACGTTTAGAAAGCAATATACCTAGATGTGAAGTTATTGGCTAAATCAAGTGGTGTGGTTAACTGAAAGCCAATCAACGGCGTTTATTGCGTTTGGAACAGCTGATATAGTATTAGCGCTACTTTTGAAAATACTAAATAATAAATAATTTCAAAAGTATTCATAAAAATGAATATTATATAAATATATATAGCAACTATATTATATAAAATTAAAACTAAATTACATAACATCTTTATACATAAATTTTATTTGAGAAGCTTTCTCGAATCTATGAAGTAGTTACTAGAATCTTCTGAAACTTTTACCTTGAACACAAAAGTTCCACATTTATAATTTCAAAAAAATCAGTTACTATTACTTGTCGGTCAATATTAATGATTAATGTATTCGTCAATATATTATTTGCAAAATATATTTATGTATTTAATTGTTCCATTTTATATAATGTACAAATAATAATAATGAAAATAAAAAAAAATATATAATTTTTTCTTGTGAAAACACCAATAATAAATAAAGTTGTTATAGACTTAAAATAATTGATGTAAAAGCAATAATATGAATTAATACTTATAGATATTTTAATAAAAAGAATTCTAATTAATGTTTATACAAAAATTATAGTTATTTGACGATTTCTTTCTTATTTACTTGTTTTTCTACAAATATCAAAATTGTATTGTAATACAAAACTAATACATTTCATTGTACGTTAGTTTAAAAGTAAAATTTCTTTATTTAGTAGTGTAGCTTGGTACTAAAATATATCAATTTTGTTTCGTAATCGTCGTTAGTGGTATGTCATCAGAACTAGTGCTTTATTTTCTTGTAAATAAATCTACAATCTGCGTATATTAGGTCTTTACCCATAAATTTATCCTCCTCGCATTCAGATTCCATTCCACTCATTACTTTTTGTATTTCTCTTGCAATTTCTGCATGCGAGAGTGGTCGGTTTGAAGAACTACAAACCATTTTGTGGTATAACTGCAAGCAAACACATCTTACCATTCAGTTATTAAACATAGGCACTATGATTTTCAGTGGCGGCTGGTCAGGTGAGGCAGGTGAGGCAGTGCCTCACCATCTAAATCTTGGAATTATAACAAGAATAATATGTATACTTTTAAAATTCTTTATAAATTAATTATCATCTTTTATTCAGAATTTATCTTATAAACAATAAGAAAATAGTTTTAAATAAACCGGCATTACAAGCAAAGTACAAATTTATCATTTCATTTTAATTCCGTGCGAATGTACGAGCGCGTATACTTGCCCCGACCAACTTCATGCTTGATCTATGTATATCCCTACTAAACACGAATATTTGAGGCCCGGCCACTCATTGCCTCTCATTGAAAATTTATAACGCACTACAGCAGTCAAAAAAATTCTCAATTTCTATGGAAATTACAGTAAAGTATTAGCTACATATTTAAGATAACAAAGAAGAAAAAATATTCAAAAAGTTAATAGATTTTTCTAACTTTATTGTGAGATTTTTGAATTTTTTAATAATATAGAAAGCATTATTAATAGGATAAATTAAGTATTTATTTAATGATATAAAGATGTCTAAAGGTTTACATTCTTCTTGTACAGTTTCTCAATATTTCCTCCACGCAAATAATATGTTTTAAGTTTTAACAGGAGTATTTTTATTGTTTCAAGTAGATATTCTTTAGATATTAATGTATGTATGTATGTATTATTTAGTCTGAAGCCAATTTGAACTGAGCCTCTCATCGAATCACAATCGCCGAACTACCGAATATACTCGAGGCTGACATTCTCGGCCCGAATCGCAAATTACAACTTGGGGGAATAACAAAGTTAGGTTAAGTATTTTAATATTTGTTTAGTGATATTTTCAGTGATTTAAAAATTGTGAATATGGATTTAGAAAATGTAAGAAATACACAAGACATTGTAGATTTTTTAATAAGAAATACGTTCGTTGTTCTATCGGTAGAAGATCAATTATATGTCAAAAACCTTCCGAGACCAAACCCTGGTTTATCAAAATCTCTTACAATACACGGTAAGTCTAACAGAAATTTCAATAATAATAATAATAATTACGTTTTTTGCTTGATAAGTTTAGAGAATTTCGGGAGTGTGATACATATTTCAGTACTGTATACGAAAATTCGATGTCTGACGAATCTGTTGCACATAAAAGGCGTAGAATTGATGACGTTCCAGATACTAAACAAAATTATAGAAAATTATTTTTCGAAATTCTAGATACGTTTATTAGTCAAATTGAAATTAGATTTATTGATTTAGAAAAACTTGCTTTTTTTGATTTATTAACAGAAAGTAAATTTGAAGAATATTCGAAGGCATTTCCTCAGAGGCTCTTAAATAATTTGTTTGAACAATAAAAATTTTTTGATCAAATTCAATTAAAAAATGAATTAGCTGTTATTTATAGTGACATGCAACTCCTTGGTAATTCTAAAACACCATGTGAAATGTTAAGATTTATGCACGAACAAAAGTTAGCCATCTGTATGCCAGAACTTTTTAAATTGCTAAGTATAGTAGTTACCATATCGGTAACTTCCGCGTCCGTTGAGCGAAGTTTTTCCACATTGAAACGTATAAAATCGTATATTAGAAATACAATTGGACAACAAAGACTTAGTAACTGTGCACTAATTGCAATCGAAAAGGAATTGGTTAAAACGATGACGAGGGATGAACGATTTTATAATGATGTAATTGATTATTTTGCTAACACAAAAAACCGGAGGATACCTTTGCCATACAAGAAGTAAAATCTATTAAATGTAATTCTACGTGCAATGACAATAAAGGAAATTCTCTGTATTTTAAAATATTTTCATTTTGCATGTAATTTTGAAATTTTGTTATTGGATTGTTGTTGATTTATATATATATACATATACGTATATATGTATATATTTGTTATATTATTAAATTTTATATTATAATAGGAATGTACTTATTTTTTATTTTTAAATCCTAGAAGATTGAGTTCTTATTTTCGATTAATGTTTTTAGAATTTGTTTGATTTTTTAGAATATTTATTTTCGTTTCACAAGGGTTTGCTTTGAAACTTCGTTTTCCCTTAAAAATCGAATGGGGCGCGATATAGGGCTCAGTTCACGTCTGGCAGCCCTGTTTGTACTGGAAGCCCTATATATATATATATATATAAACTGTTTTTATATGTAGTAGGTATATAGAGTTTATTAATCAATTGTAAACAATTTTGAATATTTATTATTCTATCTGCCTCACCATGTCAAATACTCACGAGCCGCCACTGATGATTTTACTTACTTCTTAAGTAATCTCTATTCAGTTATAAAGTTAAAATTGACGTAGATACTAGACTCGAGAAATTTTAATAGTAAAAAATTCAAATTATGAGGTTAATATTTCTAATTCAAATACTGGTGTATTTATATTTACATAATATAAAAAAATAAAAACACGACTGTGTATGTAACTTCAATAAAACTACGATGAAGCAAATATAGACAGACTACAGTTTAATATGTGCATTGTAAATTTTACACAAGTCTGGCGTTCTAGGGTTAATTAGCTAGCATTGCAGACGATTATTTCTAGACTAAATTTCTATTTTTACTTTTCGATATTTTTATCATATATATTGTTTTCTAATGATGTGTACTTAGTATTCGATAATATACAGGGTGGAGCAGAGGAAACGCATGTTTTTCACTATTGAATGACTAGGAAACGGTTCGATAAAATTAATAAAAACAAGCATTAAGTGATAGATTTTTTAATGCAGTTTTGAAATATACATACTTTAATTAGGTTCGCAAAATAATGTCTTGGAGATGACGTCTTTCTTGCTGGATACAAATTTGGATCCTCTCCTGAAAGTTACGGACGGCTCTCTCCAACATTTCATTCGGCACGGCTTCAATTACTTGACGAATGGAATTCTTCAGGTCATTGATTGTGCGAGACTTGTTCATGTAGACTCTAGATTTCAAATATCCCCACAAAAAGAAGTCGCATATCGACAAATCGGGTGAGCGAGGGGGCCAGTGAACATCACCATTTCTCGAAATAACCTAATAAATAAATGTCCTGGGAACATTTGTCGAACCACTTCCATGGATGCTCTCGCCGTGTGAGCTGTGACACCGTCCTGCTGAAAGCATATTTCTCTCATATTCACTTGACGCCTTTCAAGTTCTGGATGAAGAAAGTTGTTTAGCATTTCAACGTAGCGCGCTGATGTCACAGTAACTGTAGTTCCTTCCTCTTCAAAAAAAATAGGGTCCAACGACTCCCATCTTTGAAATGCAGCACCACACTGTTACTTTCAAACTGTGGAGAGGTCTTTGGTGCAATTGATGTGGGTTCTTCGACGTCCAAAACCGACAATTTTTAACATTGACGTAACCGTCTAGATGAAAATGTGCTTCATCACTCATGAGGACTGTAGCATCTGCATCTTCCGTAAAAATTTCGTCCATTACGCGACAAAACTCTCTGCGTTGCACAAAATCCCCTTCACTAAGCTGCTGGACGATCACTAACTTGTACGGGTGAAACTTAAGATCATCATGTAAGATGCGATGAAGCGAACGACGTGACATACCCAGCGCCACAGCCTGTCGTCTAATCGATCGCTTCGGACTAGCAACAACTGCCGTTCTCACTCGTTCTACATTTTCCGGAGTTCGTACTGAACGGGGAAGACCAGGTGGATGCTTTTTCATCACAGATCCAGTACTTCTAAACGCTGCAACCCATCGGAGTACAGTATTTCGATCAGGCACTGCACCTCGACGTCCAACTCTAAAATTTTGACGGAAAAGACGTTGCACTGTGACTACGGAATCATTGTTTCTGAAGTACTGCTCGACGACGAACACGCGATGCTCTACGCTCCAACGCTCCATAGCAACTGAAACTGCGTTGTATGGGCAGTCTGCAAACATTCATTCAAGGACAATACCCCCTCACGTCGCCGCGTACTAGTAGTTCGAAAAACATGCGTTTCCTCTGCTCCACCCTGTATATTAGAAACTTTCATTTTACTTTGACAGTGATATTGTACGGTTTGTTAGTTGACGTTACTGAAAAAGTCATCTTCGCAATGACATTGTATTTTATATATTCTGAAGAAAAACAGAACACGTACAGTTATTTTCATAAGTTCATAAAAAAGTCTTAAAATTTGTATTGTACACATTACTAAAATCTGAACTTGAAACATATCGTAGTGTTTTGGAGAAGAGGGCTTTTCTTCGACGAAAATAAAGATGTGATATTTTGGGGTAAAACATGGAGGAGGAAGTGTGTTTTTATGGTATCGTATGTCAGCAACGATCTCAAGCATTGCGCTTATGTTGTTAGTTCAATGCCCTCATCCTTTACAAACTCTACTACTCTCAATCTTCTGACGTCAATCTGATAGAATGTCTGTAATTACAAGTTAAACGAACATAAATGCATGATATCTGATTCAAACAGCTATTGAAGGAAATTGATTGATACTTTAAAAAACTTCAGTGAGATTTTAAAACCTTTAAGAATAAAGTAAATTTAAATATCGCCAAAAATAAACTACTTTAAAATATTAAAAAGTCAAGTTAGTCTTTGCCAAGTAAACATGTAATTGTCTGAAGCGAAAATTAGAAATTGGACATTAGTTTCAGCAACTAATGTTTCACTTTTTTATTCTCCTTTTAACAGAAAAAGATATTTTATACTTGTAATGTTTCTTTAAAACCTTTCAAAGGACAATGCTAACATATTTAGATGAATATACTAGTCAATAGAAATACTAAATATGTTTTCTGGCACGGCTTTGTCACTCTCATTTACATATGTGAAGATTCAGTCTTGTTAAAAAATTATTTACGTAATATTGACAATTACGTTAAGTATAACTAAGAACTAAGCCTGCAGAAACGATTGCATACTTATTGGCGCCGATGATATATTTCGAAAGCGGTTGGATAAACACGAAGTCCAGATTCTTATGCATATGGTATGCGTATGAATGCCAGATTAGATTGATGATGCTGAATCGACGGTGTTCTTTGTTATGTTCGACGAGTGTTAATAGATTTCTGAACAGATTTTCGACATTAGAATACACTGGCATACTTAAATGTAATGTTTGCAATATCAACATTGTACCGTACAGTATCTTTGTGTGTAAAAGATATGTTAATAGCAAACAACACCAGTTAAATGGGCAATGTAATGTCCATATTATCAATTTTTGTATAACTTTATTTTTATGTTAAGTGTGTACAACGTTCCACAAAGTATTGTAGATAATGAAGAATTTCGGAACTTTTGGGAGAAATACGTTCCGGAATGAAGATTGCCAAGAAGAAGTCAATTACAGTACAATTTTCATCGGGTGAAAAGCGCGATTACGGATCAAATAAGAGCAGAGTTAAAAGATGAAACAACAGATGCAAGAAAGAATAGTATTTTAAATGTATTAGTGCGCACTTTAAAAAGCAGTGAGATTATAAAACATATCTTTGAGAAGTTCAATATATCGGCAATCCAACTTGTAATGTTGGATACAGATGAGGCTTTGAATATGGTTAAAGCTGGAAAGTTACTAAAACAATCTTATCCTCAATTGCTTCATGTAACCTGTTTGCTCTATGCATGTCATCTTGTAGCTGAATTTATTAGAAACAGTTATCCAAAAGTAGACCAATTTATAGTTTCTGTCAAAAACGTTTTTACTAAATCTCCAAAACGCATTCGTGAGTTTAAACAGGCTCGTCTAAACATTACTCAGCCACCATAGCCGGTATTGACGAGACGAGGAACGTGGCTTAAAGAAGTTTTATATTATGAGAAATTTTTACACATTATTAAACCTTGTATCTTAAATTTAAATCCGCAAGATGCTCAAGCAATTTCACTAAGTCAACGGCTGCTTTCAGATACCGAAATCCATACTCAAATAGAGCAAATTTCCAAAAATTATTCAATTCTTTTAGATACTATTTCCAAATTAGAGAACACCAAGCAGTCATTACGTGAAGCGCTAAATGCCTTGTTAGGAAATCTAACAGATACTATGGAAAGATTAACAACCGATAAATTGTGTACATTTATAAATAAGAATCCCGATTCTCAAACTATAGTGCGTATAGGCAAGAGTTTAACTGAAAACCAAGAGTGCGAGTATAATGCGAACATCATTTTTAAATTCGCAACATATTTTCACATAGCCCTAGGAATATGCTTTGAGTCAGCACTGGAAGGCATACTAATGACACAATACTACGCGAATTTTTGCGTCACTTTGCATCAACAACACAAAAAAAAAACTAAAATAGTATGTAATTATATTCCTTATTTTTAATATTGATAGTAACTGAGCCGTACGCTACTGCGAAAGCACTCGTTTCTGGAGCCTTACTAAGAATATTATGGAGTTTAGAAGAAACGCATTCATAAGTCTTTTTTTATTAGTTTTACATTGTAATTCTATAATATAGAATGACCCCGTTTTTTATATCTATAAACATAATGTAAATATTCCTATGGTCAATTACTAAAAAAAAGGTATTAACGCATTGTAGGCAATGTAACCGACCTTTGATAAATAAATCCGTTTAATTACTTAAATATCAAGACTTCATTTTAAGAATTGTATCGTCACGTTTAATGAAATAGGTAATTTGAAAAAGCTACTCAAAATTTGCGACATATATAACGAAAGAATTTCTTATGGATGATTTTTCATATGAAACGTTTTTAAATTTTATCTGTAAATGTAGCATACACTAACTTGCTTTTAGGTTACATTAAGTATTATTTACAAATTATTAAATTGTAGGGACAACTTGCAATAATTTAATAAAAAAATATACAACAAATATTCGAATACCAGTTTACATATTAATTTTTAAATAAGTATTTTTTCCAAAGAAGAAACATAAATACTTAAAATTAGTAAAAGATTGTATTTTCTAGCAAATCCGTGATTTGTTTTTGGTTAATTGTCCTAATCGATCGATACCATTAATCTAAAAAAATAATCAAAATAAACTTAAAATAATAATTAATACAGTATGCTATAACAAAAAAATACTTAAAGAAAACCTTAAATTACTTATATAAAATCGAAACAAATAAATACATAGTTAATATGTGCAAGCACCAAAAAATTTAATAAATATAATAAATTAAAAAGAAGTAGGGAATAAAAAAGACAATATAAATGTAGGACATTTTTGCAGGTATATAGAGAGCATTTGTCTCTCAAATGCTATATTTTGGTACTAGCAACCAAATTCGCTGCACCAGAGATGGTGAATCGACGCTATTTATTAAGAAGTTTTATGAAACACTTGCCACTAATTAGTTTCATCTCTTCTTTGGCTAAGAGAAGTTAAGTGCCTATGAGTAAACTCTCGTAGTCGATACCACGTTATGGGTATTCACCACCCAATTTATACGATAGAAACTTCACAAATCAGTATAGATCGGAGTAACAGTTACTGAAAAATATATCTAGGATGCCAAATCACAGATACATATTCCACCCTCGTTCAAACAAAGGAACTAAACAAAACGCACAAGTAATACTCGAACGTGTAGAATTGGAAATTTGGAAGGAATATTCGTGTACCAACATATAAACATACTTCATTATGTATACAACTTTTAATACCAAAAAGCGGTACAGTAAATATTCATAAGAAAAAAGTAAATATTTACTATTTCTTGTCTAAAAAAATGAAATAAAATATTGTTTGTTACGTTCAAGTAAAGCATATCACATAATATATTATTTATTATATTTAATAGCTACAGAATTTAATATATCCACATATACATATAAAAACCTCGTAAATTTGTCAACAATCAGCTCTTTATTCAAATAATAAAATTAAGAGAACAAAGTTTTATTTAGTCGAAATAATTAACAATATATTGGTTTGTTCTTTATAAATGTAAAATTTAAATATGTAACACATGATTTTAAATTTCGAATGAACGAAACTCCACCGCACTCTACGGAACCCGTTCTATGTTTTCTTAACAAACTATTTTCACGCCGTTAGATAGATAATATGGTTCAAAAGCTGGTTCACCCTAGTAGCTCTACTTATCCCCAAAAGATTTCTTTCTTCGGGGTTCTCTTAAATCTAGAATGTCTAATTGTGTTCAAATAAGTAATGTAGACGAATTAAGAAACCGTAGAATAAATTAAACTGTGATATTTTAAGCAATGCTAGTCAAGTATTTTATACATATCGCTTAAAATTTATTTTATATTTATTGTATTAACTTTATGAAATAAATAGTTTTGTTACAAGATGGATTAAGATTTAATAATAAGTAGATAATAATTATTCTAACTTTAAAGCAAGTTAGTATATGGTACATTTGTATCACACAAATAAAATTTTGGAACGTTTATAATAAACACTTGACAATATAGAATTTTATTACCTATTTTACAATTTCTTTTTACTGTACAACTTTAATAAACGTAAGATATAATACTTTTGTTGATCAAAACAGTTTCTTTTTGTCAAATATGGTTACGTGTCCACAATATATTGACATGTTTTACTAAGATAGCGTCTTGTATACGGAACCGCGGATGTGTGCCGTGGCCTCCTTCCTCTGGGGTATCGCCTAGCCGACAAGACGAATCCCCAAGCAAAGGGCTGAGTCTCAACAGATCGCAGGGTGGAAACTGCTTTACCGAGTAGAACCCCCGCCAGGTACGTAAGTCGTCTGCAGACAATTCCAAGTTCCGACATCGAACTGTGTAACACCCATGGTCGACTGCTAGAGGCAGGCGGAACTTAGCGATGAGATTCCGCCGTCCGTCGCTTGCCCCGTGTGGCAAATGAGGGCTCTTGCGACGGTCGACGCGAACGTCGACCGCCTAATAAAGTGACATTGTTTTGAGCCTTTCGACTCTCGGAACTCCTAAGGGTATCGTTGCCACCTTTGACTAGAAAGGATACGGCCTTAAAGGCGTTCAGGCATAATCCCACGGATGGTAGCTTCGCACCACTCTTCGCCCGCTAGAGCGAGTGCGTGAACCAAATGTCCGAATCTGCGGTTCCTCTCGTACTGAGCAGGATTACTATCACAACGACTGGTCATCAGTAGGGTAAAACTAACCTGTCTCTCGACGGTCTAAACCCAGCTCACGTTCCCTACAATTTTAACTATACATGAACTATTCTAACCTAAAAAATAAATTTAAAGATTAATGTCGAGGAAAGACAATTTCTTAAAATCTAGATTAGGTTTGGTTATAATTTTTGGGCTTACACTTTGTTAAATATTTTTTAAATTAGATTTGTTGACATAAAAAAATATAAATTATTTATAGTCACCTGTTTTAAGTACATAACACAATAATTAAATGAAAATTCACGTTTCCTTATATGCACTCCCACCCATGGAAGTATGGACACTTGATTAAATTTTATATAACGATCATAAAAATTATATTAATGCCAAGAAATAGCGATAGTATTATTCTACCTTATTCTTAAGAAGGTTTATAATTCAAATAGGTATTGTATTTATATATATTCTCCAAATAATATGATAGAAACAGTTTTATCTAACAATAACTATAATTACCTGATATTGCATCTCAATAGCATTGTACAATAATTCCAACTATATACATATAATCAGGATTAGTGGTACGGTCATTAATAAGGGACTAAAGTCTAGAAATTTACTTGAAATGAGTCGGTTACCCTATTACTACCTCCTTGTGCCCGTCAATAGATCATTGAACGTGCATATGTGAAGTTGTCTATTTTGTAAGCGAATAGTGAAATTCCTGTTTACAAAATGCCACGGGGGAATCCGTTTGCTAGTGGAACATGATCAGCGAAACTTGCTTTGCATCGTGAGGGGTATTCAGTTCACGGAATTAGTGAAAAAATCGACAGTGAATCTCATCACAATTCGTCGGTTTCAAAAAACTGGCAGAGGTACTTCCAAAGCTGTCGATGAAAGAATTAAATGAATTAGCAAAAGAAACAGAAAATTAACGGCACCTGAAATAACAGCCGAATTTAATCATGGCCGTGCTAAAAAAATTTCTGCGAGTACAGTGAAACGACGATTAGTGTCAGCAAATTTACACGGTCATGTTGTCTCATGGAAACCATTATTACGACGTGGAAATAAGCAGAAATGTCTTCAATGGGCAAGGTTACACAGTAATTGGACAATCGATGAGTGGAAGAACGTACTATGGAGTGACGAATCGAAATTTGAAGTGTTCGGGCAAAAGAGAAGAATTTTTGTCAAACGATAGCTCCAACGGTGAAACACGGAGGTGGTTCTGTTGCAGTCTGTAGCTGTTTTTTATTAGCGGGATTGGGAGATTTGATAAAAATAGATAGATAGATTATGGGAAAGGAGAATTACCGAGAAGTTTTGGAAAATCACGTTTTACCGTCAAGCCTGCGATTAATCGGTAATAATTTTGAATTTATGCATGATAATGTCCCCAAACACACGTCGTTGTTGTGTAAAAATTACCTTGAGGCGGAGAAAAATGAAAATATTTTGAAAGTAATGACATAGCCGCTTCAGAGTCCGGACCTCCACCCCATTGAATTATTATGGAATGAACTCGATAGAAGAGTTAGAAAGGAATGTCCAACATCGAAGGAAAAACTTTGGAATATTTTAGAAAAAGAATGGAATAACATTACACCAGATGTAATTAGAAAATTAATAGAAAGAATGCCCCGAATAACAAAAGCAGTGGTTTGTTCGATGAAAAAAAAGCATAATTAATATAATACATAAGTATATTAGGAATAAGTTTAATGGATTGTAATTTTAATTTTTATTATATAAAGAATCAATAAATATTAATTTTTGTTCAATTTCGTTTACTGTCCATAGTTACGTGAGCGGTAGTGTATATATATATATATATATATACGTTTAGACATTGACAGATCATGAAAAACGTTCAAGGATGTGTTCATATTAAAAGACAAAATTGTTGTCTCCATTGGAAAACCTGATATTTATAATACAATCATGTTCAAAGTTATTTAGTATTTAAAATTAATACTGTTCAACTATATATGTTTATTCATATGAAATAAATATTAATATATGAAATATTAACAAACATTAGACACGCTTTTGTACAAATTATAATAAATTTTAATCAACGTAGAAAAAAATTCGATTACCTAGTCTGTCGTAATCAGGCCGATATAAGTAGATAATCGTAATTTAAAATATTTTTTGTTCATTATAATCTATAACCTTGACCATCTATTATTAAATGTTTGAATCATACCTGCTAAAAGTTACTGCATATGTAAGTTGATAACACTTTTTGTCGGACGGAGGTTATGAAACGTTTTGTTATTATTGAATTAATACACTAAAACTAAGAACACGATCTACTTATAAAGGTGAATTGCACAAGCCTAAAAATAAACATGTGTATAAAGAAACTTATCCTAACTAAACATGTGTATACCTTTATATATATATATATATATATATATATATATATATCAGTGGCGGCTGGTCAGGTGAGGCAGGTGAGGCAGTGCCTCACCATCTAAATCTTGGAATTATAACAAGAATAATATGTATACTTTTAAAATTCTTTATAAATTAATTATCATCTTTTATTCAGAATTTATCTTATAAACAATAAGAAAATAGTTTTAAATAAACCGGCATTACAAGCAAAGTACAAATTTATCATTTCATTTTAATTCCGTGCGAATGTACGAGCGCGTATACTTGCCCCGACCAACTTCATGCTTGATCTATGTATATCCCTACTAAACACGAATATTTGAGGCCCGGCCACTCATTGCCTCTCATTGAAAATTTATAACGCACTACAGCAGTCAAAAAAATTCTCAATTTCTATGGAAATTACAGTAAAGTATTAGCTACATATTTAAGATAACAAAGAAGAAAAAATATTCAAAAAGTTAATAGATTTTTCTAACTTTATTGTGAGATTTTTGAATTTTTTAATAATATAGAAAGCATTATTAATAGGATAAATTAAGTATTTATTTAATGATATAAAGATGTCTAAAGGTTTACATTCTTCTTGTACAGTTTCTCAATATTTCCTCCACGCAAATAATATGTTTTAAGTTTTAACAGGAGTATTTTTATTGTTTCAAGTAGATATTCTTTAGATATTAATGTATGTATGTATGTATTATTTAGTCTGAAGCCAATTTGAACTGAGCCTCTCATCGAATCACAATCGCCGAACTACCGAATATACTCGAGGCTGACATTCTCGGCCCGAATCGCAAATTACAACTTGGGGGAATAACAAAGTTAGGTTAAGTGTTTTAATATTTGTTTAGTGATATTTTCAGTGATTTAAAAATTGTGAATATGGATTTAGAAAATGTAAGAAATACACAAGACATTGTAGATTTTTTAATAAGAAATACGTTCGTTGTTCTATCGGTAGAAGATCAATTATATGTCAAAAACCTTCCGAGACCAAACCCTGAATCTCTTACAATACACGGTAAGTCTAACAGAAATTTCAATAATAATAATAATAATTACGTTTTTTGCTTGATAAGTTTAGAGAATTTCGGGAGTGTGATACATATTTCAGTACTGTATACGAAAATTCGATGTCTGACGAATCTCATAAAAGGCGTAGAATTGATGACGTTCCAGATACTAAACAAAATTATAGAAAATTATTTTTCGAAATTCTAGATACGTTTATTAGTCAAATTGAAATTAGATTTATTGATTTAGAAAAACTTGCTTTTTTAAAACAGAAAAAAAG
>JAVIWB010002537.1:0-349603 GCA_031893035.1 Dermolepida albohirtum
TGCGTACATACATATACGTATTTAACGCCTGTCAAGTTTTGGCTTCTAGTAGTTAACGATCGAATTAGACATTTCGAAGTTAATCTTGTTTCTTCTTTCTTATTTTTGTGTTTGTTGTTACGCCTTTTTGATATAAATTCTATTCTTTCTTGTCACTACTGGTTGGTTCTTTTGTTAGTTTTGCCAAAATCTCTTTTGTTAAATTTATAACATTAGAATCGGGACAACACGGAGAAGCTAGCAATGTAGACTATATGGAGTTGGAAAATGTTAATTATACATTTGTTTTAAGTAGAGATACAATCAATTTATAACGACATAACTATTACTGTCCTTCACCAGACTCGAATAATATTAATAACGATAATTTAATCAAAAACAATTTCGACCTTAAATTCGCTTACTTATATCATGGTCTACATTATGTCTTTATAAAGCATCGTTCTAAAAATATTGAATGTTTGCATGAAATAACTTTGAGTCGCGTTTAGCATGATGAGCTTGGCTCCTATGTTACAGAATAAAGGTTAAAATGAATAACTTAGAAGATGTAAACTTTATTAGTAGTCCTTATTTAAAATTCAAGAATCTACAAGAATCGAACTCTTGATTTACACAAATCGCAATACTACTTATCATTGTTTTCAATTTTTATTCCTGTAGTGTTAAGGATTCACTTTGTATAATTGTACATATTTTTTTTCATCTTCACGGATTTCAGTATCATATTAGGTGCGCAACTAAGTTCTCGCTGTTTTTCAAGAGATGGCTCCAGTAGTAAGTGCTGGTCGATTGTGACATAACCGAAACGTCATGAACCAAGCTTAGACATATGGTAAAAAAACCGCTTTGACACATTAGTGATTTTGTTTTTGCGTCATATACTTTTGGTTGTGTGAAAATGTCTGATTTTGTGCCAAATAATCGTCATTTGCGGAAAGTGTTGCTTTTCTTCTTTCTTTCGAAGGAAACGGCGTCTGAAGCGCACCGAAAACTCTAAAAAGTATACGAAACAACGTGCCGTGATTGGTTCCGTCGCTTCAAAGGCGGTGATTTCGCTGACCGTTCGCGTGAAGGAAGACCGAAAACCTTCGAAGACGCTGAATTGGAGGCACTGCTCGATGAGGATCCGTGCCAAACGCAAAAAGAGCTTGCTTCAGCATTAAGAGTTACCCGCCAAGCCATTTCCCAGCAATTGCATGCGTTGAAAATGGTTCAAAAACAAGGAACTTGGGTTCCTTATGATTTGAAGCCAAGAGACGTTGTGCGTCGTTTTTTCGCCTGTGAACAACTGCTCCAGCGGCAAAAAAGGAAGGGTTTTCTTCATCGCGTCGTTACGGGTGATGAAAAATGGATTCATTACAGCAACCGAAAGAGAACAAAATCATGGGGACTCCCCGGTCATGCTTCTACGTCGTCGGTTCGGTCGAATATTCACGCTGCGAAAGTTTTGCTGTGTATTTGATGGAACCAAGGCGGCGTTATTTATTATGAGCTGTTGAAACTGAACGAAACCATCACTGGGGAACGGTATCGAACTCAATTGATGTGATTGAGCCGAGCACTGCGCGAAAAGCGGCCAGATTACGAGCAGAGGCACGAAAAAGTGATTCTACGGCATGACAACGCTCGGCTTCACGTTACCAAACCCGTTAAAATCTACTTAGAAACGCTCGAATGGGAGGTCCTATCCCATCCGCCATATTCCCCAGATATTGCGCCGTCCGATTATTACTTGTTCCGTTCGATGGCACATGGTCTGGCTAATCAGCAGTTCCGTTCATATGAAGACATCTCAAAATGGCTTTTATTCGTGGATAGCCTCAAAAGACGAACACTTGTACCGTGACGGTATTCAAGCTCTGCCAGAAAGATAGGAAAAAGTTGTCGCTAGCGATGGGCAATATTTTGAATGATTCATTTGTAAACATTTTTTCACAATAAAGTTGCATTTTCATCAAAAAAACAGCAAGAACTTAGTTGCGCACCTAATATTATATAATAAAATTGTTTGTATTTCATTGAAGCAATACTTATGTTTCATTTATATGTATTTTAATTGTAAGTTTCGACATTTTGTGTAAAACTTAATTGTAAAGTTCCTCAAAGTATTATATTTTGTAAGTTCAATTTACCCTTTCTAAAGGACTTTGAATTATATTCGCAAAACTTTCATATATATACTGAATCAGTAGAAGTATCGCATTGGAAATTCTAGAATTTCAGGTGCGATGAGGTTTTCGTTTCCGTTTTAATTTGTAATTTCGTTTACATTAATATCTATAAATTCTAAAGTTACACATAAAAGTTTCTTTGAGTCATACATATATCTTTGAAAGTGTTTATAATATTAACTCTCGTTGGTGCCTTAATTAACCTGTAATCATTATGGAAATGGATTTGATTGAGTTTCGGACTAGCTCTAGCGTTGTAATAATAATAAAGAAAAGAGTTAATAAAGAATTTGATTTATGATGAACATTAAAAGTCCAGGACGCATGGTAAGTTGAAAGGAAAATAAAGTAACAACATTTCCTAAATTTTATTTAGTAACTTAAATTGAAAGATTTCTTAAAGGTTAAATGAAAAAAATTAATTAACAATATTTGGGGATTGGAATATACAAGGTTTTGCAGAGAATTGGTATCGAAGGATACGTGGTGCACCTGCATGTATGTCTGTGTGTGTGTGTGTGTGTATCTTGGGATAAGATATTATATTTCGCGATTGCGAAATATGTTCTTTGAACACTACATGTACGGGGTTACGCTGAAATTTTACTCACAAAAATGATGTCATAAAAGAGAACGGCATTTCCAAAAGATCGGTCCCTTTGAAAGGATCAGTACGACGAAAGGCTAGTGCAGTGGTCAATTTGAAATGAATCAATTAGAGAACAGGAAAGGCACGTCAACCTATAAAATTTATGTAAATTCATGCAGATAGTTGGGTAGAATAATAAATATGTCTTCTGTGCGAAAAGAGTTAAAGTTTGAATTTCTAATTGTAATTAGAAATTAGATAAAATATGTAGAAGTTCTGAGTAATAGATTTCACGGAAAACGGCAAAGGATCTTCGTTTTTATAATATTAATAAATATATATTAGGTGCGCAACCAAATTCTCGTTGTTTTTTTGATGAAAATGCAACTTTATTGTGAAAAAATGTTTACAAATGAATCATTCAAAATATTACCCATCGCTAGCGACAACTTTTTCCCATCTTTCTGGCAGAGCTCGAATACCATCACGGTAGAAGTGTTCGTCTTTTGAGGCTATCCACGAATCAAGCGATTTTGAGATGTCTTCATATGAGTGGAACTGCTGATTAGTCAGACCATGTGCCGTCGAACGGAACAAGTAATAATCGAACGGCGCAATAATTGGGGAATATGGCGGGTGGGGTAGGACCTCCCATTTGAGCGTTTCTAAGTAGGTTTTAACGGGTTTGGCAACGTGAGGCCGAGCGTTGTCATGCTGTAGAATCACTTTTTCGTGCCTCTGCTCGTATTGTGGCCGCTTTTCGCTCAGTGCTGGGCTCAATCACATCAATTGAGTTCGATACCGTTCCCCAGTAATGGTTTCGTTCGGTTTTAACAGCTCATAATAAATAACACCGCCCTATTCCCACTAAATACAGAGCCAAACCTTCGCAGCGTGAATATTCGGCCGAGCCGACGACATAGAAGCATGACCGGGCAGTCCCCATGATTTTGTTCTCTTTTGGGTTGCTGTAATGAATCCATTTTTCATCACCCGTAACGATGCGATGAAGAAAACCTTTCATTTTTTACCGCTGGAACAGTTCTTCACATGCGAAAAAACGACGCTTAACGTCTCTTGCCTTCAAATCATATAATTGTTTTTGAACCATTCCCAACGAATGCAATCGCTGGGAAATGGCTTGGCGGGTAACCCCTAATGCTGAAGCAAGTTCTTTTTGCGTTTGGAACGGATCCTCATCGAGAAGTGCCTCCAATTCAGCGTCTTCGAAGGTTTTCGGTCTTTCTTCACGCGAATGGTCGTCAACATCGAAATAACCGTCTTCGAAGCGACGGAACCAATCACGGGACGATGTTTCTCGATGCGCTTCGACCGCCGGTTTCTTCGAATGAAAGAAGAAAAGCAATACTTCCCGCAAATGACGATTATTTGGCACAAAATCAGACATTTTCACAGTTGGACAGAAGTTCTCGAAAGAATCAGCATCTCGACGTGTTGATGACATCTCAATCATTTTCTTCACTACGAAAGAACTCCTGAAGAAGATGATTCATATGTCATCGAAACGGCGAGACGCCGATTCTTTCGAAAACTTCTGTTCAACATCGCGGAAAGATTGAGTTTCTAATATTACTCATACGAAGAGTAACAATACTATTGCTTTTTTATTAGTGTATTCAATCTCAAATTGCCATAATAATTGAGATTCAGTTTCATGACTACCCTTTTACAACACTTTCTAGTCAATCTGGTATGTAGACTTCTGCGGTCGTGGTCCATAATATCTGCTTCTGGGCTTCCGGGCTGGAAACGTCGTCAGTTATACCAGTGGCGCGGTTCCAGTCCGCAAGCCCAGAAGCAGATATTTCTAGTCAAGTTTACAGTGAGGATATTCAATTTTATAATCAAAAATAGATTGTAACCACATATGTTCTAATTTCCAGTAGGTTTACAGTTCAGTTAAGTTCTATAACAACCATCATATTGAATAGTTTTTAGTGCCTCTATCATATAGTTATTTCTATCATAATTATCATGTAGACTAGTGCTATCGCAACCTGACTCACAAACGTAGGCAACAAAAGTTAAGTTCAGTGTAGAAGGTTCTAATAAAATAATTCGCGACCAGTTCCGACTTTTCTTTAATACATTGACACAAAAGCAGTACACAGGTTTTACATTCGTGCACTGTACCAGGGGAAATTCACATAATAATAATAATAATATTTATTGTATTTATAAATTTTTACAAAAACAAAAATCGAAACATTAATAATGAAACAAAGTAAATTAAAAGAAAAATAAAACGAACATATTACTAATAATAACGAAAGAATTATTTATACAAAATTCTACAAGTTTGAATAGTCATTTAAAGAATATGGTTCAAGATTAACTAGGAAATAATGTAATCTATGCTCCAGCAAACTAATAGGCTGTGTGGATTTAATAAATATTGGAAGTTTATTGTCTACTTGCAAACTAGAGTAATGCCGTTTTCTGTGAGAGTGAGACTGTGGATGGGATACGAATAATTTATATTGCTTGAACGTGTTTTATACTGATGTGCAATCTTGGAATTTTGAAAATATTGTTTGTTTTTTATGAGAAATATTACACATTCATAGATATAAACACCATGCACAGTCAGGATATTATATTTCCTAAATATAGTTCGACAACTTTGATTAAAGTTAAGACCAAGAATCAATCTAATCATTCGTTTTTGTGCTATAAATATCCTATTCATGTTACTACTACGGCCCCATAGCACGATGCCATACTTCAATCTGACATAAAAAAGGGCATAATAAATGCTCATTAGAATAGCGGAATCTAAAACAGGTATTAAGTTCCTAATGCCATAACAAAAAGTATTTACTTGTTTAGTCAATGATTCAATGTGACTGTGCCATTTTAAATTTTGATCAATATGTACACCGAGAAATTTGGTAGAATTAGCAGTGTTATATACCTTATTGTTAAGCTCCAATTCTGATGATACACGAGTACTATTGATTGTTCTAAATATCATGCAGACCGTTTTAGATTCATTTAGTAACAAGTTATTTGCATCGAACCAATTATTCGTAGCCCCGAAGTAGTATTGACATTCACTCGCTAAATGAAGTAAATTGTCTCCTCGTAATAGGAGATTTGTATCATCAGCATAGTTTATTAACAAATGTTGCTCATTCTGAAGGATGTTATGGATATCATTCAGATAAATGTTAAAAAGCAAAGGTCCAAGAACTTGAGAACTTGAGGTATTCCCCCATCAAGAAAATGGAAACGAGAAAAAGCCGTCCCGCCATTACAAGAAATACTAACTATTTGTTGTCTGCCTGACAAATAAGACGACAGCAATTCATTAGCAACTCCACGTACGCCGTAAAGTTCGAGTTTTGTCAATAGTACGTATTTTATATACAGTGTGTATCAGCCAAATGGAATAAATTCGATAATAATTAAATGAAAGGGTGTTCGAAAAAACGCTCGGACACGTCGATTGGGATTTTTAGTTGCGTATTTTTCTAAATAAAAAGCTTATATACAGGGTATGTCATGTAAAAGTGGTCAATACCAACTTTCTTATTTTAAATGCAACACCCTATCAAATATTCAATTTTTGGATTCTTTAGAAAATTCCAGATATATTTTATGTACAATGTCCTATACCTATCTTCGACTGTTTCGGAAATATTAAATGTTTTCAGATTAATTTGAAAAATTTTTGATATGTAAAAAATAATGAAAAAAAATCCCTATAAAAAGAAGTCTAATGGCGTTAGATCAGGGGATCGTGCCGGCCATTCCATCGATCCTCGCCTACCTATCCACCGATTCGGGAATATTTGGTTGAGGTACTGCCGGACATTGATTTGGTAATGGGGTGGTGCTCCATCTTGCTGGAACCACATCGTATTTGCTGGAACTTGTGGGTTTGCTAGATCAGGATATAAGTTTGTCAAAGCTGGCGCGAGATTATTTTGAAGCAATGCTAAATAATTATCGCCATTCAAATTTTCATCAATGAAAAAAGGACCTACGATATGATCTCTAACAATTCCTGCCCAAACATTAATCTTCTCAGGGTATTGCGTATGTTCTTCCCTCATCCAGTGAGGATTTTCTCTGGACCAATAGCGGCAATTTTGACGATTAGCATGACCGTGAAGCGTAAAGGTACACTCATCAGAAAATAAAATATGTTCTAATTGGATCACATTGTTATCTAACATTGTTATCATTTATTCGCAAAAATACGTTCTCCTATCAAAGTCGTCTTCCATGAGCTCCTGAGTTGGTATAATTTTATAGGGATGCATTTTATTTTAATGTGCGAGTAATCGATGAATGGCAAACATCGAACATTGACGCTGCTTGTCTGCTAGAAGTATGCGGGTTTTCTTCAAACTCAAGCACAATATCCAGTTTGGTATCATTACTTACTGCATTCGCAGCTGCTTTTTTTATTTGCCTTACATGTCCAAACTCGCGAAACTGCTTTTCTATTTTACTAATTGTTTCTTGGGATATAGGCGGAAAATTTGGAAATTTCTCATGAAATAAGTGAGTAACTTCCATTTCTGTCCGTGTGTTATCTCCATAACCAATCATCTGCAGAATTGTTATTTTGTGCATTTCTGTTAAATGAACCATTTTGCTGAAATGTAGTTAACGAAATTCAAACAGTTATGACACTGACAACACTTTGCTAAGGCAAGGTATTTTAAAACGAAGTACAAGTACAATTAAAGATTTTCACTTAATAGTTCGGTAAACAAACTATTATGTGAAAATCTTATTTTAATTGTAAACAAAATTATTAATCTGAAAACATTTAATATTTCCGAAACAGTTGAAGATAGGTATAGGACATTGTACATGAAATATGTCTGGAATTTTCTGAAGAATCCAAAAATTTAATATTTGACAGGGTGTTGCATTTAAAATAAGAAAGTTGGTGTTGACCACTTTTACATGACACAACCTGTATATAAATTTTTATTTAAAAAAATACGCAACTAAAAATGCCAATCGACGTATCCGAGCGTTTTTTGGAACACCCTTTCATTTAATTATTATCGAATTTATTCCATTTGGCTGACACACACTGTATAGCCAAGTATGATAATTTTATTGTAACCATGATCCTAAACAAAATATAATTTCAAATTTTCTTAAAGGCATATAATAATACACGTATTTATAGAAAAAGTGAGCATGAAAAAATATTAAAACTTACCAATAATTTCGTGAATATACAGTTCTACATTCTTTTTTTTAAGTGAAGCTCTGAAATTCATTAGTTAAATGGATCTACTTTATATTTTATCTCGTTTATCACTGCATTCATCTGTAATTAGCAAATTAAATTTCATTAAAGTTCAATAGGATTCAGTACAAATATATACTTTCAATAGGTACACACATACATACTTCGATTAAATGAGATGCAATTTCGCATCGAATGGACTGCAATTGCTGTAAAAGTCTGTAAACCCCGTGTAGTGAAATTCAAATATACTAAAGCTGGAAAGTGATCTCAACTTCGAGTAATTGCTTAAGTAATTACGGGATTTATTCCCTTTGCGATAAACTGAAAATTTACAGCCCGTGTTTTTTTTTCGTTTTTATCATTTACTATGCCTAGCAATTTATCTTTGCGAACATTCAAACCTTTGTTTAAGTATAATATCTAGTAACTGCATACAAACAATTAAATTAATGAATCTGAATATTTTACGATCCTGCACTCAAAGTTTTATTTAATGCGACTTGTGACTACTGATAAAGACAATAACGAATAGTAATTATCTTTAAATCTCAAGTAATGACAATTCTTATAATTATAAGTAGATAGAGAAGTCGACCAAACATTATTTATGAACGAGAGAGAAAATTCCGATCGAAATAACACGATTGGGTCAAGAATATATCAATTCTTGTCCATTATCCTATCTAAATCATTTAGAATCTGGATGAGAATTAAAAATTCGGTTATCGTGAGAGAAGTTCAGATTTTATAGATAACAGTTTTGAAAAGTTTTAATGAAGAAATAGCAATGAACAAAGTGGAAACCTTTCCGGGAAAATCTAAAAACGTTAAAGTAAGAATACGCTTTTTTTCTGAAGCGACCGGTGATGAAACTTGAATATATTTCGACTGGGACCTCCGACAAGAGTCCCAAAAAATAGCGGAGTGTGTTCAATAATTTATTGACTTACTATTTACTATACCTGTATTTACATTTAAATTATATATACATATATATATATATATATATATATATATATATACTTCCTTCTATATATAATACTAAATCTGTTAAACCAAACAGTCCGTAGCGAGCGTAAGCGTAATACGAGGGTAGCCGTTTATATATCGGGAACTGGCAACACTATTAGTGTTGCCTCTGATCTGATGATTGCATCGTGAATTTTATCATTTTTGACAATATATTTACCTTGATAGTTCTATTATCCGGTCGCTATTTCCATTGTTGACAGTAACTTGAAAATTTTATGCCAGCGAAGAAATTGCATTAATTCGCGAACATTTTCGTGCAATTATTTTTCATAACTTTCGTGGATTATCTCAACAAGAATGCATCGACGAAACTGAATTCTTTATATGGTGATGAAGCTCCATGGAAAGCTACAGTATATTGTTGATATAGTGAATTCAAACGTGGACGGCGTTCTTTAGACGATGAATTTCGTGAAGGTCGTCCCACAAATGTTGTTGTGTTGGAAAACATTAATGTAGTGTATGAATTGATAATGCAAAACTGTCATGTGACATACCATGAAATCGAGCCATCCCTAGGTATTAGCGTGCATAGAGTCCTGCATGAACATTTAGCCGTTAAGAAGCTATGTTCACGTTGGTTACCACATAATTTGACAACCGCTCAAAAATGGACTCGCGTCGATTGGTGACAAGAAATACACAAAAAATACAATGGCGGTGCTTCAAAGAACATTTATAAAGTCGTCACAGGTAATGAATCTTGGATGACCCCGATAGTAAACAGTAGTTGTGTCGGTATTCCACGATGAGCCAAAACCGACAGAAGTTGTTCGCGCTCGTAGCACATTAAAACAAATGGTCGCCTTTTTTTCGGAAAAAACTGGTCACGTTGCAACCGTACCTTTAGAGAGTTGTAGAAGGGTCAATTCCGAATAGTACCATACACAACTATTTGTTTAGCAAAAGTTTTTGAAGAAATAAGGAAAAAAACAACAGATCATTCTCCACCATAACAATTCGAGCTCTCACAGGTCGGTTCAAACAATTGAATATTTTACCGTGCAAAATATTGAATTGAGGAGCCATCCGCCATACAATCCTGATCTAGCAACCTTTGATTTCTTTTTGTTCCCATACGTGAAAAATAAACTTCGTGGTTAACGATTTTCTACGCCGAAAGAGCCAGTTGAGGCATTCAAAACTAAACTCATCTCTCTCTCTCTCTCTCTACGCGTTACATTATATGCACTCAGCACGCGATGGCGGATAATTCCACATGTGCGTATAGTGGAGCTACAGCGTTGGAACAATATACAAGGTGAACACAGAGATCGTTGATAAACTGTGAGTTGATTGTAAAAGGTCGCTCGTTTGCGCATTTCCAATGAGTATTTGGACCTTTATAAGCGGAATCCTGCTGATTTTTGTAGGCGATTTGTTACTTGCGATGAAACTTGGATAAACTACAGTACAACCGAAACTAAACAACAGTCGAAACAATGGTTAGAACGTGGTTCTGCACCTCCAAAGAAGGCGAAAACCACTTTATCGGCCAACAAGGTGATGGCATCAATTTTTTGGGATTCAAAGGGCATTTTGCTCATTGATTACCTTCAGAGAGGTGCCACAATAAACGGACAATATTATGCAGAACTTCTACAAAAATGAAATGTTGAGATTCGTGCTAAACGGCCAGGAATGGCATAGAAAAAGATTCTGTTTCACCAAGACAACGCTCCCTCGCATACCAGCACAGTTGCGATGTCCAAAATCCACGAGTTGCATTTCCAATTAGTACCGCATGCGTCTTATTCGCCGGATCTAACCCCTTCCGACATCCACCTTTTTCCAAAATTGAAAACGGCGCTAGGAGGAAAAAAATTTTCATCGAACGACGAGCTTATCATCTTCGCAAATGAGTATTTTGCAACCTTCCGAAATCACATTTTAGAGATGGCATAAGGGCATTGGAGCACCGTTGGAATAAACGTATTGCTCTTTTAGGAGAATATATTGAAAAATAAAAATTATTTTGTATTTAAAAAATTCGTTTTTCTTTTCCATTCTCACTACTTGTCAAACTACCCTCGTATATATATATTAGGTATGTATATATAGCTGCAAACGCGCAGAATAAGTGCCTTCTTGTAACAAACATTATAATTGCGTACGAGCAAAATAAACGTCCTCTCCTGGTAAACATTTTAACTGGGAACAAGCACAATAAAATGTTTGCTTTTTATTATACACATATGTATGTATATAGCAGCGAACAGGCGGATATTTGTTAAAGGTAAATTAATATATATGTGGAGTTCCAATGTACTGAAACCACGCATATGAGAAAGCAATTTTAAGTTCGGTTTTTTTTATATGTAAATATCTTTGTTTTGTTTCAATAAATGCATTAAATGTATACCAGACTTTTATTTAGAAATACAAACATGCCTTTATAAAGCAATGAATATAGTATTTTATTTTTACAAATAAAAGAATTGTTCTTACGAAATTAACCATCTAACCCTATCAGCGTACAAGTTATTGAAGGCAGAATAATTTAACATAATGTTCAACGGGAAAGTTGAGGGGTAACGATTGTCGGGAACTACGAGATTCTTTTGGCTGAATATATGAAGAAAGTTAAAATTCTTAAAACTACCTTACTGGTAAAATATCCCAAAATGTTTTTGAAAAAAGGATATTGCTGCGCACAATTTTCATAGTGAATAAGGTCAAAAATGGGATTTTCTGGAAATTAGATATTCCTCTGATAGTTGGAATGAGCGTGTATATATTGAAGAAGCACATGTGAAAGAAAAATATTATTTTTCGTTCCCCTTTGTCTTATATTTTATGTCTGGACAGACCAGATAAAAACCTTCCCTACCAATTAATAGAAATTCTATTGGTTATGCACTAAGAACTTGTGCTTGAATTAACATCAAAACAATTAAAAAAAATAATATATAATATCAATTTACTTAGAGTTTATTTAGAGTTTCGTAATACTGGAATAACAATGGCAAGCTCCTGTAGTTAATTAATCGTCTAAGTTGTCCCTCCTCCTAGTTACGTCTTTATTCTTGACCTTTCCTTCGTCGTGTCTTAACACTACTGTAACAATTTTTTTTTAAACTTCTTTCGCGTGTTATTTCTCCCCGTCTTCTAGGCGTTCAATGTAACTAAGTGCATCTATCAGGGAACTGATGATAAGCCTCTTTATTCTTTATTTAAGATAGGGAAAGTTTATATGAAAATATCTATCTTTGTCTTTCTCTGTATACCGAATAATTTATCTGATCATATTATAGCTCTATCTCTCTATTTCTACTACAAATTTAATAAACCATATTCGTTGCACAATGCTACCGTGCCAGTGATACAAAGAAATGCAAATAATGAAGAGAACACTGCAGGGTACGTCAGAGTGTTCGTGTAGATCCAAATGTGTCGATTTCAAGCACTAAGTATTTCTAACGCCAGTTTACAGCCAATTTTCTGAAAACATCTTGGCTCTACGTGCTTACAAAATTACTTTACTTGAAGAATTCAAACAAAGCGTTTCGGAGATTCAGTAATTGGTCATTAGAGAAGCTTGGAGATGATTCTGAATTTCATAAGAAAATCATTTTCTGCGACGAAACTCTTTTTCCCATTGGTTGTTGGACTGGTACACTCCTCAATACACTGCAGCTTATTGGTTCATTATCCGTTTGCCCAATATACCTACTGCATCCAATCCAGTACTCCTGTCCATTATACTAATTTGTGCAGCTCCAAAGTGGGTCGGCTGTTGTATGCTATAGAATATATGGTATTTTGGGTTGCCCATAGGTGTTGTTTCTTGTGATTATACATTATTACATGTCCCACACTCTTGCAAATTGTAGTTCACTGCTTCTAGAGAGCTATTGGATAATTTGTAACAAAGGTCTCCAATATATTTGCCATTTTTTTCAAGAATTATCTGTTGGTGATGCTTTCCAGTGAAAGCAATTCCCCAGCTTCTTTACGGTTTGACTCGCCAATAAAGACTTTACCATTTTCGTGCGTGCGACTATTCCCCCAGTACGTTCTGTGTTTAGTCTTAGTCTATCTACCTATTCGTACCCAGATAGTGCATTTAGGCTTCCCTCTGACAAGTTCACCAGTCTTTCAGTCCCTGTATTCCTCCAGTATCCCGGTACCCACAGCAGCTTCCACATTCCATATTCCACTGTGACCGTTCTTTGAGTTTCTCGCCATATTCATATATTAGTCAGCACACAATCTTTGGTTTCCTTAAAGCTCCTAATGCAATCTGGCTGTCAGTGAGAATGCGTACCCGCTTGTGGCAATAAGCAATTCTATTAATTTCTTTTCGACTGTTGAGAATTACATATACCTCTGAGAACCCAACAGTCCACAGAACATCTTAGATTTATTAGAAGCATGCTTGCGCGATTAGCAGAATGTATTCGTTTACATGAAGCGGCAAATAGTTTCGTTATAAGGGGGTGAGTCTTTTTCAATGAAAATTTAATCATTTATTTTTCTCAACACGGTAAATATATGCAAAAAATGTTGTTTAAAAATATTATATATATATATATTTTTATTGAATGATTCGCTTTTTTTGCCACATACGTGTGTTATTGTTGTATATATTTTATATGTATATTTTTATTGAGTGATTAGTCTGTTTTTGCCACATGTGTGAGTGTTGTGCGTGTGTGTGTGCGTTCGCGCGTTAGTGTTGATACGTGTAAAAAATTATTACGTTTTAACGTTATTTGTTCCTCGAATCCAATTATAAAAACTTTTTTTAATATGTATATAGATTTTACGAGTCCAACGAGCATTTACAAAGAGAAATTTTCTTTGAAAAATACATCTGGCTGCTGCAACTTTAAATCGCATTTCCAAGAAAACCTTTCCAACTAAAACAGCTCTCATGATATTACGTTTTAATATTGAATGTTAGGTTTTCTTCCATCACAAATTACTTCAATTTAAAATTCTGTAACCCCAAATTGGATATAATTTGTTTACAGCAATACATAGACAAATTTATAAAATTTAGTCCTACATTATTTATTCGCACTATTAGTATCTTATCATTAACTTCGGTATTAAAAGCACTAAACAGACAAGCTTACAATTTTAAATGCTCGGTAATTAATAATGGTTAACAAATACAGCCAAAAATTAAAAAAGTATCCAATTGTGGAACCATTATTATAAAAAGTACTGGACATTAGGTATTCTTGCTAAATTTCGCTGGTTTTCACGATGTTTTAAAGCGTGTTTTTTTTTGGAAATAATCAGTAAAGCTGTCAACGAGCGGGTTACTTACCTTTAATATCTGATTAGTTTTCACATCACGGTGAAATAACGCTGAAATGAGGTTAGTGGACGGTCAAGAAACCGTAGTGGAGGGAGATAAGCAACGTACTTCTCACGGCGGTAGTCGATATAGATTGGTCTATCTGTACGATTATTGGATTCTCTGCCTTCCCAGATCTCTTCTGTGGTTTCTCTAATTATCTACCTAGACGACCTTAGACAGCGAATAACAACAGTAGTTAACTCAACGCGTCTGGAAGGTATTTCCATACCGCCTTCTTCTAGTCCGTGCCACAGGTGACTACATTGAACACTTGTAACTTTCTTGGAGTGTACTTTTCCTTAATCAATTGCGCTATTAAATTATTCTTTTCGAATAATCCTGTTTTAGAAAAGTTACTCAAATATTACTAGTTCGATATCTGCCAAAAGAAAATTAAAAATTAAACAATTCTAAGTTATATACTCTATAATAACTTTATATGGTATACATTGCATATAATTTACAAAAATAATTAGTGCTGAGGTGCATGTGCGTATATTTTTCTACTGAAAAAGGGAGTTCCAGGAAGGAGCCGTGCATAAACACAGCTTTCGTTTATTTAATTTTCTCTTTAGAGACGATTTCCTGGAAACATACAGCTGAAAACAATCGTAAATTAAATTTAAAAAAACTGAAATAAACCGGATCAAGTAAATTAGTCTGGAAAGTTACAAAGGCTTGTTAAGGACGAGTTGTCCTTATTATATATAGACACAAATAAATTAACTGAAGTTGAAAAGCTTCGTAGAGCGTTATTTTGTTTTCTAGTGAGGCAAATCTATGACTTTGGTATTAGATGCACAGTATTATTAATGTTATTAAATTTATTAAATTAGGCAATCTATACTTAAGAGATAATATGCATCATGTTTGTTATATGTATATGCGTCTACAACGTGCACAGTATTAACACATTTTAATTACATGTTAAATTGTTACTATTCGAATTAATAACAAACTGTTGCTGAAACCCAGTAAGAATGTCTAAGTGCCTGAATATCTTCAATCTGCATACTTTTCTTGTGTTCTATATCAGTTTACTTGCTAGAAGAGTGAGCTGGTTTTGAAATCTTCACTATATGTCATGCACAGTGTTTTGACTACTTTTTCGATGTGAGATAAATTAACATTAGAATCTTCCACAATGATACAAAGAAATTTGAGTAGAGCTACACAAAAATCTATTTCTCCATGACGTTGTTGCCTAGTAACGTTAAATATTTTCCTAACTATGGTTTCAACTCGTTCATTATCCTTATAATCTTTGTAATGTGCTTCGCAACAGAAAATGGATTTTGGTAAATTAATATTATCAAATTTTTGACAAAGGAACAAAGTTTTCATAAAATTATTCATGAATGAAAGCAGTGTATCAGGACGAGGCTCCTTCATATGTGAAATATTGATTAAAACTGTTTTAAAGGTGTCATGGATCCATCGAAGATGGACCCACTATCATTTGCAGCCAAGCAGAAGTTATTCTTGTTGAATACATGCCAAATGAAACTACAGTAATATCAGTTACCTTCTATAATATGTTAATAAAGTTACATATGACTATTGACCAAAAAGGTCCAGATTTGTGTCATAGAAAGTTTTCCTTCTTGATAAAAGTTCGCGAGGTCTCAAAGGAGCCAAAATGTAATCTACCTTCTATGATTGTAATTTTTGAGCTTGACTACTCACTCCTTTTATTTGAAAAAATGCCTCGAACTTCATGGCTTTGCAGACGACAGACAATTGAAAGAGGTTACACCTATTTTAAAAACAAAAATAATTTTTTTCTGATGGAAATGATTGCAAAAAAGGTGGCGCAAATCCATTGAAGCTAAGAGAGATGACATTGAAAAATAAAATTATCAAAATAATTGTCTTTTTATCACTGGTAGGTAGAAAACCTTTCTAATTTCCCTCGTATTATAGTTATAGTTATTTCATTTTCTTTAAGTTAATCTTCTCCCAAAATATATGGAAAGGTATTTTACTTAATTGGATTTGTTAATCTTCATTCTTTATTTTTTAGACACATTTCGGTTTTTCCAATACTTTTCGAAAATTTTTTAATATCAGTAGATGATCCTAAGGTGCGGTATCATCTTGAAACATAGCAGCTGCAGTTTAGTGGTCGGCAAGTCAGCCGTATAGATCGCGTATAGCCAGGCCCTAATACACTTCCCTGTGGAACTCTAGACAATATAGAAAAAGAACTTTTGTTTTCTAGCGAAGATATATGTAAGTAATGTTACTTTTTCTATAATTCGAGAAGATAAATTTAAAGCACTCTATATACAGGGTGGGGTAGAATAACGAGCGATTTTAAAAAGCCCGCGATTCGCGCCGTGTCATTCGGAGGTGGTAGGGACGCTATCGGCCATGTTTCCTTGATATTAGCATTTAGTAACAATGGAGCGTTGGACCCCTCAACAGCGTGCGTATGCTGTTAAGGCGTTTTATGAAAATGATAATTCTTACATACGCCCGCGTCGTGCCTTTCGAAATCATTTTAACATTAATCGCAATCAACCAGTGCCGTCTGCCTGTGCCATTCAAAAATGGGCTAGGAACTTTGAGGAAACTTCGTCAACGACAAAAAAGAAATCTGGTCGGCCAAAATTGGTGCGTACGCCCGAGAATATCGACCGTGTAAGAACTGCTATTGAGGGAAGCCCGCGTCGTTCAGCTCGCCGGCATAGCATTACACTTGGGATTTCAAACCGAACTGTCAGACGAATATTACACAAGGATCTCCACCTTCATCCATACAAAATCCAAATCGTACAGGCTCTTAAAGGCACGGATTATGTGAGTCGACAACGATTCTGTGAAGAGTTTTCAGATTTAATTAATCATCGTGAGGATATTGTAAACAACTTATGGATGAGTGACGAAGCCCATTTCCATTTGTCCGGTTACGTCAATAAGCAGAACTTTAGATACTGGAGTGACGTAAATCCTAGACAAATGCATCAAGAACCCCTTCACTCCACAAAAGTTACTGTGTGGTATGCTATGTCTTCATCGGGGATCATAGGGCCTTACTTTTTTGAAAATGCTCGTGGCAATGCTGTGACAGTAACCTCACAAAGATATGCCGACATGTTGGAAAACTTTTTTGAACCACAGCTTGCACGCTACGAAGTTAACGGGGAAACATTTTTTCAACAAGACGGAGCAACCTCCCATACAGCCAGAGTATGCATAAATATTGTTAACAGATTATTTCCAAATCATGTGATTTCTCGAAATGGGGACATCACCTGGTCTTTCCGTTCACCGGATTGTGGGGGTACTTAAAAAGTAAAGTGTTTCAAGATAATCCACCACAAACAATTCAAGCCCTGAAAGAACGGATCCGACAGGAAGTGGAAAACGTTCCCCTAGCAATGCTGCAAAATGTAATGAATAGTTTCAAAACACGATTGGAAGAATGTGTACGCCTGAACGGATGTCATCTTTCCGGAGTTATATTTAAAAAATAAAATAATTAATGCTTTTTTATGTTCTTTGAGAAAATAATGAATTTATTCCTAAATATCGTTTTTCTTGTTTTTTACAGCCTTTTTAAAATCGCTCGTTATTCTGCCTCACCCGTTACATGATCGCCCTCGAGTATATATTGTAATGAACTTTCGGGATTTTAACATCTATTCGCGTTGCCGGATATCTTAAAAGCGCTGCCATGTGAATATGGAATTGCATGTATTGTAACGAATTTTAAGTATTGTCCAGAATTAAACAAATTACTTTGTAAATACTGTAGAATTCTTAATTTTTTTGTGTCGATTTAAAATGATATTTGTCTGAGTGATTTTTATTCTTTGAGTATAGGATACCTAGCATGTCGACATGTAATCTATTAAATAAAAGGACGGTACAAGATATTTTTCGCATAGAAATTAACACAAAAAAAGTTTCAAAACAAGAACGACTTTCTTTTTATTAATTTAGAATACTTACAAGTTGATTCACTTACAAGAAATCTATAAGCAATTCGTGAAGAAGAAAAAAGTTCGCGTGAAGTCATGAAAGCTCATAAAATTGATGATAATAATAGAGCGAAGGAAACCGCGAAAATAAAATTTATCATCTAGACATTTGCAATTGACAGCTCGGAGTGACAAACAGGTGTTGTTAAGGTCGGTAACCGCACGTTTACTGGCGTTCATACTTCCTGTCCGTAATTATATTTTGTGTTCCTTCACCGTAAAGAAAAGTGTTCGTGATTACTGTAAATGGATATAATTAATTTATTGGAAGAAAATTTCCTTTAGATTAACGCTAATTGACGAGAAAACCAGGAGCGCTTAAGAATTTTAATTTGAAAATATTTGGATCCTGTTTTTCTAAGTTTAATTAACGAGCGAATATGTCTTAAGGAATCTATTCCACGGGCTATTGATTCCGAAAAAACTTCCGGTTATATTCACGAAATTTGCCAAACTTTCTCAGAACTTGTATAGAAACGCATTATTTATTTTATTGTCTCCATTGCATTTACTACAACGATTTGTAGGTTCAAATAGTGCTTCTAAAACTAACCCTGCGATATGGGAAAGATCAAAAGTCACACGTTAGCGAGCCAAAATTATTGTTAACGTTATGGTATAGAAATAAGTGCGGTTTGTAGAATTACGAGCTAGATATAGCGTTACAATAATAAAAGAAATTGTAATGAACTGATGCATGATGATCATTAGAAGTCCAAGACATGTGGAAAGCTGAAAGAAAAATATGATAATATAATAGTAAAAAGTAACAAGATTGTCCTTAAAATTTTATGTAACTAAATTAAATAACGTAATAAATTTAAAGCCGTTGAATATATTAAAAATTAATAAACGAAAGCAATATGTCATTATAATACAACAGACAATAAAACTACAAAAGTAAAATTTACAAGAATTAGCAAAAAAATTGGTACCGAGCGATACATTTTGTGCGTGTGTATCCTTGAACAGGGCATGTCGAATATCGCCAAGGCAATACATTTGAACAACGAGAACACTGTCTTTAGGGTTGCGAGACTTGTTTCCTAAATCGAGCTTTTATAGAAATCGGTGGAACGAAGGGGAACTGCAGTTGTCAACAATAAACTGGCCAGCTCTAAAACAGAACAAGGAGCACCAAAATGAGAAATCATTAAAACCGCAATAAATGAAAGTCGTTGTAATTGCATGAAAAATAATATTGCGAAAAGCTTGATTGCGAAGAGTACTTTAAAATGATACGTCACAGAACTTGCTTTATGCAATCGTTACAGCTATAATAAAATAATTGGTAATGTGACGGCAAGAGTGACATAACTTGTATATATATGATTATATACATTTGACAGGCATTAAATATTATTCCGTCAAAGAATTAGTGTGAAACGTAATCATAATTTACAAACTGCATAAAATTAAAACTACGTACAAGTATGTATGTTTTGCCGTACACCGAGTAGAATTTCTGGAACTAACGATTGGCATTTGCGAATGTTTGGTTCATGGATTTTTTGTAATCCCTATAAACGTGATGGGTTACTTTAATGTGTTGTAAGTTTCTGATCTGTATAGTAGTCAGGAGAGGCTGCATTATATTTGTATAGTTCCTCGTATAATATTAATAAGGAATAGAAGAATCGTCATCCTCATCCATCCCAACAGACACCAACTGCCCTCAGCAAGACTGCCGTGAGTGCGCGATCCCTAGGCAACCATTTCCTTCTAATCAACATCCTGTGTCTTTTGTGAATAACAAATACATAAAGATAACTAGCGCACATAAGTAAAATCAGATCAAGATAACCTTGAAAATAAAACCAAAAGAAAACCTGTAATTAGATAAAAATGAAGATCTATTCAAATTTGCAGATTAGCTTCGACAAACTTACTATGCTATCGTGATTCATGTCTACAAAAAGACAAGAAAAACACATTAAGGCCAAGTCTCAGGATATATAATAAGCCCTCTTCGTATCATAAGTCCTAATGTTTGTATTTCCCTCGCAAAACTAATAGAAAGACCAATTATTCAACCCAAAATAGTCAATAACAAAACATTCCATTACTCTCTTAACTAATTCTATTTATTAATAGCCTATTACCCGCCAAATCAAGCACTAAAATCCTCGAACGTATCCCTAAAACTAGCTTACTAGGTCTGTACCGTAATATCGGAATAGCTCTTTATAACTCCAACAATATTTTGAAGACTCAATATATGAATTTGGCTGTATATAATTCAAACAATGTTTGCGTCACCATTCGATCGATCATAACGCCCTCTTGATAATTTGTCAAATACACCCATAATATAATCTTAAGCACTATACAAAAGTAAACCGTAATTACTTTAGCTTTTACACATTAATCAATATGATGATTAAATTATAATTAATCCATTAGTACGTTGAACCAATATAGAAAGTAAAGGATGTACTAAGTATTTTACACTGTACAATCGCATTTGTGTTAAGTTCAAACTTCCTGACACCATGCTCAAACACCATATACTCGTATTAATTAGAGTTGTGTTCCATATGTAAGCCAGAGACATTTGAAACTACGTATTGCTGGGTATTTTAAATTAGGCATTTATGTAAAAGTAATTATGCAATATGTAACGACACTTAAACTTATGGAAAATGTAGTATCAGACTGAAATTACACATAAAGCACTTATATTCATTAATTTACTATGGAAAATGTTTTGACTCCTTGGTAAAAATGTTACATCTACATATGTATAAAAAGCTGTACATTATACTACCGGAGAGTTTAATATGATTTTAAAAGGAGACGTGTAATTATATGCCGATTAAAAACTTTCCTTTTATGTGAAACTTGTATTCCAATCAAATTAAAAAAAGAACATTTACCAAAGCACTTCAGTTGTATATTGTTGACTGTAATAAATATATGTAAGTTGAACTAAATTAACTGAATGATGCCATACAATGAGAAATTGAAACGTAAAGCCATTAATATATAATCTCTGTGTAATTTTGAAAAGAATTAGTTTATTTATAGGTGGCATGAGCTATAATAGAGGTTGTAGGGAATCAATGTAGATCATAACAACCACATTACAGAAATCGTTGCATGTCCCATTAGAAATAGTACTAAATATAGTACAAAAGTGTCTTTCCTTTCTTTCCCTCATGGCATCTACATACATGTTATGAGAAAATTAAAAGTTTTATTTAAAAATGATAAAAACAAAAAAATCTAATGTAAAGTTTAATTGTAAATGAGATAAATTAAATGAAGAATTAAGAAAATAAGTTCGACATGTTTTAAAAAAAACCAAATTATCAGATTGTGTGTGAGTTGTGTGAAGTGTATACAGCTAGTCCGAATGGCTCTGTTTAACGACCAAAGGGCTCCAGAAAGATATAGGACCGGATATAAAAGACGAAGATACAACCGATCGGGAAAGAATTCGCCTACGCCTCAAAGCAATCATACGCACTTAAATTTGTAAATAGTTCTGCTAAAAATTATTTAATTAATTTCATTTCACTCAATTTTTATATTGATCTCTTCTTTTTTGGACTTTACCGAATTAGATTCAATTATTTTGATTAAATATATATATATATATATATATATATATATATATATATATATATATATATATAATAGTAATAAAAATAATAAGCTTTATTTTACCATCAATTATAATACAAATAAGAAGGTAACGTCATTCTCTATGATTTGGTATGTGTGTGTATGTATGTATGTACGTGTATATGTACTGTGTGTAAGCGTGGTGTAAACATATGTGTGCACAAAGCAGAACATACAGTTTAATATTTGATTAATTTAATCTTCTCTTGGAACTCCGTTATTGTGTAGAATCCGTTTTGTAAAAGAAATGTTTTTATGTCATTTCTGAATTTCAAAATGGGTTTTTCAGTCCACGATAATGGCAACCTGTTAAACATATCCAAATGTTTGTATTGGGCAGCAGTAGTACATAGCCTATGGTTGTGAAGAAGTACTTGTTGTCTGGATCTCAATTGTATTGCTCTTCCCTCTCCTTTCCTTTTCTGGGCTGGTAGCTCTCGTTTAGCGCGCAGCAATTGCTTGTGTATGCATGTGGAGGCCAACATCATTATTTTATTTTTTATGAATATAGGTCTACAAGGTGTCGTTATATTAACTTGTTCTATTATTCGTAATGCTTTCTTTTGTAAACTAAAAATGTCATTTGCATGCACTGAATTGCCCCATAGTTGGACACTGTATGCCATCCGCGAGCGAAAAAGTGCGTGATAGGCTATTTTTGCAGTTTCCTTACTTGTATCTCCGCACAGCATATATTACACAAGAGAACTTTTTCGAGAGGGTGTCCATTTCATCTTTCCAGGTTAGTCTGGTATCTAAATTTATTCCCAATATTTTCACTGACCCTGCATTCGCGGGAGTTTCTTTCCTTTTGGCTTCATTAGGGACCAGCCTGTTTGCCGAAAACCATGCCATGACCTCCGACAGTGTTTCATGAGCCACTTGTCCAAGTTGCTGATCGCTTTTCATTCTATATAGAAACGTTGTGTCATCAGCGTATTGCACAATCATTTGCGTGACATGTTGCGGAAGGTCATTGACGTACAGGCAAAACAGAAGAGGATCCAAAAGAGATCCTTGAGCCACTCCATATCTGGTGGTCTTTAGTTCACTCGTTACGCCATTAAAGTGAACAACCTGCCCTCGCCCTTCAAAATAGGAACGCAATAACCTCGATACCTGACCACGAATGCCATAACATTCCAACTTCCGCAAAAGCATGTCACTCTGAACACGGTCGAAGGCCCTAGACAAGTCACACGCCAACACCATGGCAACTTCCTCATCTTCAAAAGTATCCCAAATAAAATTTAATATGGCCAGCATGGCATCTATCGTCGATCTACCAGCAGGAAAACCAAATTGATTCTCGGCCAAGACACCATTTTTGTCCAGAAATGCCACCAGTCGCCACAGAGGTGCTGTCTCCAGAAGCTTTGAAAGAACGGGCAAAACTGAAATGGGTCTGTAATTTCCAGGGTCTGTAGGGTCTCCGCCCTTATATATATGTAGGTGTTATTTTTGCTGTCTTCATATTTTTTGGTACAGAAGCTTGTTTAAAGCATGTGTTCACCAGATCCGAAAGAGTGTTAGATAAGCAATCAGCACATCGTTTCAGCATTTTAGTGTTCATCCCCGAATATATCCAAGGCGTCCTTTGGTTTAATTCTTTGAATTATATTTTTTATCTCATTAGGTGTTACTGGTGCTAAGAAACACTACTGATTAACCCTACGGATTCTAACCGGAATCGTTGATTGGATGCCCAAGTCGTTGAAGGTTTTTACAGATTCTTCTGCTATAGTACCAAAAAAATTACTTAAGTCATTCGAGCTCGGTACCTGCTCAGGGTCCTGGTCGTACGTGTTTCTTTTTTGATTACATTCCATAGACTTTTGCGTATATTATTCGAGTTATATATATAATCGAGGTAATTATTTCTTTTCTTTTCTTTTGTTTTTCTGAGATAGAAGTTTTTGCAACTATTAAATATATTCTTTAGGTCATCACCACCTAAACGGTTATAAGCTTCCTGTATAAGAGTTAGCGTTATTCACTCTAATTGGCTGAGTGACTTTATTCGCTTTGACTGGTCTGTTTTTCAGAAGAGAGGCGATGTCCACCCAGGAGATTAGTTGTGTTAAGATGAAATCATGTTTTTTATCAACATTATATATATATATATATATATATTTATAGATCGAGGCACAAAGCTAAGTATATAGATCGACGATGACCATGCAGCTTTAGACGTATGTGTCTATTGAATATCACGTTCAAATTAAAATCTCGTTTTGAACTTATTTAAACATCAAGTTGTGGACGTATGCAGTAAGTCTACCAAAGCCATGTCTACCAAAGATGGCTTTGTAAAGATAAATAAGATATCAAAATTTAATTAATTTCAAATTATAATTGTCTCGTCCTTCAATATTTAATTATTAGGTCTTGTAAAAATACAGAGTCATAAGTCATGTGAGTAGGTCGATGATGGCTATGATTATGAGAAGACAGTAAATGTATATTTAGTTAGATTTCGTTTTTACATTCAGAGACGAATACTAACTGAATACTAACCTTATAATTCACATTTCGCTTGATGATAAATTTCCGAAAAATGAAATTTCCCTTTTTAGATAAAATTTAAGTCAGTCTTTTTAAGAGTTATCGACTACGATTTTTGATTTCAATTTTGTAAATAAATAAAACACCAATATAACTGCAAATTATTTATTAATAATGTTTAAATGTTTTTGAAGATCACATAATTTTCTTTGCATATAAATTTCATTTCTTATTACTTGTTCTCAATATTGTAAATGCTTTAAGATTATCTATTTCTTTTCATAAATGTACTTATATAATATGGTTAGATTTAATAAGTCATAATTTATAAGTTGTAATCTATTGTTTTATTTATTTGAATACTGTGTTAACTGGATGCTAGGCCTGATAGATTCAAAAGAACTCCAGCTCAGCCCTTAAAAATTTCACAAAGAAATTCATGAAGAGAGTCTTAATTTTAAAACGTTATGCTGTATCAAAATACTTATCTCATAAAGTACATTTTATTCTCGAAATTAATAGATAACCTTCCTTGATAAGCAAGACAGTAAGTAAAAGCTCACAGAGCATATCGTAGCTATATGTATTATATTTAATGTAAGTACTTTAGTCTATAGTATTCTTTAGACACTCTTAGATTAATGACGCGTTAACATAAAAATTGCAGTTTATTCTGCAGTTTATAGAGACTGTGCCTCTTTTATCGCAATTTCTGACACCAACATCATGCTGGAATTTGTTTGAAAGCTTCCGTGAGCGTCATACATTTGTTTACTACTTCATGTTATAGTTTAACATTTCATTAGTAAACCCGATCACTGTCTTCAAGGAATCTATTAATCTTGCCTCTCTCGATACAATGACAAGTAGGGGTATTTTCTTGATCAGCAGATCAAAATACATAAGATAGGATCATCGAAACGGCGAGAACCGCAATTTTATATTTTTCATTTTCACCGAATTCAGTATTTTGCGTGTATCTCGAGAACTGAAAAAGCTAGAGCCATCCGGTTTCGTTTTTCGTAATCAGCGGGTTCGAATACATAAAGTAGAGGCTTGAAAACGTCGAAAATCGACACTTCGATTTTTCCGAATTTTAAATTTTATCGCTTGAGGTTCAAAAAAATCGCAAAAATCTTCAAACGACTATAACTTCCACTTTTTTCTTCCGATCACCACAAACTTTTCAACAATAAAAGTACTCTTCACAGGGATTAATACGAGCACAAGCTCGTTGCTGTAGAGCGAACCGTCTGGCCGCAGTGGCAGTTTGAATTTTCGCAAAAATTTTCGGTTTTCCGGTCATAATTCGAGAACGCGACGTCGTAGCGGGTTCCGGTTTGAAGCAGTCGATTCCGGACGTCAATACGCATCCGGCAGTGGCCGCACGGTCGCCGTGAGGCCCTTGGTTCGCGAGATAGCATGCCGATTTGAATGAAAATCAAAAATTTTCGTGATTTTCGCAACTTGGAAAAGTGTTTTTTGCGAATATCTCGAGAACCGAAAGAGCTAGCGCATTCCGGTTTCGTTTTTCGTAATCAGCGTGTTCGAACATAGATTTTGCTTATTTCAACATAGATGTTTTCGTAATACTATGATAAACATAGCCCAAATAGCGCGTATTGGCAGAGAGAGACTCAATGTGATGTTGTTGCATAGAATAAACGAAAAAGAATACTTATTTTACCTTCAGCTTAAATTATAATAGCTGTGATTTGCTTCACCAATATCGATGTAATTTATTTCCTATTTAGAACCAGTATACTGTATTTAAAAAATAAACATTAATTAATTATATGAAAGCAAGTCGAAAAAGTTGAGGAATAATGATAAAGCACAAATAATTGTATTTCTTTTCGAAATATTTGCTCTGAAAAGCATGATCGAACATAATATACTTTGCAACACGAAAATATATTTTCCGTTCAAAAGCAATTATATGAAACAGTTAAAGAAACCATTGTATATATTATATTAAAACAACGAAATTGTGTGCGAGTATTTCGTTTGCAGGAAGAATTACTAATAAATATTTAATAACATATTCCCCTGGTAAGTGTGTATAAGCTAAAACACCCTAGTACAGCAATAATTTTATATGAAAATTTGAGTTTGAATCAGGGCGGTAATTAAGTGTAATAAACATTTACACAATGCTTACCCGAATTTACCAGAAAGCATTGTCATTATTTGACCCTAAATCTACCCCGTGCAACAGGTCTACTTTAACATGTTCAACAAGTGCTATGTTTTTCTCTGCTACATTAAGCGCCGTTAAAGATATTTGTACCCGTTTCTAATTGTTTAAAAAAAGGTTGTGAATGTATCGAATGATCTAAAATTGTAACTTTCTTCTTCTTTGCGACTTTTAATAGAAACATTTCATCACTGACTATGAAATTATAATATTGTTTATCAATAGAATATACATGTACGCTTAAAAGTTTGCCATTTAAAAAATAATTAAACAACAAACAATTTAATTACTCTAATCAACGTACAAAAATAATATTCCTTCGTAAGAGACCTAGTAAAGGATGTTTTTTTTAGAGGTATAGAACTTTAAGTTGGCAACACTTTTTTAACTGGCGGCCATTTTGTCAGCTGTTAAGTGATTTATATTTAGTTTGGTTTGTCATTTCAACATGAATAGACTGACGCCTGAACAACGCTTGCAAATTGTGCAAATTTATTTTGAAAATCATGGTTCTGTTCGAAATACGTATCGCGCACTACGTCAATATTACGGTCAACATAATCGTCCATCAGAGCAATTAATTCGATTAACTATGGAACCTTTGTCGCACCACGTATACTCTAAATGATAACACGCATGCAGAAAGACGTCGTGCAGTGCGTACAGAAGAAGTCATTGCTGCTGTAGAGCGTAGCGTAGAGGAAGACCCGAATCAGTCTATCCGCCGTCGTGCACATGAATTGGATATGTGTCCATCCACTTTATGGAAGATTTTGCGGAAAGATCTAGGTTTGCGTGCTTACAAAATCCAACTCGTGCAAGAATTGAAGCCACACGATCACCTAGCAAGGCGTAGATTCGGTGAATGGGCCCAAAACAAGATTGCCGTTGATCCCGATTTTCATAATCGAATTTTGTTTAGCGATGAAGCTCACTTTTGGTTGAATGGATACGTCAATAAACAAAACTGCCGTATTTGGAGTGATGATAATCCTCAAGTGTATGTTGAGACACCGTTATATCCAGAAAAACTGACTGTTTGGTGTGCTTTATGGGCTGGTGGAATAATTGGTCCGTACTTCTTTAAAAACGAAGCTGGCCAGAACGTTACAGTCAATGGTGACCGCTATAGAGCCACGATTACTGACTTTTTCGTTCTTCAATTGAACAATCATGATGTGCAGGAGTTGTGGTTTCAACAAGACGGCGCAACATGTCACACAGCTCGTGCCACAATTGATTTATTGAAGGAAACGTTTGGTAACCGCATAGTTTCACGTTTCCGACCCGTGAATTGGCCTCCAAGATCGTGCGATTTAACGCCGCTTGACTATTTTCTGTGGGGATATGTGAAGTCGCTAGTCTACGCCGATAAGCCCGAAACGATTGACCACTTGGAGGACAACATTCGCCGCGTTATTGCCGATATGCGGCCACAAATGTTGGAAAAAGTCATCGAAAATTGGCCCTCCAGATTAGACTACGTCCGAGCCAGCCGTGGCGGTCATATGCCAGAAGTCATATTTAAATTATAATGCCAGAAGATTATCTTTCGAATAAAGTAAATTTCATGTCAATTTAAAAAAATCATATTTGTTTTATTCCATTGCAAAGTTCTATACCTCTAAAAAAACACCCGTTATGTTTGTGTCAAATTTACAGAGTATTAGAAACTGCTGTTTATCTCTTTTGTCATCGACAAAGTTTTTAATGAGTTTCTAGGCACTCGTTTCATTTTTACCACATTATTACTTATATTATAATATTTATTTAGAATCATCTTTCATCGTTGAAAACTATGAGGAACTTCTGAATCATAGCTATATGATTCATCGAAGTTACCATCATTTGTATATATCCGTGATTGTTTTTAATCCAATGTCGTGTTTATAATATTGCTTTTGACGAATCGAATGGTAGACTCGCGAGTACTGATCTGGTATCTCTAGGAAACAGCGTCCCTAAAATGACCAATTCCTTTATTTGTTTTTCCTTCATCTCTTTTTAGGATAGTTAACGATTCTCCAAGTTTTGCGTCATGCTTGTTTTAAGATTTTGAAGTGATCCTTCAATAATCTGGATATTCATAGATCTGGTGCAAATATATGTATTATTGTCATGCTTCCAAATTGGATTTTAATGTGATCGTTAAATAATTTGAACGTCCGTAAATTTGTTGTAAATTCATATATTATTGGCATACATATATCACCAGCCTCAGCTTCGATATGGGTGGGATTTTGCAGAGATAGGGGAACTTTTACTCTATTTATAATATTTTCGACCAGGCTGCTCCAGTGTCATAGACAACCGCATGTTCTACCTGCTTTGGTTGCCTTTGGAGATAAGGCGACTACTGACACTGAAAAAAAAACATATGGAAGTGGTAGTCCATTAATAGTCATCTCTTTCACCATAAATTTAGTTTAGACTTCGTAGAAGGACAAGTTCTATAACATGTACTAATTTTGTGAAACATCTTAAAGGGTCCATTAACCAAAATCTGAAAGTCTCGGAATTACGACAGGTAATCTCGCGCATTCCGAGTATCGACTTATAGGGAAACCGTAATCGAAGATCCACGCCACATTGTCTATTCATTTGCAATGCATTTGTTAGTGTGTATAATCCTCGATTAGCTTAAAAAATAAACATCGCATTCTGCGACTCGTGCATCTATTTTTGATTTGATTAATATTATGGCAACCTTTAAGAGTTGAATAGATACCCAGCTTCTTCATCAAAGACAACCGATATGTTTTGACAATTCTATAATATTATATAATAACCATTATATCTACTTTCGACCCCCGTAGTTTATAATATATTGCGGGACAGACAATAGTCATTAATATGGTAGAAAAATTCATATGACCTAAACCGTGATGATGGTTATCCTCTACACAACGCCTGGCAATCCTGTATCTTCAACGATAAGCGTAAGGCTCCATTGACTTGTAACCAATATTCCTATAAATAGATGATAGAAACATGTCCAAAATAGGCCCGAAAACACTTTACCATGTCTCATACTTCGGCAATATCGAAGAAGTTAGAAAATGTCTTAATTCATAAATTGCCTGAAAAATGGACAAGATATGTAGAATCAAATGGCCAAGCTGTTAGAACAATAACAAATAAATACAAGGAATATAACAATATTTGAAACCGTAGAAAAGACAAACTTCATAAGTCAAAAGTCAAAACAGTATTTTACTTGTATTGTACATGACACGTGCGTGCATAATACACATGCTCTGCATACGTCTGTTTCTTTCTTTTTCACCATTTCTTGATAAGACGTAGAGCGTAATTCTATTAGAAAAACGTTTGCCTCCTTTTTTTCTTCAACACATATGGCTACCGACGAATTAGACAAATGTCGGTATATATTCGTGTCTTGCTGGGCTATTGATATACCGGCAAACTTTCGTGGTTTATAGTATATTTCATGTTAAATCATGTATATTGAAGGAGTCGATTAGTCAAAGATCCGCGACTTTTTTGATAAAGAGAAATTTTAATCAAAATCTAGAAGTTATGAAATGTATATAAAATGGTTTATTCGATTTAATTTATAAAAAGCAGATTCAAAGAAAATGCAGTGGATCTCGGTTGGAGCTCAGTACGTACAATAGCAGATATGAAATATGAGATACAATTTCAAAATGAAATACATTTCAATCAAAGTTAATACCTTTTTTTTGATTATAAGTAACTTTTCCTCGCTTATTTATTGATTATTGCAAAACCGGGTGAGAAGGAATACATCAGATCAATAATTACAAGAAAAATGAATTAAATTATAAAAATCGCGATAAAAATCATTCGTTCACGGGCAATCTTCGAGTGATAATGGACGCGTTGCCTATACCTACTTCAACTAGAATATTCTATTAAGTGATTTGATCACTTAATTTAATTAAAAAATAAAGAAAAAGAAGTATCTTTCGTTTAATAATATAGTTCATATAAAACGCTAATGGAAATTTGTGAAATGTATAATAAATCTATATGTTTGAAGTGACGTGAACTTTTCTAAATTTCATTAGTGACGAATTTTGACTGCATTAAACACTTTCCTTTTGGCTGAAGTTAAGTATTATTTATCTATTATTAAATTGTAGCGATGGCTTACAACCAAACCAATTTAATAAAAGAAATTACAACAAATATTGGAATAGCAGTTTATTACTCTTTTAAACACGCTTATATTGTATATTACTCTTATATAAGCGTGTTTCAAATTTCGCGGTTCCTTTAAAGAATAAATAAAACACATAATTTGCATTCACTTTCAAAAAGTTTTTATTAGCAATTGAAGTATCAGTTATGGCATTTATATGCGAAAAATAATATCTGCCAAATGGCCTCCTCTTGCAGCTCCACAGAAGTCCACTCTTTTGTTAAAAAAATTCAATGACATTTTGACATAATCGAGGCTCTATCTCACCAACGACACAAACAGTTTCATCTTTCGAAGCAGTAATTGATTGTGGATTGTTTTTATAAACCCGACTTTTCACATAAACCCAAAGAAAACAGTCTAACGGTGTCAAATCACATGATCTTGGTGGCCAATTGACATCACCGTTTCTTAAGATTACACGTTCAGGAAATTTTTCTCTCAATAAATCAATTGATTCGTGTACAAAGTGATGTGTAGCGCCATCCTGTTGAAACCACATATCCTCTATATCAATATTCATTAATTCGGGCCACAAAAATTCGGTTATCATCCGACGATATCGATCACCATTGACAGTTACAGCTCCACCAGCAGCATTTTCAAAGAAGTAAGGTCCAATTACACCACCTGACCATAATGCACACCAAACAGTGACTCGTTTAGGATGCATAGGTTTCTCATGAATAATTCATGGATTTTCCTCACACCAGATACGGCAATTTTGTTTATTAACATAGCCACCAATTTCAAAATGTGCCTCAACGGACAACATTATTTTTTGAGAAAAATAAGCTGGTTGTTCATTGATGAAATTGACAAATGAATGATGTTTTAAATGATCTAATGGCTTCAGTTCCTGTGTTATTTGAACCTTATAAGCCTTCAGAGCTAAATCCTTGTGTAAAATACGCCATGTTGTTGATCCACTAAGTCTAAGTTGTTGTGAACGTCGTCTAATAGACATTTCAGGATCTTCAGCACACTTTCACGAACCAAACCAATATTTTCTTGTGAACGACCACTACGACTGTATTTTACATTTTTTTGATCTTCCACGGAACCGGTCTCTTGAAATTTTTTAATAATTCGACCAATAGTGCTTTCAGATGGACGATTATGTAAACCATAACATTTACGTAATTTTCTAAAAACTCCTTTCACAGAACGCTGATTTTCATAAAATAATTCAACAATTTGAACGCCTTGTTGTATCGTGCAGGAAGCCATTTTTATAAATATCATACATCACACTTTTTAAATGCCCACATATACAGACAAATTCAGTGCGCCATCTATATTTTATTTATTCTTAAAAAAACCGCGCAAGTTAAAACATCCTTTATGTATGTATATGAGTTATTATAACTATGTTGACATTTTACGTTACAATTTGTTTCCCATATAACAAAAGCAATTTAAATACTAAAAGAGCAAACAATATGCACTCCTTATTAAGTTCTCACTCAAGAAAAAATAATATCCGTTTAAAGTAATTTAAAATACCTGAAACGGATTACAACCAACGGTAATATTTTATTCAAAACATGTCTCTTGATTAATGAACATCGTCTGTTATTATTCCGTGTCATATTCTGTCACGTTTAATATCACATCTAAAGTAACTGAACTTGAATTAGTCTTCGAGAGAAAATAAGCTTAAACTCATTATTTAATGCACGCTACGAGTGAAATGATTAAGTTTGAGTTCTCATTTTTAAATATTTACGAATGATTTTCATTTAATTTGATTTAATGCTATTAGTTAATTTTTACATGTTCATATCTCCCAATATGAAATGTTAAAATTAATTAATTGATGTGGTCTATGTACTGAATGAATAAATGCCCTAACTAATGATTTCTTTCAACATTAAGATAATTTAAATTTCAGCTTCAAACTTGTATTAATTACATGGTCATGTTTCTTTACGTGGGATGTCTTTTAAGTTTTACATAGTGGGACATAGAGAACGCCACTAATGAAATAGCAGTACTAAATATTAACCTTCATCTTTAATTATTATAACTTATATCCAAAATTTCAGTGCGATACGTAGATGAGGGTAGTTTGGCAAGTAGTGAGAATGGAAAAGAAAAACGAATTTTTTACATACAAAATAATTTATATATATTATATATATATATATATATATATATATATATTATAAAGAGCAATACATTTATTCCAACGGTGCTCCAATGCCCTTATGCTATCTCTAAAATGCGATTCCGGAAGGTTTGCAAGACACTCATTTACGAAAATGATAAGCTCGTCGTTAGACGAAAATTTCTTTCCACCTAGTGCCGTTTTCAATTTTGGAGAAAGGTGGAAGTCAGAAGGGGCTAGATCCGGTGAATAAGGCGCATGCATTTCCATGGATTTTGGATATCGCAACTGTGCTGGTATGCGAGGGAGCGTTGTCTTGGTGAAACAGAATCTTTTTCTTTGGCATTCCTGGTCGTTTAGCACGAATATCAACATTTAATTTTTGTGGAAATTGTGCATAATAATGTCCGTTTATTGTGGCACCGTTCTGAAGGTAATCAATCAGCAAAATGGCCTTTGAATCCCAAAAAATTGATGCCATCACCTTGTTTGCCGATAAAGTGGTTTTCGCTTTTTTTGGAGGTGCAGAACCACGTTCTAACCATTGTTTCGACTGTTGTTTAGTTTCGGGTGTACTGTAGTGTATCCAAGTTTCATCGCACGTAACAAATCGCCTACAAAAATCAACCGGATTCCGCTTATAAAGCTCTAAACAGTCATTGAAAATGCGCAAACGAGTGAACTTTTGATCAGTCGTAGGCAATCGCGGCACCCATCTTGCCGAAAGCATGGAAAGGCCCAATTCTTTCGTTAAAATATGGTGTACGTGTTCTGTTGAAATATTTACCATGTGTGCTATCTCTCTCACTTTAAGTCGTCGATCTTGCGTAATAATATTATGGATTTTTATAATCATGCCCTTAGAAGTCACGAGTTTGGGTGCTCCAGAGCGCGCTTCATCAACACAGCTTGCTCTACCACATTTAAATTCATTTACCCATCTACTTATTGTGGCGGATGATGGAGCAGATTCACCTAATATTTCCCGTAACTCATTTCGGTAGCTTTCATAATCTTAATTACGAAGTATTTAATCACCGCACGATACTCTGCTTTTTACATTTTAACAAAACGACGTGTTGCTTCTTTTTCAATCAGCTGTCAAAAATAAACTAATCAACCGATTTATCCAAATATCGCAATATAAACATATAAATAGGCAACCTAAATTACAGTGCATTTGTTTTACCAATTAGAGCGCCACCTATGTGTCATTCTCACTACTTGTCAAACTATCCTCGTATGTATTGAAAGAATAAATGCCCTAACTATGATTTATGTCAACATTAAGATAATTTAACTTTCATTTTTAAATTTGTATCAATTACATGGTCATGTTTCTTTACGTATGATGTCTTTTAGGTTTTGCATAGTGGGACATAGAGAGCGCCACTAATGAAACGTTAGTACTAAATATTAACCTTCATCTTTAATTAACTTATATCCAAAATTTCAGTGCGATACGTGTATTGAAGCTCCAAAGACCTGCTAAAATTGACAAGTTAGTTGAAAAACGAAATTAAACCGAGAAGTCATTAAGTATGCAAAAAATTTATAAAAAAAAATAGGGTAAGATTCATTAGATTATAGTATTAGTAACAAAAATGATATGCTAACTACATGGTGATGTCGAAATCAGAAAGGGACCTACAAAGTAAAATCAAAGTGTGGAATAAAATTAATCAATGACGCGAATTAGTGAAACCTTAATTCTCTCTTCTATTACGTATATTACAGAAGGTTTTTGAAATATTTTCTACTCATCGGCGAGATTCGAACTTACATCTCCCGTTTACTGAAAAGGTGTCCTAACCAACTGAGCTACAGAAAACCGTGAAATTTGAATTTCATAATCCTCATTATGGAAACAGATATTAATTGAAACCCACAATTGGTTTAACTGCAAATACAATTATAGTTTCTCTACGGGATGGAAGCTTAGTTCTTCCTCATATTACATATATTACAAGAAAATTTTTCCTCCATATATATATTACAAGTATGAGAATATTAATAATTATTTCTAAGCTGTTTTTCCAACATTTCTGATTGCAAAAGGTGTTTCAAATCGAGCGTTTTTTTTAAGAATAAATAAAATATAGATGGCGCATTGGCGCATGTGGGCATTTAAAAAGTGTTCAAATTGTTGAATTATTTTATGAAAATCAGCGTTCTGTGAAGGGAGTTTTTAGAAAATTTCGTGAATTTTATGGTTTACATAATCGTCCATCTGAAAGCACTATTGGTCGAATTATTAAAAAATTTCAAGAAACCGATTCCGTGGAAGATCAAAAAAGTGAAAAATACAGACTGTAGACGTCGTTCACAAGAAAACGTTTACAACAACTTGAACTTAGTGGATCAACAACATGGTGTATTTTACACAAGGATTTAGCTCTGAAGGCATATAACGTTCAAATAACACAGGAATTGAAGCCATTAGATCATTTAAAACGTCATTCATTTGTTAATTTCATCAATGAACAACCAGCTGATTTTTCTCAAAAAATAATGTCTTCCAATGAGGCACATTTTCAACTTGGTGGCTATGTTAATAAACAAAATTGCCATATCTGGGGTGAGGAAAATCCACGAATTATTCATGAGAAACCTATGCATCCTAAACGAGTTACTGTTTGGTGTGTATTGTGGTCAGGTGGTGTAATTGGACCGTACTTCTTTGAAAATGCTGCTGGTGAAGCTGTAACTGCCAATGATGATCCACATCGTCGGATGATAACCGAATTTTTGTGGCCTGAATTAATGATTATTGATCTAGAGGATATGTGGTTTCAACAGGAATGGGGGAATGGCGCTACACCTCATTTTGCACACAAATCAATTGATTTATTGAGAGAAAAATTTCCTGGGCGCGTAATCTCAAGAAACGGTAATGTTAATTGGCCACCAAGATCATGTGATTCGACACCGTTAGACTATTTTCTTTGTGGTTATGTGAAAAGTCAGGTTTATAAAAACAATCCGCAATCAATTCTTGCTTTGAAAGAAGAAATTATTCGTGTCATTGGGGAATAGACCCTCAATTATGTAAAAGTGTCATTGAAAATTTTAACAAGAAAGTGGACGTCTGTGGAGCTACAAGAGGAGGCCATTTGCCGGATATTATTTTTCGCATATAAATGTCATAACTGGTACTTCAATTACTAATGAAAAGTTTTTGAAAGTGAATGCAAATTATGTGTTTTATTCATTCTTTAAAAGAACCGCCAAATTTGAAACACCTTTATATACCCTATATTTTCTTTTTAAATATTTAAAGGTACGTATTTCACGAATGATCATTTTTCATCTACGACACGTAATCCTCAAAAACTAAGAAATGGACAACTTGAATTTTAGTTACAACAGAGTATTTTTAAGAGCAATATAGTTAAATTTTCGAGAATCCTCAAGGTAATTTCAGTAGAGTTAAAGAAATATTGTAAATTTCCCGGGGTCTAAACTCTCATGTGATTACTATTGGCAAAATGCGAATATACTCACGGAACTTCGTAACGATACTTTAAATGAAGTTCGTAAATAATTAAATTTTCCGGTATGAAAATTAACAACCAAAGCAAATTAAATTAAAAGGCTATATGTTATACATCCCTACAATATATATTCACATAAATGTGAAGTGTACATAGCCTGTATAACATAAATATCTCCACTCTAGTTAAATATTTCGATCCGTACCTCAAGTTAAATTCAAATACGGATTTGTTTACCTTATATCTTAAATTCTGCGTTGTTATTGTTGAATAAGCCCATTGTCTTTCCGTTTTGTTTATACTAACTTAACTTCAAAGAAAAATGAAGTGGCATTGTAAGAGGAATAGCTTTAATATCCGCTTCATTATGCGAACTTGTTTTGTCCAAACACTAATTAAAAAGTAAAACACAATGTACATATGAGAGTAATCCTACCCTTAGATATTCTATTTCTGTGACTGTGCTGGAGTCTTATAGATTAATTACAATATAGAAATTATTTCAGTAATTTAGTGAATTACTTACTTTTTAAATAATATAATCATGTGTTTAAAATACACGACAAAAAAAAAATTGTATCATTATTTAAATTGGAAATGAATTCAGTTAAAAATAGTCATCGTCTCCGGAGAATTTCCTGTAATATACACGGAACTTACCAATTATAAAAAGTAGTAAGCGTATATCTTCACAAGCTTGTTAATGGAATATATAGATCCTAATTAGTATAGACGTTTTAAGAAAGGGATCTTTGTCCTTATTGTAAGAGCATACAACCGAATCTCTATGTATAAGGCACTTAAACATGAATTGATTGCAACTGTGATTTTATATATAGTGTATACATTTGCCATGTGTAAATGTTAATGTTAATTAAAACTTCATCGGAACTCCACAGTTTAAAACAAGAAAAATCGAAAATTGTTTAATCATTAAGGATCAAGTTTAGGACCTAATATCTTCAAAATTTTTATAAATGATTCGCTGGTATCTTTATCTTTGCGAATGCTAAAAAGTTTATTCGAAATTGGAATGCGATCTTGCTTTCACAAAAGAACTTTGACGGTTTGCTGTTTGCTGCTCTAATTTCAAGAATGAACTAAGTGCAAATAAATGTTGTTTAAATAAAATAAATTCAATCGGTAATGAGTTATTAATTAAAGTTGTCATAGCTAGAGATCTTATTGTTCTATTCCAGCTATAATCGAGCTTCGTAATGCATATTACCAGTTTTTATAGCTCTAGCTATAAAATATAGCTGGATTTAAAACATTAGGGTTCGCTAGCTAAATATTTTCATTTCTTTTAAAAATATTTCTCTTAAGTTTTATAGTTAGTAAACTAGAGTATGCATCCTCGATAAGATAACATTATACTTATGGAAATATAGCGATTAAGAAAATCCAGCACTGATTCCTTAAATTCCTTCACGTGGCTGACAGTTCAGTGATAAGTCACTGGTTTATCACGCCGAGGGGTAGGTTTTGAGGGTCCGATAGTATCCTTTCCGAGAAAGTTTTTCGTGGTATTTAAGCGAATGGTGACAGACAAAGATCTTAAGTGACCTGACGAGCAAAAACATAACAATAACTCATGGTCTGCCAAAGCCCATTGGAATTAGCGTTAGCTTTGGAGATATGAAGGCATGTATAATAATTATTATTATCATTATATTCTTGTTTCGAATTGATGAAACATATTCAATCAGAAATATTGATTACGGTTCACTTCTGGAAAGTTATGAATTGCAAGCGAGCTTCATCTGCAAACTTGTTAGATGATAACTTGTAATTTGCAGTTCCTCCTTATTTTCCAAAATTCATTTTCTAGTCAATTGAATTTACTTTTAAAATTACGTAAACGTATCGTCGTATTGTCGTCGCTTCGATCAATTTTGCCCTGTTGATACTTCCGGCTTCTTCAAGATTTGCTATTAGACTGATTTTCTTCGTTGTCGTTCTTCCCTATATATATATATATATATATATATATATATATATATATATATATATATACATATATATATATAATTTATCGATGCGTGTCCATCGGTGACGGATTTTCGTAGTAAACCCTTCAATGAAACAGGGTTTCAAACAATGGTAGTCCAAGATGGCATCAATGGCTTCCACGCACACCTGACAAAAAAAACTTTCTCAAAATAATTAACTCGACTTTATCGAACGTCAATTAAGTAAAGCAAAATCCGACAATCGTCGTAGGAATAAATATTTTCTCTGCTTCATTCTAAAATAACGCCATGAAGGAATGCGGCTACAAACAAACAAAAGTGTCTCTCATAGGTTTCTTTCAACTTAATCAACAACCAACAGGAAAAAGATGATGTAATATCCGGGTGGGCTAAATGCAATGGTAGTGTGGTATAAACTTAAACAAAATGGTTATTGACGACGGAGTACCAATTAACAAATAATTAACAGAATAGCAACGACGCAGGACACCATTATTACCTAAACGATATACGAAACCAAACATACGGAATTACTAATGAGATGACACTAGTCATTTCAAAGAAAGATAAAAATGACTTACATATGTCAATTTTAATTAACTAAAAAGCAAAGGCCGGCTGTCATTAGAAACTCAGGAGCAGGACAGTATAGGTCCAATAAAATATGGAAATTGTGCATTTAGATATTCCGAAAAATCGATGGATGACAGTAGAATTAAACCAAATAAATTCAAAAGTGATGTAAAGTAGTTACATAGAACAAAGTTCATGAAATTTGGGACAGGGTCAAAATAAGCATGCAACATCTAACGTTATGAATTGCCCGAGGAATATATTTCAGGATATATTTCAGGAAAATGGCGTTAATGAGACAAAGTCGTTATAAACAACCGCATTTTTTAAATCTTTATCACCAATTTATTGGAATGTCGTTCACGTTTAACTTGTCATGTTGTGTGAAGTGAATGAAATTATACAAAACAAATCCAGTTTGAGGTAAGATCAGCAATTAAACTTTTAAATGCAAGAAATGTTCTACCTGCAGAAAAGTTGGTATGTATTTGTAAGAAACTGGTGCAGACAGTTTAGCGAAGCCACGCTGAAGTGCGAAGTAGGAGACTATCATTTTTATCACGTACACTGTAGCCCGATCTTGCATCGAATGATTACCATTTCTTTCTCTGTCTCGAGAAGTTTGTAGTAGGCTATGTAGATGGCACAGTAAAATTTCATAAATAGTAACATACAAAAGCTCGTGCCACTTTACGACTAATGTTAGGTACATGAAAACAAAGAATAAAAAAAATCGAATAAATAAGTTCTCGTAGTTTTTGTGTCAAATTGATAATTAGTTTATACTACAAATATATGCCTAAATTCCTTTTATTCTGTACTCTCAAATAAGAAAGCTTTAATCGACAGACATGATCAATATTTTCATTCAAAGCTATTTATATAAAACACAGTTATCCAAAAAAGAAGGAACGATATACAACTTTAGTCTACAATAACATGAAAATGTAAATATGTACTGAAAAGTTTATATTGCATAAATTTACGCGTTGAAAAAGTTTTCATAACAAACGATCAAAATACACAATAAACTACGAACTTCATCAGTGCCACTGCTGTTAATTAAAAGTAAATGAACAAAAAAGTTATTAAAAAACTTCAATAATTTATTTCATACATAAACCATAATGACTTTATAATTTATGAAACACGCAGAAACATATCAATAAATTTATTATACTGTTACATTCAGGTTTTATTAAAAAAAAAAGAGATTTATTATCTAAATTTATCGGTGTTAGTAAGAGTAAGTAAATAATAATTGAAATATAAAAACGTGCGAAATATTGTTATATTCTTATGTACAAATGCATATTACAAGGATAGTTTGACAAGTAGTGAGAATGACACATAGGTGGCACTCTAATTGGTAAAACAAATGCACTGTAATTTAGGTTGCCTATTTATATGTTTACATTCCGATATTTAGATAAATCGGTTGATTAGTTTATTTTTGACAGCTGATTGAAAAAGAAGCAACACGTCGTTTTGCTAAAATGGAAAAAGCAGAGTATCGTGCGGTGATTACATACTTCGTAATTAAGGGCATGAAAGCTACCGAAATAAAAGGTCAGTTGCGGAAACATTAGGTGAATCTGCTCCATCATCCGCCACAATAAGTAGATGGGTAAATGAATTTAAACGTGGTAGAACAAGCTGTGTTGATGAAGCGCGCTCTGAAGCACATAAAATCGTGACTTCTAAAGACATGATTATAAAAATCCATAATATTATTACGCAATATCGACGACTCAAAGTGAGAGAGATAGCAGATATGGTAAACATTTCAACAGAACGCGAACACTACATTTTAACGAAAGAATTAGTCCTTTCCAAGCTTTCGGCAAGATAGGTGCCGCGATTGCTTACGACTGATCAAAAGTTCGCTCGTTTGCGGAGTTCCAATGAGTGTTTGGACCTTTATAAGCGGAATCCGGTTGATTTTTGTAGGCGATTTGTTACTTGCGATGAAACTTGGATACACTACAGTACACCCGAAACTAAACAACAGTCGAAGCAATGGTTAGAACGTGATTCTGCACCTCCAAAGAAAGCGAAAACCACTTTATCGGCAAACAAGGTGATGGCATCAATTTTTTGGGATACAAAGGGCATTTTGCTCATTGATTACCTTCAGAAAGGTGCCACAATAAACGGACAATATTATGCAGAACTTCTACAAAAATTAAATGTTGATATTCGTGCTAAACGGCCAGGAATGCCAAAGAAAAAGTTTCTGTTTCACCAAGACAACGCTCCCTCGCATACCAGCACAGTTGCGATGTCCAAAATCCACGAGTTGCATTTCCAATTAGTACCGCATGCGCCTTATTCGCTGGATCTAGCCCCTTCCGACTTCCATCTTTTTCCAAAATTGAAAACGGCACTAGGTAGAAAGAAATTTTCGTAAAATTTCTTCAGATTAATCAGGTTAATTAGAAGTTGGAAAATGATTTTATTTAATTGATTGAATATTGATTTTATTTGTCGGTAGAATTTAGTCATTTATATAATGAAGTTTCAGAACAGTATCAAGTAGGGATTGTTATATAAAAGAATTTTATTTGAAATTGATCTCAAATCTATAAATTCAGTCTTTCATAAATTTACTACTGTCGAAGTGGAAGTATTTGCGTTATAGATCGAAAAATAATATGCAGATTTTCTTTGTGAATTTATAAAGTAGAAACAGTAATCGTTAAGAACACAATTAGTTTCAATGAACGTGGCTGTTATAAGAGGAAAATAAAACCAGCAGAAGTACATAGAATTATAAAAGAACGTTTTTACACGAACCATAGGAAAGGATAATAAAAATACTTTCTCAATTCCTGTTCAATAAATGTATCTATTATTATATAACATTACGATAATGATATATTATTTCGAATATAGTACATTGAGATTCAAATATAACATTTCATAATTATGTTCTCATTACTGATATTTGCAGTAAATAATATTGAACGTACGTTTAATATTCTTCATCTTATTTAATTTCCTGTGTGGTGAATTTCTACACAGTATAACGTTCACAGCTTGCTTTTCAATCTACCTTTGATGTCTTAGTACATGTAAAATATTATTTTTTCAATGAATTTTACTTCTAATAACCTTATGATTTTGATGGTAATGTATATGACAAGAAAGCAACATAATCCCTTTCTAAGACATAAAAACAACTTCTTAAAATATATTTTTGTTTTGACAAAGAAAAGGTTGCAATTTAAAATATAATATGTTTAAAAATGTATTAGATAATTATGTTTATGGATGAAGACTGAAAAATATATACGTATATAGTGCACAGCTATATGGTTTCTGACTCTTAGCGTATAAAAAAATTTCTGTAACCAAATAATTTATTTAACATCTGCCCATTTTTTTGTATTCTTGACTTTTATATATACTTACTGACATTGACGAAGGTTAACTCAAATACGTAATGTATGAGGTGTGCTTGATAATATAGAAACCGAATGTGAGTGTTCTGAAAATAAGTTTTAAAATTGGATTTCTTTCTTAAATACATGAATATATGGATATTATAGCATCTTTAAAATACGTTATATTCGAATATTACAATAATACGTAACTCAAAGCAATTAACGAATATTTCATAAAAATGATCATAAATTTAAAACGAAGATGAAACATCATTTTTTATCAGAAAGGTAAAAAACCCTCTAATTAATATTTGTATCATAAATACGTATTTTGACAGTTAAGCGATAAAAGAGAAACGCTGCGCGAGGGTGAATAATTGAAGATTTTCCAAAGAAGTTCATACAATACTTGAGCCACCTGACTTAATAAATATTATATAATCAACCATTATCATACGTATACAAAACTACGTAAGATATCATTTTTACCGACAGATAGGGTAACGCCGTAATTAGAAACTTCAATACTTCGAATAAAGTACATAAAAGCGACAATCATACTTCTTTATTCGAAAATTTTCTTTTCAGATTAGTGTTAGCGATGATGAGTGCAACTCTGTCAGGTATTGTTTATTTAACATTCGACTGCAAAATCTAGATTTGATCTTATGTAAGAACGTGGTTAAATAACTCGTCATTTCTATACTACTACAAGCATTTTTGATTTGCAACAAACCATTGCTATTTGTGTAAATGAATGTTAAAAGGAATCATTTAAATGTTAATAACACCCTGTCTGCTACATATGTTTCAGAGAATCGCTCATCTTCAGGCAGACTTGTGTTATTAACGAACTATCCCTTCGTAGAGTTTATCATACCATTTCGATACAGAAAAATAATGAATAATCATTGCCTCACTCTCTCGTCCAACACAAAAATGTATTGAACGACAAAGCGAGAACGCGTCTATCTTGCATGTCGGTAAGAAAGTTTCCAGAGCGTATATAGACTGACGCTTGCGCCACGGCGATTTGCCGAATGAAATAATGTTAAAAGAAATCATTCAATTGTTAATAACATCCTGTCTACTACATATGTTTCAGAGAATCGCTCATCTTCAGGCAGGCTTGTGTTATTAATGAACGATTCCCCTAGCGTTTATCATATCATTTAGATACAGAAAAACAATGAATAATCATTGCCTCCCTCTCTCGTCCAACACAGAAATGTATTGAACGACAAAGCGAGAACGCGTCTATCTTGCATGTTGGTAACAAAGTTTCCAAAGCGTATATAGACTGACGCTTGCGCCACGGCGATTTGCCGAATAAAAAAATGTTAAAAGGAATCATTCAATTGTTAATAACACCCTGTCTACTACATATGTTTATATGATATGAATGATTCCTTTTAATATTCTTTTACTCGGCAAATCGCCGTGGTACAAGCGTTAGTCTATATACGCTCTGGAAACTTTGTTACCGACATGCGAGATAGACACGTTCTCGCGTTGTCGTTCAATACATTTTTGTGTTGGACGAGAGTGGGAGGCAATGATTATTCATTTGTGTAAATGTTTGTCATTCGTCTAGTAAATAATCATATACATGTTACAACAGGCAAATTGCCACGCGACGTTTTGAGGGTTGTTGTTGCTTTTTTAATAAACTTATTAGGACCAGCAACAACCAAATTCTTCGTCATGAATCTGGCTCATTTCGGAATAAATGGCAGCACAATCAATTTTCAGCTTCGCTCGCATTTGATACGTTAATATCACAAATTTTCTATCAATTTCCTGCAAAAGCTTTTTTTAGCCCCAGGAACAGAATTACTTCTGAAAGTGGCTTAATTGAAGCAACGTTTAATTCGTTGTCCAGGTAATCTCCAAGCCCGTGATACAGGTTGAAGTGGCTTTACTTCGAATCTACTGCGTGGAATTTTATCAGACTTTCGAACAGGTTATATAAATAAAATTAACTTGTAGACGCTTTTCAAAGACATTGGTAATATACTAAGTGATTGACAAATACGTAGCAATGCCATATTGAACGCTATTTATGTGATAATAATACAACAACATAACCTGATAAATCTTCAAAAAATTGTTTTTAAAAGAAATAGGATGGTAGATTTCGATATCATTCTTGCTTCCTTATTTAAAACTTCGAATTATTTTACTAGTTTTCGATGCTCCAGCAAATTACGTGACTAAACTAAAGTATATACAATTTTTACCCCCTACCTTGATATGTAGTGTATTACGGAATTTTAATAACCCCTTAATTAATTTGATAAATAATAAAGATAATATTCTTTAATAGTAAATATTTGTATAAGCACCTATACTATTAGACGAAGATTGATTCAAGGAAAGTCAGTGCAAGAAGGCCTGGGAAAGTATAATTATTAAATAAAAGACAACTACAAAGTAGATCTTCCTTTGCTCATGAACACGTACAATGGGACAAAAAAAAGTGGCATAATGTACTGTGGTCTGATGAATCTAAAAGTTTTACTTAATTTCTGTAAATAGCAACGACACGTACGAAAATCACCATTGACAGCGTTTCAAACCCAGTACATCAGAAGGACGGTAAAATTCGAGGGCTCGAGTATCATACTGTCGGGTTGTTTTTCGTGGTATAGCGTAGGTCCCTTACAAAAGATAGAAGACACAATGAATGCTGATGTCTATGTAAACATATTACAGACTGTGCTTCTACAATATGCAGAGGAAGAAATGCCACTAAGATGGTTGTATATGCAGGACAACGATCCAAAGTATTTTGTCGTAAAGCGAAAACATGGTTTCGAGGTAATAACGTTTGCGTTTTGGATTGGCCGACACAATCGCCAGACTTAAACCCCATTGAAAATGTATGGGTGGAGTTGAAAAAGGCTGTATCCGCTGCTAAACAGGAGAATATTGATGATCTGTGGAAAATATGCCAAACCGAATGTTGATAAATTCGTTGCCCCACAGGTATCAAGAGGTGATAAAAAATAAAGGTCAAGTAACAAAATTTTAAGCTTTTCAATTCAATTAACTAAGTAAAAATGACATTTGGTTAGTATTTTGGTATGACTGCTATTTTCATGCACAATTATATTGTTAGTCCTACAATATAAACAGTTTTACTTTTTTCTTTGGTAGTAAGAAACCTATTTATTTATTGTTATAGTTATGTAACATGTTAGAATAAAGAGTTCAATAAACTTGAATTTCTTTGTTTATCTTATACATTGATATTTCAGAAAATTTAAGACCACTGTTAATTTCGTATGTATGTATAAAGTAGTGGTGTCTTACAAAAATGCTTACAGTGCTTGATCAAAGATGTCAAAAATTTTTCCTTAAATTTGCAACTATGTATATCGAAGAGGTTCTTTTCATTGAATATAAGATGATGCCCGTAACGGGAATACAATGTTCCTACGAACTGGTTGTATGCTCTCCCGTGAATTTTTTACTGTTAATTAAACCATAAATCTAAGAGAAAAAATACTTTATTTTTAATTTGGTACGTAGACTTCCGCGGTCGTGGTCCATGCTATCTGCTTCTGGGTTTCCGGGCTGGAACCGCGTCACTAGTATATCTGCCGACGTTTCGTACCCATTTGTATGGGACATCTTCAGGACTGAACTACTGCACTCAGTTTCAGTACAGTAGTTCAGCCCTGAAGATGTCCCATACAAATGGGTACGAAACGTCGGCAGATATACTAGTGACGCGGTTCCAGCCCGGAAACCCAGAAGCAGATACTTTATTTTTATTCCAATTTTTAATTAAATTACATCAGAGTGTGGTGCTTTATTTAAATTATTGTAGAACGCTTCCTATTTTAGCGTAAAACACGATCTATAAAATTGTAAATAGCTTATGTTGTAACCAAATTACATCATAAGCTAATTAAAACACACTTTGACAACATATGGGATCAATTGTAATTTATGTTCACATTTAAATACATCGAATTAAAATAAATTATTGTATTTTAGATACGTGCGTTTACTATTTTATATATCTTAATATTCCAGAACATTTATTATCTCATAGAATTGATGAGGTAATTTATTATTATTCTTCGTAATTTTAGTAAATGAGGTACTTCAAATATTTAATAGTGGATCCAAGAAATTTAACAGGTTTATAGAATAATAATAATCAATGCTTTAACATGATCGAACAGCTTAACGCCATTTACAGGTGGCACTGACTTACTATGAGTTATTATTACATCCGCTCTCATGGTGTGGTCTAATATACTTGGCTGTTAACATTCACTTCACTGAGAAATGAAACGAATAACCTATCAGACAGCAGATCGTCAAATTCGATCTCAATTATTACTAAACTATCAACTGGCTTTGAAAGTAGTATTTATGAGTACTTTACATTATTACTGATCTAATTTTATCGACCTTACTTTACAAACAAACAGTATTGCTTTTATACAATTTTAATAACTCCGTCGTTCAAGAATAAAATATTAGGCAGACATATATCACTAGGGCATAGGTTCTCGAACTTTTTAAAGCCATGGTGCGCTTAATGATTATTTCCAGCGGCGCCCTTCATATGAAACAAAACCGAAGACCTGATAATTTTAAGTTTAAAATCTTAAATTTAAATAAATTCTATGCCATGATCTCTAAATTTAACCCTTAGATTTTTATAAGACTTTCATTTTGTTTAAATACTTTGTGAATAGTTTATAAAATTATATTTTTCAATTTTTTTTCATTTTGGCGTGGCTATCGCGGCGTCCCCGGGCGCCAGGCGTATACTTTGGGAACTCCTGCGTTAGGACTTACTCAAATCTGCTGATTTTTGAGGTTGAGTTAATATAATATTTCTCTCGTCTATACTTTCTGTTGTATTGTATTCCTTTTATGTACTGCTCTAAATTTTTAGTTGAATATGCTAAATGTACTAATCAAAATTAGTTTTAATAACAAAAAGTTCGGGGAAATATTTTGTGCTCGCATTACCGAAACCCTCAGAATATATTAGATTTGTCTTTCATTTCAGTCTCAAAGTAAATTAAGGAAACTAGGGAAGAAAAAGAAAACAGAAAGGATTGCAGTGGGGATTTTCTTTTATCGCAAACATTTTATCTATATGGTGTCTTAAGATTGTGTATGTCTTCTGAAATGTAAAGTACTAATATTGAAATGGCGAATACTTTTTAATAGTGTAATAAAGGTATTAAAGACTAAATCTTAATGTAGAAGAATAGTAATTAAACTCTATCTTCAACCTATTTGTGTATAGAATACGTAAAGTTTTAATGAAACATTAATGCGCGGCAAAATACTAATTTGAAGATAAATATTAGTACTGAATTCGACAAATTTAGTATGACAACGTACAAATATTCTAAAATACATGTTTTAATGTCCCACGTGCCTATATGTATGCTAATATTACTGGTGGTAAATGTTGTTACAAGATAAATAACATGCGCTTAGATCATTTGAATTTAAAGGTTAACTGTAAATATTTATTTAAAAAATAAAACGAGGTCCGATAAGTATTGATATAATAACGTAGATTTTTATTTTTAATTTTTGGGTCAATGAATACAAATTTCATCCATTTGAAACGCTAAATACAAATTTACATAATGTATATATGTGTGTGTACAAAAAAAAAACAAATATCCATTATGTAAGGAAAAACACGAGAAATTCAAACAGCATAGGTTTGAAGAGACAAAGGTGCGAGGTATGGCTATTGTATTTTAAAATACAGGCTTTTTCATTAAAAGCGACGTATTTTGATTGTAAAATAAAGCACAGATATGAGAAATTTAAGATCATTTTTAGTTCGGTATAAACTACAGCTAATACTATTATTGATGGGTCACAATATTATTCAAATGTCCTCTACGAAAATGCTGATTCAGACAGAATTCGTTAAACCCAATTTTCCATAACTATTTCACATACGAGGGAGCGTTTTTATATTCGCGGAATGAGCAGGTTGTAGAGGGGTGAGTAGGCGCATTGGGGGCGTGGCCTGTGCAGCGACTCATGATTAGTATAAATACGAAGTTTCATTGTTATTAGACAGTTAGTCTTTGAGCTATCGTCAACCAAGTAACATAATCAGGAGTGAAAAGTGAAATATGGAAAAAATCGAATATCGTGCCGTTATAAAATTCCTTACCAGGCAAGGAAAATCAGTCGCGACCATAATAAATGAGATGTCATTGGTTTACGGCGACTCTTGTCGAGGAAAAACCATGGTGTACAAGTGGCATAGTTTATTTAAACAAGGAAGGGAATCCCTTGAAGACGACCCGAGGCCGGGCAGGAGCATTGAGGTGACCACGCCAGCACTTATCCAAAAAGTTGAACAAATTGTACTCGAAGATGCTCGACTAAAGAAGAAACAACTCGCAGAAATGGTTGGAGTATCCGATACAACAATTTTTAAAATCCTACACGACCATCTCGGCATGTCTAAGGTCAGCGCAAGATGGGTGTCGAGAATGCTCACGCCGCCGCAAAAACAACAGCGCGTAGAGTGTTCGCGTGCATTTTTGGACCTCTGTAATGAAGACAAGGATGGTGTATTGAGTGGAATTGTTACTGGAGACGAAACTTGGGTTCATCATTATGAACCTGAGTCCAAACAAGACTCCATGCAGTGGCATAAAAAGGGCACAGCACCTCCCAAGAAATTTAAAGTGTCACAATCAGCTGGGAACCTCATGGCAACGGTATTTTGGAACTCGGAAGGAATATTGTTGATTGATTATAAAGATAAAGGTGTTTCTATAACCGGAGAATATTACGTTTCAATATTAGAGCGACTAAAAGAAGCCATTAAAGAGAAAAGACGGGGAAAATTGACAAAAGGTGTTCTGCTTTTGCACGACAACGCACCCGTCCACAAGAGCCGCGTTGCGTTAGCTGCCCTGCATAAGGTGGGCTTCGAAATTGTGAATCACCCACCCTACAGCCCAGACCTGGCCCCGAGTGATTATTACCTGTTTCCGAAAATGAAAAAAGAGCTGCGGGGTAAAAAATTTACTGCCGATGATGAAGTCAAGGAGGCAGTTTCGGCGTATTTTGCAGATAAAGAGAAATCATTTTTTTATGAGGGTATAAATAAATTAATTGAAAGATGTGAAAAATGTATCCGTCTTGCAGGTGAATATATTGAAAAAGAAAAATAATTTGGTTTTTTTATTTCCACCCCTTGTCCCCCATTCCGCGAATATAAAAACGCTCCCTCGTATGTACATACATTGGATGGAATTCAATATTGGTCTACAAGTTGTGTAATGTTGTTAATTTGAAATTAAACATTATACGATTCAGTAGTTTAAAACTTATTACAGGTGGAGAAGGGAAAAGAAACAAACAAAACTTTGAGCTAACAAATTTTCAAATAATCTAGATAGCTGAACAAATAAAAAACTAATAATTCACAAATGCTTAATATGACCGTTTTGTTGTAAACACCTTAAAATTCTCCTGTTATGTGTTAGTCTTTCATTATTTCCAAGATGAAGTTCTTGTGTAGTTGTGAATAAATAAATAATCATGCATCTTATATTTTCTCGAAATTTCCCGCATTGTATAATAAGATAAATTTAGATGTTGCGCTGAGGATCTCATTGAACTATGACGATTGATATATGCCAGAACATCAATTCAATTCGCGCCTTTATCTACGATAGATTTCGATCGTGACCTAATAAGTTTTACATTCCCGAATCGTAGAAAGTTTGATTACATTCGTCTAAATTTTTCATTATTCATTGGTGATAAACGATAATATCTTTCGTTGAACATACGACAATCTTATGACTTAAAATTTGTGTAATTATCGTTTTCCATTTTAGGTGCTGCAAGCAAACCATCAAACAAAAATTGCAAACACTAGCTTTTGACTTTATTTTTAACATAACCTATCATTCCATAACTATCTATTATTATTGCAATTTGTGGCTTATTCTATCAAAAGCCACAAAAAGCTCTATTATTAATCACTTCAGGTTGATATATAACCCCTTTCCTCATTAATATTCTGTATACAATTTATGACTAAGTTGTCATCATCAGCAGATAATTAAACAGTATCGTACTTGGAAAACTACGGCAAAAACTCGCACGAAACAAATTCCGTACACGATCTGTACCGTAGAAAGCCAAAACGCACACAGGTGCGACACTGTTTAATTACCTGCCGATGATGATAACTTAGTTGTCGAAATACGTATATAGAGTACGAAAATTAATATGGAAAATGGCTATATATCGACCTTCAGTGATTAAGTTAATCAACCACAGGCTCCATAAAAATTACCGTTGCCTTTGATAATGATTTTCGTGTTTTAGAGTCATCTTTAAACTAAATAAAATAATTTGAAAGCACGATAAAGAAAATTATTATATATGCGAGACGTGACAAAATCTAAATTTTCCATGCTGCTGTAATATTGCAGCCAACGTAGTTTATGTATTTGATCCGATTTAACTAATTTCATAGATTGACTTTTTAGCAGCTGTTACAGTTTCCAGAGATTTGGACACGCTGATCACCAATTTTTACGTGAATTCCAGACAAATGTTTTTGATCTATATTTATGATTGTTTATATAAAAACTATTTCATTATTTGGACATTAACTGCCTTTTAATTTTTTCAATTATATGTATTAAATCAAAGCTTCATGGAGTATAAATGTGCAATATATTGTGTCGTACAAATGTACTACTGTATTTATTTATCTTGCATCATTATTTCTTTTATAAATAAAAATAAAAATGCTATAATTATTCGTTTCAGAATGCTGGGTGGAGTGGCTGGTCGGCATATGTCCAACCGGCGGCGCGGTTCATCTCCAGCCATCCGCAATGAAGATATCCCTCCGATTAGGTACACTAGACGCCGTAGAGCTGTCACCACTTCGGACCACAAATCATGTGCCCTCATACAAACAAGACTCAAGCTCGGCGACATTATGTAAGTGTAGAAAAATAATCTGTGTGTACTGTGAAAAGAAATACCTACAAAATCATTACTTCGAAAATTACAGAATAATTTCCAAACGTTTATGAACTGAAAAACGAATATATGCCAAAGAAGAGATTATATTTTATTTAATTAAATCAAATTCAAATTAAATAAATCACAAAAAAATTTTAATATACGTAGTTGACTTTTATAAATGGTGTTAGAACACACGTGCTAACACTAAAGTAGATTACCCATAGATTTGCAACGAAAGGAAAGAGTAGTTGCGTGTTTGTTGTGATGATAAGCGGTTGCGGTCTGAAATAAGGGGCTTAGGGACCACCTCCAATAGGACAATGCTGAATATTAGCATGAAATGGTGAGTAATCATATATCTGTTGTTGACTCTGATTGTGAGACTGTGCCTTCTTATCAAGAATCTGTGTATGGATCCCTCTGTTGCTTTTGAGTTCACTCAAATTTTTGACACTGTGATGAAACATTTCACAGCTGCTAAGGAAAATTCTGTGGATGTAGATGATATCAGAATAAATCTCATAGGACTAATTGTTGCATATGTTCTTCTATACTTACCCTATATTATTGACTGCTGTATTCAGTCTAGGTACTATCCACGTGTGAGGAGTTTACCATGTCATACCCTATTCTCCCAAAGATTGGTGAAGTTATGGGGAGAATCATTCAGGAACTACTAAAGGTACATCTCAACACTTATACATTTATTCCAGATTCTTAATCAGGCTTGAGGCCTGGCACAGTTGCTTAACAATTCTTTTAGTAACGGAGAACATTGTTGAAGCTAGAGATTGGGGAGATTGATTTTATGGGTTATGTTAGACTTTAGTAAGACATTTGTAAATCATGTTATGATATTGACCAGAGACTTCATAAACAGTTTGGAGCAGAAAATAGTGTTTTGGTAGTGTAAATCCTTCCAAAATGATGGTGAATGCGTGTCGAACTTACCGCATGCTGTCTACCCGTTTGCTATGAATCTTGGTAACATTAAAAAAGTTAAAGGTAAGGTGCAAAAGGCGAACTCCCATTAAGGAAATTGCTAGGATTTTAACACTAGTGTTGCGCTAGGGATTCTAAAACAGCTTTCCGCGGAACAACAGCAGAAACGATTTCAGGTTTGCAGAAAACTCTAGCTTCGCTAGGAGTATGATGACGATGACTTCTTGTCACGTATCATAAAAACTGATGAGGACTGGGTACACCAGGCCTCATCAGTTTTTATGATACCAGAAAGCTAGATTATTAGCATGAAATGGCGCTGCTTAAGCATACTTTTACTCAAAAACTTCAAAACACAACTATCGACTGACAAAGTAACGGCGACTGTTTTCTGGAATGCTACCAATGGACCAATTTACCCCAAAAACTTCAAGAGACAATCATCGGCTGGTAAACTGATGGCGACAGTATCCTGGAATACCATTAGATGTCGATTTTCTCGAAGAAAGGAAAACTATTAATTCGGTTTGTTATAGCGAGCTCCTTGGATAAGCTGGCCATATGGATAAAAATACGCCGTCCCTTAATCAAGGGCGTTGTTCTCCTACACGATATCGCTCGCCCATACATGGCCTATCTAACGAACAATACATTATCTAAATTTGGTTGAAAGTACTGCCTTACTCCCTTCCTCATTCTAACCCATATAGTCCGGAATTCTCCCCGAGTGACTTTGAACCACTCAAAAAGTTTTTGGGAAGCAACGAGGAAGTGAAAAAAAATTGGCTGCGTCGTCAATCGAAGGAATTTTTTGATGAGAATACAGAAAGTACCGAAGCGAATGCATGTATTTTAAATAGGAATTATTACTTAGAAAAATAATGTATATATAATATATAGTTGTAGTTTGTATCGACCAGGAAAAAATAAAATGCAGATCAAATTTCACCGTCACCCTCGTATACCTATTTTGATTATAGCATATTATGATGATGAAAATCATTTTTTTAAGACGAGTAAATTGTAACAAAATGTAACGTTGCATTTCTAGATTTAAAATCGATTGTTTCCTCGAGTTTACGACTGTTTAAGATGCAGCAATAAATTCTTAAGATGGCAAATGCGAATACATTGCAGAATATCAAGACCAACCCGTAATGCGTTAACTATGGGATTTAATGGTACGTGCACAATATTCCGTAGCTAGGACGTAAATTCATACTGTAAAACTTCCAACTGGATTCAGATTAAACTAAATGGATTTTACTTTTCCGCGTGAAACTATTCTCATGCTTTCAATTTCATAATGTATTTCATCGAGCGAATGATTTATGCTCACACAACAAAATATCTAGAGAATTAGATAATTCATTAACATTATCACTTAATTTCAACAAAACACAGTTAATGCATAATTTAATTGTATGAATGGAGGATTATTAGAATATTGAACTTTTCGCTAAAATAATATTTGAAAACACTTTCTCAAAGTCGTGTTGATTTCCAATCATTATGCGGTCATATAAATCGAAGATGTTTAAGAAGGCACAAAGTTTAAAACACAATAGGATATTGTTAATAGCAAGGTGAATGATATTTAAGAATTTCAATTTTCAATAAACCGTGTGTCCTGCTTACGTAGGCAGCTGGTGACAGCTATTTAAATTGACAATAGGGCTTTCTGCTTCACTAGTCAAGATAGCGTCATCCGTGTCTTAGAAATTGATTTTCCCAAGGTATATTTACCAATGACCAGTTGTCTTTGCTATTTCCTACATCTGTTAGTGCCTATAAATTCATAAATCGTTAGCATAATAAAATTATGGGATGTTTTCGGCATTAATAATAATAACAATAATTTATTGATGTATATGTACATACACACGTTATTACATGATATAAATAAACAAAATCACAAAAACCTTTGCGACTCACAACAAATACGCCACCAAACACTTTAAAACCCGCAAGATTTATACTAAACACCAGAATAACATTGAAAACATAAAAAACACAAAAATGATAATGTCAAAATTTATATTTCAGAAAGTCATTTACTGAATAGAAACAATTTTCCACCATCACTGTTTTTATTAATCTTTTGAATCTAATCCATGGTAGGTCCTTAAACCTATCAGACAAAGCATTGTATATCTTCACAGCCAGGTAATTTAAACTTAGCTGACTTTTCCTAATGCGATGATACGGTATGACCAAACTACTCTGGTTTCGTGTTTCATATTCATGAAAATCACCATTTTTTCAGAACCTACTTGGCGACTTATGAACAAACTCCAGGCAAGCAAATATATACAAGGATGGAAGGGTCGGTGCTTTGTGTTTTCTGAATAGGTTTACGCAACTTGTGGTATTAGATACACCACTAAGGGCTCTGATTGTACTCTTTTGCATTCTGAAAACCGCCTCAGCCGCACCAGACGCGCCCCACAATAATTGGCTATACATGCCCTACCCTGAAAATGTGCATAGTATACAGTCTTAGCCGCCTCGGGTGTGGCCACTAGTTTCACTCTTCGTGTAGAGTATATTGCTGATGCCAGATCGCGACACGAGTTATCAATGTGGCACTCCCAAGTCAGGTTGCTCGCAATTTGGAGGCCCAGAAACTTAGTATTCACTTTGGGCTATCCCACAACTCCCCTTGGTGATATTGTCAGCTGTTGGGTTTTGTCATGATTTAATTTCAGAAGATTGCTACTAAACCACTCGCTAGCCTCTCCAAATGCGGTCTCCATATAAGCCCCTGCAACTTCTCTGCACTGGGCACGCACTATTATAGACGTATCATCTACAAACTAGGTGAGTTTACCCGCGGTGACATTATAGGGCATATCATTGACATAGATTAGAAACAGAAGGGGCCCCAATATTGACCCTTGTGGAACCCTCCGGTCAATTGGCGCTGCATTCGAGAGCCGATCGTTCCAGTATACCTTCTGTCTTCTGTTGGCCAAATACGAACCGATCAGCTCATTTGCTTGTCCTCTCACTCCATACATGTTTAACTCTCCCAGAAGTATCCCATGGTCCATTGTATCAAAAGCTTTACTCAGATGGCAACGCCCCAGACAATAAGAATTAAAAAAAATATAGTTCCATATGCTAATCACAATGTTTATATCTGCAATTACTTACTATTATTAAATAATACATTTTATTAATTCATGTTTGCGTTTGATGTTTTTCATCTTCTTCAAATTATTTTATCTGGTTATTATTCTTTTTACTTTAATCTATAATACATCGATTTTATATGTAGTTGATGGATTTTCTTTTATTAATATTTATAACGACATACAATAATTTAATAGGATATAAATTCTCTATATCTCGCTGAACATAAGTACATACATACATATATCAATATTAATTTATAAATACACATATAATCATACGTGTGTACACTTGACACTTATACATAGATATACATATTAGACCTTTACCAAATGCCCAATTAGTTTCAGAATAATTGTCAGTTGAATGAAATGTAGCAAGGTGCATTGCTGCTTTGTGTATTACTGGAGCTCGCGTACCGAACGATATAGGATCAGTTAAATTAGCAAAGTTCTCGGAAATTAGGAGTATTTAAGAGCACTTCTGGACTTATCATTTGTTATCAATTTTTCGAAATATTTAAACAAGAAATTGAAAATTTCAGAAATTTCAGTCTTACATACTACTATATCTGCATAACCATTGAGGATAGAATGAAACTAAAATGGCATTTGGTAGATATTTTCACGTAAAATTTAATAATCTTCATTAAAAATTTTTTCTTGGTTTTCAAGATGAATCATAAACTTGTTTCCTTTAAATGGTATAGCATTTGTTATGATTTCATTAAAATGCTTATTTTTTCCTGATTTAATAGAAGATGTTTATGTAGTTTAATCCGCCGATTACGAGAAAACACCGTGTTGGCGTATCTTTTTCAGATCTAGAGATATTTGCGAAAAACTGTGGAAAAATCAAAAATCGCGGAAAACAAAGAAAAATCGCGAATTTTCAGCACCCAATCATTCACACAGTCTTCTTGAGCATCCTCGAAAACCCCAGGGTCGCGTTGAAACTGTTTCAGTGCGGCTGTTAAGCCCTGAAGATGTTCCATACAAGTGGTCACGAAACGTCGGTGCTAGTATTGATGATAGCGTGGAAGCTAAGATGAAGAAAGTATAGACAACGATCGCGGAAGTCGAAAAACCAGATTAACGCAATTAATTAAATTTTTAAAGATCAGAAAAAAATTGAAGTGTCGATTGTCGACGTTTCGATGGCTCTTCTTAATGTATTTTGACCAGCTGATTACGAAAAACAATTCCTACAAACAATACCTCTTTTAACTGCGTTCTAAACGGAAAATCGTCAAAAACACACAGAGAAAGGCGAACTTTCAGCGGAAAGTTATTCACACAGTCCTTTAGAGCATGCTCGAAAACCCCTAGGCAGTTTCTGGATCGAACTTAAAGAAAAAAACCTATTTTTGCGAAAATTCGCCAGGCATTTGCGACCGAATGACTACACCAATTGAGGCACTCTGAGATTCGTTTTGTTCTTCTCGATTAGCACTTTCATTCGATGCAAAGTTTGCGGCCATAGATTGAAAAATGCGAGTTATAAAGTATTGAAAGTTTTGCGATTTTTTTGAGCCTCAAGCAATGAAATTTAAAAATTCAGAAACTATGAAGTGTTGATTTTAAATTAATCAAACGTTTCTACTTTATGTAGTCGGACCCGCCGATTACTAATTTCGAAACCGCAACACAATAACTGTTTCTATTCTTAGGATATCGCGAAAAACTTTGAATCGGTGAGAAATGCAAAATAAAAAGTGTAGATTTTCCAAGTTTCGGTGTCCAGAGTTGATTTATTTGTATCCGCTAATTAAGAAAAACAACGATGTGTTAGTGCATCTCCTTCAGTTTCAGAGACATTCACTACAAACGCAAAAATCGCTGAGAAACAAAGAAATCGCGTATTTTCAGCAGCTAATCGTTCGTACAGTCTTCATGAACATCCTCGAAATCCCAGAATAATTTCCGGCGTCGATTTTCGACATTTCAACGGTCCTACTTAATGTACTCGTCCATAGGGGAATCCGTTGCGACGCCCGGTTCTCAAGAAACACCCGACAAACCGTGCAAAAGTTCGAGACTAAATTTATTAACAAAAATACTGACTATTCTTTTTTACTTGGTTATGTCTTTTCTTGTTCCCTGAATTAATTCCAAAAGCAATTCTTTATTTGCTTGCTTTCTAACTCATAACAATAAATCCAGCTTTCGTCACCTGTAACGATGTCGTATACTGATTTTGCTCGACCTCGGTTGAATTTTTTAAGTATTTCTTTGCACCGACCCATATGCGCTTTTTTGAACTTCCGCTCAATTATATGGTATGCATCGAGCGCAAATCTTTCTGAAGGCAAGATGAGTGCAGAATAGTTCTGATTTGATTCATAACTATGCCCAATAATGCCAGAATATCTCTGTATGTGCAATGGCTGTCTGTATTTATTATGCAGTACATTGTGTCGATGTTTTCTGGAGTGACTGTAGTGGCAGGCCGTCCCTCACGATGCTCGTCTTTGGGCGAAACACGTGTACGCTGGAATTCGTTATACCACTATTCAACAATCATCAAGGACGGTGCTTTATCGCCAAACAATCGCTTGTCGAGCGAGACTCTTTAAAATTGTAGAAAATTATGTCTCGAAAATTTTCGTGTGTTAAATCCATTTTTTACGAAATTCACTTTATTTAAAAAATTACTTAAAGGGGATTACAACATATGCTATTCGGATTAACGAATCTCGGAGAAAACGACAAAAATATGTCCGATAGCGCCACCCTACGGAAAGTAACTGAACCGCAAAACTTTTGAAGCAACCTATGTATATTTCTCAATACCAATAACCTTTTAAGACATTATAAGAGACTATACAAACTTGGGCAATAATAAGATGTATTTCTTAAAGATTGCACAATATTACACAAGTATGCAACATCTCTGGTACCTATATAAACGCCTATGAGTCACATGCCAATAAACATCCAGCCAGAGCGAATTCATTCAGTTGAAAAAACGGTGATTTTGAATTAGTTATAATCTTGAACTCTTGTTAGGCCTTTTAAAAGAATAAAAGATTCAATTGTTCTTTTTCTCGTCGTTTCACATTTTCCAAAACCTAGCCGTAGTAGTAATATAAATTAGAAATTTGTTATGTACTGACAAAAAAGTAAGAGCAGATTTGAAATTAACACAAAAAAATAACCTTAAAAAGAATATTCTATTTCTGATGGTTAAGAGCAATCAAAATTTATATGTAGGTCAGCATATGAATTATTGTTAATATTAATCATTATTTACACATATATGTGAATAAAATAATTTGAATTAAGTTGTTCAATACAAGTTCATTCTGTTAGTTTTAATTACAAAATTACTGAATTTTTATACTATCTTAAATACCAAGTTCCAAACTTCAAACATACACAGATTAAATATTCAGTAACCTTTCATTAATTTTCCAACTGCTCGTTAATCGCCATCACATTAGTAGTATCGATGAACTATACATACATATTTACGTACAAGTAAAAAATACAGAATCGATAACACCAAATATGTAATAAATTGTAATAACACAATATCAGTTCTACATCTAGAGCTACATATAACTTAATAAGCATAGATATAAGGGAAAATAGAAAAAATCTAACTAGTAATGATTAGTAGAAACAATTAATTGTGTGTTGCTTAGTAACGTTTAATGGTACTAATTTTTTTCTACCACGTGTCCACAGAAAGAGAATAATTGCAGTGTGTGGGAAATAAATTCCGTCATATTTTAAAGTGCAATAATCAAAACGGTTTCGTTCGGCTTGTGAAATTATTAAAGTTGACTTTTCGCGTCCCTAGTAGTTATTATTTTCAAAATAAAAGTAGTTACCTGCGATAAAACGTATTTGTAAATAAAGAAGTCATTCCTCATGACAATTCGTTTTTTTCCATTCCCCATAAATACAAATCTAAGATAGACCGGGGGAGTGAGGTGGCCATGGAACGTCCGTTTCATCTTATCCATGAATTCGGGAATGCTTCATTTAAATGATTTACTACCTTTAGCTGATTATGTGGTGGTGCCTCATAGTGTTGAAACCATTTGAGCATACCAAGGACTAATTCAATCTTACATATCAATAACTCGTTCTTCAGAATGTTAAGAGTTAAGATAACGATTACTAGTTAGTGTTCCATAAAAAATGGACAGACCAAGAATTGTTAAACCAATGTCCCCGCTCCAAGAATTAAATCAAAACCTAACTTGGGAATCATCTCGATTCAACATGATGCCTATTTTCTTGCATCCATAAAATATTCATTATGCCTGTTAACATACCACAGCTTATAAATCATGTTTCGTCTTTCCACAAAACTTTACATCTAAACAGTGGATTAGCTTCACACATGTTAGTAGACCAAACACAATATTCAATACGCCTATTGTAATCATGAGGGTGTAGAATTTGTGCAACTGGTAATTTAACCTATGCTTTTCCCGTATCCGCACTGGATTTTATAAACACGTGCCAATGTGTTTACCTCTGCCTCTTCATTGAAGCTGCTTGCAGTCCTTTTTGGTTTACAGAAAGAACCATACTCTCCCAAATTATCATACAGTATGTTACATGCCTATAACATCTCAATTAAATTTAGTTTATCTGATTACATTTTCTTTATGGAGTTGTTCATTTTGATAAAATTGATCTTGGTCTTAGATTTTCTTTTGTTATTACTAATACTTTTAATAGTCTCTTAATTAATTTTCAGCTTGTATTAGTTTTTCCTTTTTCAAGATAGTCAATGAAAATTATTCCACGCGCATCTCAAGAAACCGATGAAATGCCCTTGTCTACAGATGAAACGGTGTTCGTCTTCTTTGAGCCGGTTCTCCCTTTTGAGTTCATTGCTGTGATTGTGATGGACCCATGTTTCATCCATAGTTATGAAACGGCACAAAAATTTTACTTTGTTGCTGTGAAACTTCGCTAAATACTCAATCGAAACATCTTCTCGATTCTGTTTTTGCTGGACTATGAGCAAACGTGGCACCCATCTTGCACACAGCTTTCTCATGTCCAAATTTTCAGATAATATGCGATAATATGCAGTTTTTGAATACCTACTATGTCTGCTAGCTCGCACACTTACAGTCGACGATCATACAATACCGCTTTGTGGATTTTCTTCACCATTTCTGGAGTCGCCACCTGATTTGAGCGCATATTGCGATCCTCATCTTGGCAGTTCGTACGGCCTCGTTTAAACTCTGCTACCCAATATTTCACTGTTGTAAACGAAGGAGGAGACTCACCCAGAGTAGAATCCAGTTCAGCTTTTATATCGGTTGGGCTGAGACTTTTCAAATAAAAGTATTGTATCACGTAACGATGACCAATTTTCTCCATTTTTAAAAATTCACTGAAAACGTTCACTATTAATGGCTGTCAAAGAAATACTAAACAACGCGGCGTCTTCAAATTTGAAACATATGCTTTCTAGATTGCGTACTTTCTAATACTTATGGGACCACCCTCGTACGAATGTATAAATTTTTCGTATATAAGTATATATATAAAACAAATATTTGAAAGGTGTTCAAGTTCTATTTTAGTTCCACTAGTTCTGATATTCCTATCTATCATAATTATAATGTTTCCAATCGAAAATTGTGTTTTACGAAGCGCAGTTTAATCATAACAATAATAATTCTGTTCAGAAGTTATTACACCACTACAATAATAAATAAGAAATATTTTTTAAATTTTCTCGTATTACGTTAATTCTAGTAACATTCTTACATTTTGCTTCATTTACTTTATACATTTTACGAAGCATATATGCACATACCTGAATAATGTAAGATATTTAAAGAGATTCATATCTATATTTAAATTTTTATTAGGTCTACAAAAACGTGAGTAAATCATTTTATCTAAATATTGTTTTATTTCATCCAAGTATTACAAAGAACACGTTTGTGTCTAATAAACCTGACATTCTTAATTTAATAGCATATAATGAAACATCGAAATATTAATGGAAATTAAAAATTCAATAGTCAAACAAGATGTAAATTATAGGAGACTAGATATAGATCATTTAATAAAAAATATTTAGTTTGTTATTGGGAATAACGAATTTATAGTATTCGCTAGACAAACTAATAGATTATCCATATTTTCTTAAGTAATATAAACAAACAAAATTAATTGTTATGCTTGCACGTATCTAAAAAGAAACTGAAATACTAAAACTTTCTTCAGTATATGTGTATATTGTTATGCTTATATGTATATAACATAATGCGTACTGATATAATCCAGAAATTAAAAATCCTCTTCCGATAGTTCATGACTTGACAGCTTTCCGCTTATAATTTTGTGGGGTGTCTGGAACTGGGGTGAATTTAATTAATTTAAACCCCTATATTTGGGAATATTTTCGATGTGTATTACTATGATGGCATAAATAAGTTTCGTGGTAATCTTCGGAGAGACTTGTGACAGGAAAATGTTATTTATTTTATTAAAAGAAGAGTTTTAAAACGTACACATTTTGTCGTAATGCATTTTTAATAAAATTAGCTACTTGCCAATATTATTGTTTAATAATACACTCCGCGCAACATTAATAGGACCACCCGACTTGTTGCAAGCTTTCGGTGGTTTGAAAAACAATTCATTTACTAAAAATACAATGCAAGTTTGTAATGGTATGATGTGGCAAATAATACGCATTATTGCGCAATAGTGCCTAACGTTATGCATTGGGTGACGTAAGTACCACATACATATAAAATGCACCGCGCCGGTTGGACACGACCAGTATTTAATAGTAAGCTACCGGATGAGTGTCGAGTTACAACGTGTATCCGGATAAACAAACATCTGTAATTAAGGGTATTGTGCAACGATGGGACGACAGAAGTGCTTAAGTATGGAAGAAATTGAAAAAATTAAAGCGTTCCATCAAGAAGGGTATTTCTCGAGGGCTACTGCAAAGAAAATAAGTCGATCACACCAGGTTGTGAACAATTTTATTAGGGATCCCGAGAATTATGGAAAACGTTTTAAAGGGCGAACAACATCCGTTACAACTAAGAGAGAACGTCGAGCCATATTACGCGAAGCATCGAATTCGGCATTAACGGCAAGACAAATCGCGAATAACGTTGGAACAAATGCATCGGTAAGAACTGTACAGAAGTTACTGAAGACCTGTCCGCATTTAAAACGTTTCAAATTAAACGACGGCCTCCTTTAAGGGAATTTCAGCGCACTGCACGTCTTCAGTTTGCTCGAGCAAAAATGGGGTGGACAAGAGAATGGCAAACTGTTATTTTCAGTGACGAGAAGAAGTTTAATTTAGATGGCCCGGATGGGTTTTCTTATTATTTCCACGATTTACGTAAAGATGAAGTGATTCAGTCACGAAGGCGAGCCGATATTGAAAGACAAATTTTCCAACGTTATGGCAGGTGGGCCATTTATTTTCCAACAGGATAATGCCAGTATTCACACCGCGCGCATTGTTCGACGCTGGTTTCAAGAACAAGGCATGGAGGTTCTTGATTGGCCATCGCTCTCCCCCGACCTGAACATCATAGAAAATGTTTGGGGATGCTTGTCGCGTAAATTGTACTCCAATGCTACCCAATTCAGTTGCGCTGACGAACTAGAGCAGGCGCTGAAACGAAGTTGGGCGGAACTTCCCGTTGACTACTTGAGAACCCTGTATAATTCCATTCCATCCCGACTATTTGAGGTTATAAGAAATAATGGCAAAAGTACTCATTATTGAACAATAAAGTATTTTGTTATTGCAAACGAATCTTTTATTTTGTAGATTGGTCGTATTCAAGTGGCGTTTAATTACTCTACTTATTGTCATTAGTAACATACATTTGCACTGACTTTTACAAAAATTATATTTGGTACCTACATACATCTTTTTATCAACCCTCTTATTTTCGAAAATAACAATTCCAGCGCGCTACCATGTTTATACCAACTACAAATGTCATATATGCAGTTGGTCCTATTCATGTTGCGCGGAGTGTATCTATTCGTATTTTGTATTATATTTTAAAATAAACCGTTTTTGGGGTATTAAACAAAAAATACCAAATAATCTACGGTTAAGCAGCAAATAGCGCAAAACTCATCACTCTATCGGATGGAGTTCCTACTTTTGCAAATGGCGTCATGTATCATCTCGGCTTTGACATTTGTGAAATAAACAGAAGCCCAATACGTGTTGATAAGCTATGGTTTGCTATAATCTTCATTAACACGGACTAATTATATTAATACTTTTGACAAATAATCGCCCGGTGGTTTTGGCTCAGCATGAATATCGTCAACGATTTCCTAGTCTTGTGGGATTAACAGAGCAAAGACTGTGGCGCTTAGCCATTTTCCTCTAGCAACCTCGTTCAACACTGGACTGTATTAAACGTGGCGCGCAGCAAGCCAAGATTATCGCTGATATAGTAGCAGATGTTCAAAAGCATCCTGGAACATCAACAAGACGACGAGTCACGTATTTGGTTATCAATTGGATGTTTCGGCAACAAATTTTGTTGTCTATCAACTGCAAATCGACAATCGCCTATAAATTATATCTCTCTTAAAATTCAACTAATGAAAATCGTCACGACAGTCGAGATGAATACGGATATGTGAATAATTGTTACTTCTGAAACAGTGTAATGCACTACATCTTCTCAAAGTCACTGTTTGGTGCAGAGTTTACAGAGGAAAGGTTCCATATTTTTTCGAGGGTGGTGTAGGCGAGACTGTTACTGTGACTAATGAGAGCTACAGAACCATGATCAACGACTTTTTGCTGCCACAACTTTAAGAAATATATTTGGAGACCATGTGATTTCTGCAGGACAGAGCAGCAATAATGACAGTGGAGACTTTGAGGCGAGTGTTGCCCAGGCGCTTAATCTCGTGTTTTGGCGATTTGTTCTCGCCCGCAAGGTCACCCGATTTGACCATTTTAGATTCATTTCATCACAGTTTTACAGACCTTAGTGACCTTTTTTGTAGCTACTTCCATCAGCGCAGGAAAACGACCGACTAACATAAATTTTATCCCAAGCAGTTTTCTTTTGTTGAAAATTCGAAGCTCAAATTTTTTTGTTTGAATTAAGTTTCTCTGATCAGGATCACCATTACTACTACTCCAGTTCGTAGGTTTGTTGTCTCGCGTTGTAGTAACTTACAGTATATACCTACTTAGCATCCTAGTACCTCCTAAGAGATTGTACCAAACTCTAATAGAACCGTTTTTTAAATTCTATTACTGCCCTTGCTCAAATAATAAATGTATCTTGCAATCCGATGTCTCACAGTCGTGCTATATATGTTTCATTGTTTCTGGTTACTTACTGTAAAGTATGATTCTAAGGCCCCCTTCGTACAGCCCAATCTTATCAGCGAATAATAAAACGCGACTGAAATGAAATTTAAATTCTATACATTGAGTATTAAAATATAGTAAAAGAACAAATTGGAAACAATCAACAAATGATACAAGAAAAGTTATTTTAGAATTTAGTTAGTTAAAAATCTTTTATTTTAACCGTTTCTGAAGATATTTTTGTTTCCTTTTCTTTACTATTCCAAATTTGCAAATAAAAACTCAGAAAACGAACGAATGCATCTATAATATATACATATGTATATATAATCGGTTGATAGCGCAATGGGTAAATTACTTCCTTATCACGTAGGGAATCCTAACAGACTGCTGTTCGGGAAAGGTTTTCGTTTCCCTTCCAGATTAAGTAAATGCTGACGGCCAAAGATCTTAAATCGAACCACGAATGCATGTGTAATAATAATATGGTTTGTTAATGCAATTGGTGTTAACATATTTGGGGTAAAATGGTAAATTAATACATGATTTATGAAGCTTTGTTTGACCATATGAAGGACTATTATTATCATTATTGTTAATATTTGTGTTTGCTTATGCTTACCAATGCATTTACTATTATTATATTTTCAATAATAAGAATATGATTAACGAATATCATAAATAAAGTCATTATCTTAGTTTAATGTTTTTATTAATCTAGAAAAAAAGAATAAAAAACGAAATGCTTCAATAATTATTTTAATAATGTATTCATATCTGTGTAAATTCAAATTGATTAAAATACTTATATCGATTGTAATCTTATCTATTGCAAAAGCTTAAACTAGAATAGGAAATTTAAATCTATTATATTTGCATTCATTTTGGATTCAATTTTCACACATTAGTAACAGGTTCTCAGTTTGAACTTCATGGTTTACCTTTAGCTCTATGTGACTCGTGGAATTGATTTGTTCGTTTGAACATACTCTTTATCGCTTTTTAATGATGTATTCACTTTTATGTATAATTACATAAATAATAATTGTGACATTTTCCTTGTGTATTTTTGTGTAATTTTTGTATATCCTTTCGACATATATGTAACTTCATCTACCACCATCTTACCCTTCTTCCTTCTTTGATCATTTCGTAAAATGCATTATTTTAGATTAATTCCTGTTTCCTTTCTCTATGCAAATTAAATATGTTTTGAAAAATTCAAATTTTAACTACTTTTTACATCGTATATGTAACGTAGGAATTTTTTGAAAAAATTCCCGTTCTCTGTGTGGGACTTGAACCCACGATCTCATTCTCACCGGAAATGTTACGTTATTATTTGCACACAATCATGTACTTTTTACGATACGAAACTGAGACATTCTAATTGTAAAAGCTTTTACGCCGTTTTGAAAAAATTTCAAATAATGCAGAAATTTTTTGAAAAATGTTTATAATTGGAATTTTACAGTTTTACATCGAAAAAAGAGCTTAAGTATGTACAACTAATAAACTAACGTTGGTAATTTTAATGGTGCCTGTGGTTGATTAAGTAGATCACCGAAGGTTGATATAAAACCCCTTGCCACAATAATTTTCGTTTCCTGTATACGTATTTCGACAACTAAGTTGTCATCATCAGCAAATAATTAAACAGTGTCGCACTTGGACAACTACGGTAAAAATACTCGTACAAAAAACAACTTCCGCAAGCGATCCGTACCGCTGAAAGCCAAAACGTACACTGTATATTCGTTTCACATGATTATCTGCTAATGATGACAACTTAGTTGTCAAAATACGTATACAAAAATCGAAAATTATTGTGGCTAGGGGTTTTATATCAACCTTCGGTGATCAAGCTAACTTTGGTTCAAGATTTAATAACTGTTTCCATAATGCGATGCAGTTTATGGCACATTAGAAGGACTCGAATTCACCATCTCCGTGGTCTAAAAGTGAAAGCATGTTCTCGATGAGAAAGAGATCGTAGCTTCGAGTCCCACGCGAGAAATAGTGGTTAAAATTAGAATTTTTTAGTTTCGCATCGTAAGAAGCACATACTTATGTCCGATTAATACGAGTATGTTTTATTTTTACATTTATATTTTACGTTTTGGGAATATTATATGTTTTATAATATGTGCTACTAGAAAAATCTAATGCATTATCTGTTATACAGATAAATTTATAAATTTAAATTCCCGAAATAATAATTTAATTTACAATACAATCTCTTTTAGCACATTTTGTGGACATACAACTAGTAAACTACGAGCGTAGTGAGCCTGATGAAAAAGATCAGCAAAAAACTTATTTATTTTTCAACTTAGTAATCTTTCGAAACATAACTGTCAAAATTTGCGTTCATTTCGAACAGAAGGGCGCCTATTATTAGCAGAAAGTGAACTGTTTTCAGTATGTTTTGAAGCATAGAAAAAGTGGAGTATCGGTCAGTGTTTAAGTTCTTGTTTTTACTAGAACTAATTTTTATCGAGTATAACCATAAAACGTTCGACATCTGAATTTAAACATGGTTGGACCAGTATATTTGATGAAAATGAACTCTCAAAGACGTATCTACTCCAACAATTATTAAAAAAGCATATGATAAGGTGCTAAATGACTATTGAAAAAAATATGTGAAATTAGCAGGGGTTAAATATAATATGTATAAGGAGAAGAGACTCGGCATAAAAATGGCTGTGCTTCTATTGGTGAGCTAAATCGTAAAAAGTCTGGATATTTGCTTTACTTGGAAACCAATAGGATATCTTAGAGGTCACGCAAGAGACAAGTCATTTATGTATATCCTAAAGTAGATCCCGACACAGCTACTAGTTCCAAAAGTTAAAAAGGAACACATCTTACTCCAAAACTGACTGCTATAGTGGACAAAATTCAATGTAATGATAAAACTAGTTTTTTTGTATTCTTCATTTGGGTAAAACATAGATATAAGTAGTTTGCAGGTAAGGCACAAGAATTCAGACATATTTCTCAGAACTCTTGATTTTATGCTTTATCATTTCATATGGATCGGTGACAATTTTACATATCGAATTGAATATGAAAAAATTATGTGTAAGATGGTTGCCGACTAGGTACCACAAACGCGACCAAGGACGTATTTAAGCCCACAATTTAGCGTAGTTAGAATACAATCCGAAAGGTTTTTGGCTCTGAATATTGACAGTTGACGTAACCTGGATACACCATTATATATCTGAAATGAAGCAATAATAGAAACAATGGACTGAGGCTGATACAAATTCTACAAAAGATGAAAAAAAGTACACTTAGCCGAAAAGATTGTGACTTCTGTCTTTTGGAACTGCAGTGTGATTCTCCTTATCCGGTTTAGTGCTACAGGGGGAGCACCGGATTCTAGGACAATTATTGTCAACTAGATTTTCTAAATAAAGAATGTGATTCTCTTTATCGAATACCTTTAAAAAGGTAAAACAATAACAGGCGAATACTATTAATTCCTTTTAGAGCAACTGCCCTATACGCACTATATAACGCCCCGATAAGATGCTTTTTCTTCAGGATAATGCATGTGTCTACACTTCGACTGTTTCAATGGCAAAAATTCATGAACTACATTTCGAATTACTTGTGCATCCAAGTTAATCGTTAGATTTGAACCTCTCAAACTTCCTTTTTCCTAATCTGAAAACTTGGCTTTGTAGAAAGAAATATGGGTCAAATGAGGTGAAATTGAAACTAACGCATCATTGAAACTAACGTATATTTCAAACAGTTTGGTACAGTTACTTTTCGAAGGAATGAAGAGACTTGAAAATTGGCGAACTAAATGTTATGAGTTATAAGGAGAAAACGTTGCAAAATAAAATAATTTTTTGCCAAAAAGTTTGTGTGTTCTTATCTATAGTTACTAATCCATTCTGGTTCCAGGTCAAAACTAACCTATTTATTAATTTTTTAAAAGTAAAATTTCACCAGTGATTACAGAATTATAAATATTTTTCATACGTATATCAACTGTTTTCATCCCTTTGTTAGGCTTTACCGATCTATGAACTATTTAGATTTGAGCGTGCGACAGCTCCAAATGACAATTTTTGAACTTTAGAACGCGCACATAAAAATATTGCTTCAAAGCAACTTGCATGCGCGGCAATGATTGCGTTTGCATCTGTTTTACAGCAGAACACCAACGAAAATATGCTCTCTATCGCACTCTTTTAAGTTTATAGTAATACAACTCATGTCCCATAAAAAGTGCGTTTGCATCATTTGAGATTAAAAAAATATAGTAGGTACACGCTCTTGTAATATTGAGTGTATTTCTTTTGGTTCTATTAAGAGCGTATAAAGTGTAAAATTGCGCAAAGGATTTCATATTTTCAACGTATGATCAACCGTCATAATACTATTTTAAAGAAATTTTCGATTTTGTACAATTATTAATATGTAGAAATAGAAGTAAACATATTTTGTAAGCAAACCATAATAGTTTAGGACGCAGTCAGTTTGTTATTTGGATTAGTATATTTGCTGCACAGCCTTTGCGCGTTTACACACAAATTATGAAACAACTAAATTAAAGGCGACTGAACCATATGTGTCACCTTTAAATGATGCATCAACTGCAAGTCGCCGACACGAAACGAGGAACAATGTGTCTTCTTGATTATATCGAATGACATCCGACTGAGCCGTCATAGATCGGTAGACCACGTCCTTGCACCCAACCCACAGGGATCAGCGATGTATGTCGCATTATGTGCAAATCCGATAATTGACTCCATTATCCCGAGGGATCTGAACGGATACTAACAAACGAGAACACAATAATTTACTTACAGTTGCTCTACAAAATATCTACCCACTACGCAATTTTGGTAAAATATTAATCAAAATATTGAGATTTAGCGTATGATTATAGTGTGAACGAATACTTAATACCTACCAATATGTAATGGTAATAATCTTTATCTGTGTAATTCAAAGAATTTTACAAAGTGATACTCGTTGTTGTGAATTTACCCGATTGCCTTCGGACTTAATATAGTTTTTTCCTTGTTCGTCTTCATTGTACTAGTCGGAAAATTGATAAAATAAATATTTATAATCTTTATTGAAACGTATATATGTGATATATGTCGTAATTTTGCAATAATGCGCCCTAAATATGATTTAAAATCTGGGAAAATGGAATGTTTAAAAAATACTCTGAAAGAAATTTATTATAACACAGGAATATAAATTGTACTATAGATATGTACATACGAGGGAGCGTTTTTATATTCGCGGAATGAGCGGGTTGTAGAGGGGTGAGTAGGCGCATTGGGGGCGTGGCCTGTGCAGCGACTCATGATTAGTATAAATACGAAGTTTCATTGTTATTAGACAGTTAGTCTTTGAGCTATCGTCAACCAAGTAACATAATCAGGAGTGAAAAGTGAAATATGGAAAAAATCGAATATCGTGCCGTTATAAAGTTCCTTACCAGGCAAGGAAAATCAGTCGCGACCATAATGAATAAGATGTCATTGGTTTACGGCGACTCTTGTCCAGGAAAAACCATGGTGTACAAGTGGCATAGTTTATTTAAACAAGGAAGGGAATCCCGCTTATCCAAAAAGTTGAACAAATTGTATTCGAAGATGCTCCACTAAAGAAGAAACAACTCGCAGAAATGGTTGGAGTATCCGATACAACAATTTTTAAAATCCTACATGATCATCTTGGCATGTCTAAGGTCAGCGCAAGATGGGTGCCGAGAATGCTCACGCCGCCGCAAAAACAACAGCGCGTAGCGTGTTCGCGTGCATTTTTGGACCTCTGTAATGAAGACAAGGATGGTGTATTGAGTGGAATTGTTACTGGAGACGAAACTTGGGTTCATCATTATGAACCTGAGTCCAAAAAACAAGACTCCATGCAGTGGCATAAAAAGGGCACAGCGCCTCCCAAGAAATTTAAAGTGTCACAATCAGCTGGGAAACTCATGGCAACGGTATTTTGGGACTCGGAAGGAATATTGTTGATTGATTATAAAGATAAAGGTGTTTGTATAACCGGAGAATATTACGCTTCAATATTAGAGCGACTAAAAGAAGCCATTAAAGAGAAAAGACGGGGAAAATTGACAAAAGGTGTTCTGCTTTTGCACGACAACGCGCCCGTCCACAAGAGCCGCGTTGCGTTAGCTGCCCTGCATAAGGTGGGCTTCGAAATTGTGAATCACCCACCCTACAGCCCAGACCTGGCCCCGAGTGATTATTACCTGTTTCCGAAAATGAAAAAAGAGCTGCGGGGTAAAAAATTTACTGCCGATGATGTTGACTTCATCATCGGCAGTTTCGGCGTATTTTGCAGATAAAGAGAAATCATTTTTTTATGAGGGTATAAATAAATTAATTGAAAGATGTGAAAAATGTATCCGTCTTGCAGGCGAATATATTGAAAAAGAAAAATAATTTGTTTTTTTTATTTCCACACCTTGTCCCCCATTCCGCGAATATACGCTCCCTCGTATATATAGCATGGTATGAAAGTGTGTGTATATGTGTCATCATACTGAGTGTCCCTAGTGTTACTGAACGACAGATTGGGGACGTTTATGTGAACTCGAGGTAATTTGGAGGTTTATGTCAGAAATGAGAGAATTCTCGTAGTTTAGGACGTCGGAAAAACATTTTCAATCAAGAATGAAGTCGTAAATTCTGGGAATTTGGAAGTAATTGTGTGGTGTTGCTGGTGTACCAAGATGCACCTGTCATAACCCTGAATACCTTGTTTTGGGTTACCTGAATCCTCTTCAGGTGGGTCTTCGTTGCGTATCCCCAAATAGGTGTTGCGTACCCCTAAACGGATGCGCACGTCATGATCGATCTGATGGCAGTTTTGTAGTTCATCGTGTTTAGCTTCAGGTTGAGCTCGTTTTTGTGGATACATCTGCACCATGACGGCGATTCCCCTGTTGGCCATGTTCACCGTGAGGTATTTCAGGAGCAATCTCTTATCCTTCGTAATCGTCAAGTATGTAATCTTCTCCTCCCATAGGATAGTCTCGTTGTTTAACTGCAATTCCGGGATCTGCAGGCTCCTCTTAGACTTGCTGAAACAGACGGTAGGACTCTTCCGAGCGTTAATTGTTGATTCTCCAGGTGGTGAACCAACATCAGGTCAACGTGCTTGCACAAAGATTGCGGTGTCGTCAGTGTAGAAAGCAAGAGTCAGAGTGATATTCATTAAAGTATATATATATATGTATAGTTTTATTACATGTTATATACATATGTTAATTACAGCGATAGAGTTTATACTATTGATTTTTTTGTACATCAGCATTTACATTTCTTTATTTACTTTATAGCTTAGGTATGCAAAGATTTTGAAATTTTTTTAACTTTTAAATCACTGTCTAATCTAGTTTTTGGATAATCCAAGATTTAGTAATCCTAAAGCTTGTCAGAATCTGTTTACTTTTCTTCAGAGTTTGATGCGTTTAAAATAAAAGTCAAAGCTTACTTTTCGACCAGTCGTCAAAACACATAGTAACTTAAGCATTATAACTAGCTTGTAATGGAATATTGTGCATATCAAGTCGTCAAAACACATAGAAATTTAAGCATTATAACTAGCTTGTAATGGAACATTGAGCATATACAATTAACACCACACTAATGATCATTTCTTCTTTTAGCAATCTCTATTTTATTTTCAACTAGAGAATTGTTAAGCCATTTAAACTGAAACTTTACGATTAAGTATACAATAAATAAGTATTTAATTTATATTCTAAAGAAACAAAATCTTTCAGCATCATATTTTAATTAATATTATTAACATTAATTAATAAAGGATATGAATTTCGAAAGAAAACAAAATAGTTTAGAAGAAGTTTATAATATATCATAAGGAACAATAAAGATTTATGTTTATACTCTCTGTTATGCAAAATAGAAATTATATGTCGTAAAATAATCTATTTTATTACCAATTAACCACCTTTTACTTTTTCCTACAAACAGTTATATTTTCAAGATATTGTTCACATAGCAGATTAGCTGTTACAGGATTTAGCAGTTTTCGAAAATCACTATGAAGTAGGCGAAATAAAAACGTTTCTAACATAACTCTCTTCCAATTTAAGATCACTTAGGCAATTCTTTTCTCTAAATCTCTGTTATAAGTCTGCATGAAATTATCTCTCATAGAACTACATTTGTGTAGGACAGCAGGGTATTAGTTTATGTTTTAAATTACCAACTTAAAGGTCCAACTGAGAAAGACAAATATTTAAACTTTAAAATAGCTAAAATCTCGTTATAATGTATACTCTATCAATTCTATTGTCCTAATATTTCGGAACAATATTTCCAAACCAGTGTCAATATAATAACTGTTCTCATAATTCTTTTGCCAAACCTTTCAACACATCCAGACTCTGCACTGTCAATAATTTTATGAAGATGAAAAGATTTTTTTGAAGATTTGTTTACATTTTTTTTCGCGTTAAATAATTGGCCGCATTATATATCTATATATCATTATTATGAGTGCATAGTTTTTCCCTTGAAACTATTAAAAACGAAGCGAGGCATTTCTGAAATTCGTTGTTATATACAGAACTGAATTGAAATATTCAGGTTACACTTAACTGTCGACCACATAAATTGCTTTAGTGAAAAATTTACAATAAACACAGAAAATAATATAAACTTTACACAGTTCAGCGTACCAAAATATCTATAAACTTAAAAGTTTGCTTCTTTTTTGTAATTAATCTTTTGTTAGCTCTTTAGCGTAATTATAATCATTATCAAAATCGATTGTTTCTCTAGGCAATTGAAAAAGTGGATAAATAACTAGGTAGGTAATTGAAATATAAAGCAAAATGTATCAAATTACATTTACGTATATACAAACACACTGTTTTATATGGTAATATAATATACCAAGTTAATAAGGTGAACTAGAGAGAAAAAGAAACTACTTCCTCTATACTATATATATATATATAATATAGCTAGAAACAACTTCTTATATATATATTAGGTGGGCAACTAAGTTCCCGCTGTCTTTTTGATGAAAATGCAACTTTATTGTAAAAAAATGTTTACAAATGAATCATTCAAAATATTGCCCATCGCTAGCGACAACTTTTTCCTATCTTTCTGGCAGAGCTCGAATACCATCACGGTAGAAGTGTTCGTCTTTTGAGGCCATCCACGAATCAAGCCAATTTGAGATGTCTTCATATGAGCGGAACTGCTGATTAGCTAGACCATGTGCCATTGAACGGAACAAGTAATAATCGGACGGCGCAATATCTGGGGAATATGGCGGGTGGGATAGAACCTCCCATTTAAACATTTCAAAGTAGGTTTTAACGGGTTTGGTAACGTGAGTCCGAACGTTGTCAAGCTGTAGAATCACTTTTTCGTGCCTCTGCTCGTATTGTGGCCGCTTTTCGCGCAGTGCTCGTCTCAATCGCATCAATTGAGTTCGAGACCGTTCCCCAGTGATGGTTTCGTTCGGTTTCAACAGCTCATAATAAATAACACCGCTCTGGTTCCACCAAATACACAGCAAAACCTTCGCAGCGTGAATATTCGGTCGAACCGACGACGTAGAAGCATACCGGGCAGTCCCCATGATTTTGTTCTCTTTGGGTTGCTGTAATGAATCCATTTTTCATCACCCGTAACGACGCGATGAAGAAAACCCTTCCTTTTTTGCCGCTGGAGCAGTTGTTCACAGGCGAAGAAACGACGCTCAACGTCTCTTGGCTTCAAATCGTAAGAAACCCAAGTTCCTTGTTTTTGAATCATTCCCAACGCATGCAATCGCTGGGAAATGGCTTGGCGGGTAGCTCCTAATGCTGAAGCAAGCTCTTTTTGTGTTTGGCACGGATCCTCATCGAGCAATGCCTCCAATTCAGCGTCTTCGAAGGCTTTTAGTCTTCCTTCGCGCGAACGGTCGTCAACATCGAAATCACAGTCTTCGAAGCGACGGAACCAATCACGGCAAGTTGTTTCAGTCAAAGCAGCATCTCAGTAAACTTTTTGGAGTTCTCGATGCGCTTCAGCCGCTGTTTTCTTCGAATGAAAGAAGAAAAGTAACACTTCCCGCAAATGACGATTATTTGGCACAAAATCAGACATTTTCACACAACCAAAAGTATATGACGCAAAAACAAAATCAGTAATGTGTCAAAGCGGCTTATTTACCATATGTCTAAGCTTGGTTCATGACGTTTTGGTTATGTTACAATCGACCAGCACTTACTACTGGAGCCATCTCTTGAAAAACTGCGAGAACTTAGTTGCGCACCTAATATATATATTATATATGTATAACATTTTCTTATTTATGTATCGAATTTGATCCAAATACGATTATTTTGTGCTTTATAAGGTGTTTTGTGACAAGAAATAAGTTTTATGAAACTAAAATGAAACGAAATGTCATCAAATTTTTATCAAAGAAATTCTGCTAAAATTATTTACAAATGAATAATATTAGCGTGTGAGGAAGAGACAAGAAGAGAATCATATTTTCAAGTGAAATATTGGTTAAAACATTTTTAGTGAGGTAATGAATGAAAAAAGGCCTGTCTTTTATTTCATTTTTCGTTTAGTCATCATCTAGTTCTGGTACTTATTTTACCATTAAAGAGTTTTTTACGCAAAAATACATTGTATTGTGTGCTTTCTCTGGTGTTATTGTTATATAAGCTTTTACACTGTCTCTTCAGGATAATAAAAATATGTATTAATATTCATATGTATTTTTGATGGAGCCTGTGGTTGACTAAGTTAATCACTTAAGGTTGATATATAACCCCTTTCTACGTTAATTTTCGTTGTTGTCATCATCAGGTGATAATTAAACAATGTCGAACCTGGAAAACTATGGCAAAACCCCCCACGAAAGCCAAAATGCATACAGTATATTCGTTTCAAATGGACGAAAAATTTGAATAGTGTTTTTAAAGAGCGAGGTTTTCAAGTTACATTTCGGTCCACTAACTCCATCAAATCCCTTTTAGAAAATCCAAAAGACAAAGTCGAGGACAACAAGAAATTGGGAATTTCCGGAACTAAATGTCTAGATTGCAGTAAACAATATATCGGCCCAACAAGACGATCGATAGAAACACGCTACAAAGAACACATACAATGCGCACATAAAATTCAATCGGCCAGAAAAATCCGGTTTCGCAAAACATGTGTTGGAAAGTAATCATAGTGCAACCGCGGATTGTTTGCATTTGGTAAAGAATGTGTGTAATTATCATGACTTGAAAATGTGGGCTGCAATAAACGCATGCAGGTACTTTTCTTTTAGGATAGTCTAAGACTAGATTACAATTTCTGTTAAAACTGTGTGAAACGAATATACAGTGCCACATATTGTAATGTAGACATACTGTAATTTATTTTGCATCCGTTTTTATTCGTTGTCTTATTTCACGATTTAAAACCCGTCGTACAGACTTAAATAACGACGAACATCCTGGAGAAAAAATATCTGTGGTTACAGAAAGTAATTTCGAACTAGTGCGTGAATTTATCAGAAATGAGCCGAATCCTCATTGCGATACGCGGAAATGAAATTAAATATTTCCAAAGATTCAATTCATCACATTTTTACGCAGCATTTCAGATTGAGAAGGATTTGTGCAAGGTTTGTACCACACGAGCTAACTGAATTCAACATTGTACAGACTTGATTAAGAACTCAAAAAAGGACGGAATCTTTAGATATTCTATTGTAACTGACGATGAGAGTGGTGTTTTCGATATCGTCTAGATACTAAGCGTTAAAGCTTTGAATGGAAGCATCCAAACGAAGAAATACCGAAAAAAATCCGTTTGGAGAAGTTAAAAGTGAACACTGTTGCTTTGTTTTTATGACTCGAAAGGCATAGTGCACAAAGAGTTTGTATCAACTAGTCTAACAGTCGTGTGCGCCCTCAATATCGTGAAAATAGTAGCTGGCATTTGTTATATGATAATGCACCATCTCGTCGCTCGATGCTTATCACTGATTTTCTAACTACAAATGGCATTTTAACCATCAACCATCAACCATTCACTATATTCACTGGATTTGTCCACCTGTGATTTCTATCTATTCTCCAAACTACATTTGGCGATGAAAGGACAGCGTTATGCCGACGTCGAAGCCATTAAAAAGGCATCGACAGCGATCTTGAAGGACATCTCTAAAGATGAACTTAAAAATTTATTCGATATGTTAATTGGCTGTGCAAAATGTTGTTTTGAAACCGAAGGCGACTACTCTGAATAAAATAAATGAATTTTAGCAAAATAGTAAGTTTTTGTTTTTATTTTTAAAAAGTTCCGCTGTGAGACTGTGTATAAAATAAAACCATAATAAAACTAAAACAAATCCTATGATGAAGGAAGCTAATTTATCGGCGAAGTTTCTGTATTTTGTGCCATCTATAATCTCCAGGCATACATAAAACACTATCGCAATACGTTTAATTTAACATTATGCCCCTTGGATTACGAATCTCTCTTTATAAAGTGAAATATGTGCTTTGCCCGGGAAAGTTACGGGACTACTTAATAATTCGGTACTGGAAGGAGTGAAAAAATTAATATAATTTCTATGACACCTTAGTTTATAAGTGAACACTACTGTATATTAAAAATAGTTTAATTATCAATACCAACAATAAATTAAATAACTACTTGGGAATAATTCTTGGACTTTCTACAATTATTTTTCGCGTATTTATTTGTATGTGTTTAAGGTGTAGCCGCATACAGGCTGTTAAATAATATATACTCAGTCTTGTAAAGATAACTAATGTGAGCGATAAAAATACCAAAACCGCTTGAATTATTCATTTATAAATGTGCAATGTTGTACAGATTGTTAAAAAGAAGGGTACAACATGTATAATATTGGGACTGTCATAACATACTTTGAACTTTACGATAATTTCTTTTATTCTAAATATCATACATTAATTCTTGATATTTTATTGTTGTGTTAGTATGTCCAGATATCACTTCTTAGTTTCTTCACTCCGTTTATTAATACAGTTATTTTTTAATTCGTACATTTTACATACTAAATCTGTTTACATTTAATATCACAACAATTATGTTTGAATATTGGAATTTTAAGAGGGTTTCAGATTACTGTGAGTAGCAATGGAGTAAAGGTACATATTTTATTAAACTATTTTGTACCTTAACAATCAGATCTCTCATTCATCTATATATAGAACAATTAATTAAATATTCCATTGAATTATCCAACCGCATCAAGAAAATAAGCATTATTTAAAGCGTCAGACAATTTCAACTCAACTAAAACTATGAAATTTCTAACAAATGTTTGTTATCCAAAGCGGTAAAACGCTTATTATTACTTTTTTAATACAAATGTTCGGCATCCATTTCTTCATTAAAAGCAAATATATATTTTTATATTATCTAATTTTCGCTGTAAGAAAAAGTGCCGGCCATTATGTTTTATGATTTCCTATGTATCATAGCTGTTATTTGAAGTAGTAGAACTAAATAAATGATGACTTGAAAAATATCAAAAATACGTAGCCCCAGTACGAATCGTTGCAAAATTCAGTCTCGTCTAAAGGACTACTAACACATGGATCAATAAGTCCCGAGACTAACCCATAGATGGCGCTCGTAGTAAACCAGTAACCACGTCTTTCTGGAGTACTAACCTTTGCTTGAAACGTGTCAAAATTTTAAGTCGATCGGACCAGAAACAGCTGAGTTATCGAGGTTGGAGTAAAGTCGTTTTGTAGTTTGTTTAAACAATGGAAAAAACCGACTTTCGTGTTCTGATAAAACATTGTTTTTTAATGGGTAAAAACACCACGCAAGCAAAACAATGGATTGAAAAATGTTACCCGGACTCTTGTCCATCAAAAGCAACGATTTGTCGGTGGTTTGCCGAGTTTAAACGTGGTCGTACCGACACAAATGACGCGGAACGTTCGGGTAGACCTGTGGAAGCCGTTACACCGGAAAATGTGAGTGAAGTGACAAAAATTATAATGAAAGATCGTAAAGTGAAGCTCCGTGAGATTGCTGAGATGACACAAATATCATATGGAACTGTATTTACTATCCTTCATGAAAAATTGAGCACGAAAAAGGTTTTTTCCAAGTGGGTGCCGCGATTGCTTTCGATGCAACAAAAACAGCAACGAGTCGATGATTCAGAAAGCTGTTTATCGCTATTTACTCGCAACAAAAAAGATTTCTTGCGTCGTTACGTGACCATGGACGAAACATGGATACATCACTACACTCCAGAGTCGAAGCGGCAGTCATCTGAGTGGCGCACAGCTGGCGAAAGCCGTCCGAAACGTCCGAAAACACAGCAGTCAGCTGGCAAAGTTGGCGTCAGTTTTTTGGGATACACATGGCGTGATTTTCATTGACTACCTCGAAAAAGGTAAATCGATCAACAGTGATTATTATATTGACTTACTGGTGCGTTTGAAGGAGGAAATCGCAAAAAAACGACCGCACATGCAGAGAAAAAAAATCCTTTTTCACCAAGACAATGCACCCTGCCACAAGTCGATGAAAACAATGGCAAAATTGAATGAATTGGGTTTTGATCTGCTTCCCCACCCCCATATTCGCCAGATTTAGCCCCCAGTGACTACTGGCTCTTTGCTGATCTTAAAAAAATGCTCCAGGGAAAAAGATTTGGCTCAAATGAGGAGGTCATCGCTGAAACTGAAGCTTATTTTGAAGCGAAAGATAAATTTTTTTATAAACATGGTATTGAAAAATTGGAAAAGCGTTGGAACCATTGTATCACCCTAAAAGGTGATTATGTTGATGAATAAAAAAAATTTTGCAAAAAAAATGTTGTTTTCATTGTTAGTCTCGGGACTTATTGATCCATGTGTTATTTGCTTCTTATTTATTTATTTTATATTTCGTCCAACGGAATTTCTTCCATTAATATAACAAAATTAAATATTATATACTATATATATTTAAATATGTTTAAGAAGTTTTAAAAAGTAAATATGAAATTTCACAAACTACATGGGAACATTATTTATTATTAATTTGTTCTCAATTGCCAGTATGAATAAAGCTTCTACAGAGTCATAATGAATGCTACCTGGACATTGTATATAGAAGCGCTTTCAATATTATGTACGTATACAGGATGTTTTTTAAGAGCTTGAGAATTTAGAATGATAATACAAGACAGCAATATTGTTGGAATGAAACTTTTTTTATTATAATCTGGTAGATAATTTCATGGCATTTAAGTTTTAAATATGATTTCCGATATATGTCCGCCGCGGCTACGAGTTACATGGTCCATTCGATCAGTCCAACTTTCGACTACTTTTTCCAATAAATCTGGCCGTGTGCCGTCAATGGTGGCTTGAATATTGGCTTCCAATGCTTGAGGAGTTGCTGGTTTGTCGGCACAAACCAATGACTCAACATAGCCCCATAAAAAGTAATCCAGAGACGTTAAATCGCACGAACGAGGGGGCCAGTGAACAGGGCCACTACTGGAAATAAAGTTGTCACCAAATTGATTTCGCAATAAATAGATTGTTAGCGTTGTTGGAACCAAATGTCGTCGATGTTTAATTGATTAATTGTTGGAAACAAAAATTCAGTCAGCGTGGCTCGATAGCGCTCGCCATTCACCGTAACGGCAGCTCTTTTTTCATTTATAAAGAAATAAGGACCGACGATGCTGCCAGCATGTAAACTGCGCCAAACAGTCAATTTTAGTGGATGTAATGGTGATTCGTTAACGGCTTGAGGATTGTCATTGCTCCAAATACGGCAATTTTGCTTATTAACGTTGCCATTTAACTAGAAATGAGCTTCATTACTAAGCACAATTCTTTGATAAAAATGCTCATCTTATGGCCATTGGACATTTTTAACTTGAAATTGCACATTTGTTGATGCAATCATATCATGGGACATCGATATATCCAAATTATACAACAATGTTCGATTACCTATTAAGCGCTGTAAACTCAAAGCTTTTAAGTGTGAAATATCCAAAATGCTTTTAAATAATGAAAATTGTGCTCGATGACTGATGTTGACAGGAACTAAACTTACGCATTATCAAATTGTGGTTAATCATATGTACTGTTGGATTTTGTGAGTGTATGTACTATAGTTTCGTGTGCTGATTAGTGAAATATTATATTTCCAGTTTCTATACATTTATCTTATTAATTTAATTTATCTTGATTCTGCATGTTTTTATTAGTTCATACATTCTATATATTCTCGATTTTATCCATCTCTCAGATTTTTTCGTTCGTATTATTTTATTGGTAGGTGGCCGTTTATATTTCGGGAACAGCAAACAAAAAAGAAATTTTATTATCGAAAATAGTTTTATTGCTTTTCAAAATATTCTCCTTGAAAATCAATGCACTTTTGCATTCGTTTAAGCCAATTCGAAAAGCATTGCTGCCACTGTGAAGTCGGTATCTCCAAAATATGAGTTTTGAATGCCTCAGCTGCCTCTTCCGGCGTAGAAAACCGTTGACCACGAAGTTTATTCTTCACGTGTAGAAACAAAGAAATTACAGGGTGCTAGATCAGGGCAGTACGGCGGATGGCTCGTCAATTTAATGTTTTGTCTGGTCAAATATTCGATTGTTTGAAAGGACCTGTGAGAGCTCGCATTGTCATGGTGGAGAATGATCTGTCGTTTTTGGTTTGTTTTCCTTATTTTTTCAAAAACTTTTGGAAAACAAATAGTTGTGTACCATTCGGAATTGACCATTCTACAACTCTCTAAAAGCACGGTTGCAACGTGACCGGTTTTTCCGAAAAAACAGCCGGCCATTTGTTTTGATGTGCTTCGAGCGCCAACAACTTTTGTTGGTTTTGGCTCATCTTGGAATACCCATACAGTCAACTGCTGTTTACTATTGGGCTCATACGTATAGATCCAAGATACATCACCTGTGACGAGTTTGTAAATGTTCTTTGAAGCACCACCATTGTATTTTTTGTGCATTTCTTGGCACGAATAAACGCGAGTCCTTTTTTGAGCAGCTATCAAATTATGTGGTACCCAACGTGAACATACCTTCTTTCATTATCAATTCAGACACTGCATTAATGTTTTCCGACACAACATTTGTGAGATGACGATTATGAAATTCATCATCCAAAGAACACCGTCCAAGTTTGAATTCACTATACCAACGATATACTGTAGCTTTCGATGGTGCTTGATCACCATATAAAGAATTCAGCTCGTCGATGTATTCTTGTTGAGATAATCCACGCCGAAAGTTATGAAAAATAATTGCACGAAAATGTTTGCGAGTTAATTCCATTTTTTCTCTGACATAAAATTTTCAAGTTACTGTCAACAATAGAAATAGCGACGAGATAATAAAACTGTCAAGGTAAATATATTGTCAAAAATGACAAACTTTACGATGCAATCATCAGATCGGAACTGGCAGCACTGTTAGTGTTGCCAGTTCCAGAAATATCATATAAACGGCTACCCTCACAGAATATCATTGGCTTTCATTCCATACATTTAATATTCCATTTCTTAGCAAGTGGTTTCGCACACTTAAAATGTTAATGCGTTAATGTAAAAGAATTTATTATTTCTGTAAAATTTTAATTTTTTGCTTTTACATATTTCGTAATTTCATTTTAGCGATTGTATACGTCTTCCTTAGTTAACTTTTTATTACAAATTAAGTGATACTTAAACGTAACTGAGGAAACGTATAGGCATAAAAATCAGGCTATTATATGAAAGTTCTCCGGATACGTGCATGTGTTCCCTAACAATTATATATTTTCTTAAATATGGGAGAGATTTTATCTAGTGCTCATATGTACAAAAATTTACATTTACTATATAAAAAGACATGCACTCGGTCTATTGTTATTAACCACCATAGTTCTCATATTTTTAAAGTCTAGTATGTGTACCGATCTGGTACTCCTGATATGAAGGTTTAGAAGATTCTCAGTGAAAATCAACAAAAGAATTAGTATCGGTGCAAGTGAGTATGTACTGGTATTAAAATGCAATCAACGGTCTTCCCACATCAGAACTTGCTCCGTGATTCAATTTAACTTGCATTTTAATTTGGTGACGTGTAAAAATGTAGACGGCAATACTAAAGAAGTTCTTTGTTAATTGTGACACTAATGTTGAAAAATAAAGTATTGCCGATGTTTTGTAGAATGCAATACGAAAATTATGTAAATGTGTAAATTACATAAAACTAATATCGTGATATAAAATGATATAAATTTATATCATCTCAAACATTGTATCTTATCTATAGTCACTTACTTTAATTCGTCAACGGTTTTATTATGAAAATATAAGTGATTTCATTTGCACTTAAAGTCACAGCATGCAGATTATGATACGAAGGCTGAAACTTTAATAGTGGAAACACTGCTGTGAAAACGAATCCACACAGAATGAATTATTGTAATTGCTATCGCGTGCAACTAATTTTTTCCATGGTACGTGTATATAAAATCACATGAAATGTTTACTTTGGCACACTGTCAAACACAGACCAATTGATACATAGCTCTGTACTGTCATATTTAACTTAGCAAAAAATGCTATCTGCTTCTGGGTTTCCGGGCTGCAACCGCATCACTAGTATCTCTGCCGACGTTTCGTACCTATTTGTATGGGACATCTTCAGGGCTGAACTACTGCACTGAAACTGGTGTAAGTCGATGGGGACGGGTTTATAATAAACCCGTTTATAATTGGAGATCGTTCACCAAAATCGCCCATAGAGAGTGACAGCTCATTCCTTTGCAGACAACTATCCTGGCCTTTGATGGTAGATTCGCCTATGCAGGATGTTAATATCATTTTTCTAAGCTAAATCCTATCCACCTACCTAATACGTGTGCAACTCCTCTCTTCTGCTAGTTTGCAATTGCATGATTAAATATCCTCTATATAAAGGTTGTTTCAAATTGCGCGTTTTTTTTAAGAATAAATAAAATATAGATGGCGCACTGAATTTGTCTGGATATGTGGACATTTAAAAAGTGTGATATACGACATTTATAAAAATTGCTTCGTATACGGTAAAACAACGCGTTCAAATTGTCGAATTATTTATTGAAAATCAGCGTTCTGTGAAAAGAGTTTTTAGAAAATTATGTGAATTTTATGGTTTACATAATCGTCCATCTGAAAGCATTATTGGTCGAATTATTAAAAAATTTCAAGAGACTGGTTCCGTGGAATATCAAAAAGGTGAAAAGTACAGTCGTTCACAAGAAAATATTGGTTTGGTTCGTGAAAGTGTTGCTGAAGATCCTGAAATGTCCATTAGACGACGTTCACAATAACTTGGACTTAATGGATCAACAACATGGCGTATTTTACACAAGGCTCTGAAGGCATATAAGGTTCGAATAACACAGGAACTGAAACCATTAGTACATTTAAAACATCGTTCATTTGTCAATTTCATCGATGAACAGCCAGCTAATTTTTCTCAAAAAATAATGTTTTCCGATGAGGCACATTTTGAACTTGGTGGCTATAAAAATCCACAAATTATTCATGATAAACCTATGCATCCTAAACGAGTTACTATTTGGTGTGCATTATGGTCAGGCGGTGTAATTGGACCTTACTTCTTTAAAAATGCTGCTGGTGAAGCTGTAACTGTGAATGATGATCGATATCGTCGGATGATAACCGAATTTTTGTGGCCTGATTTAATGAATATTGATCTAGAGCATATATGGTTTCAACAGGATGGCGCTACACCTCACTTTGCACACAAATCAATTGATTTATTGAGAGAAAAATTTTTTTGGATGTGTAATCCCAAGTTTTTGAAAGTGAATGCAAATTATTTTATTTATTCTTTAAAAAAAACGCGAAATTTGAAACACCCTTTACATATAAAAATTAACTTTGGAAAGAGTATCTTCCTGGTCAGTGCACAACTTGCTTTAGTTTATAGATTAAGTAAAAATTTCTTTGGTAAATGTATAACATTTCGAGTTTATTTATCTTCTTAAAATTCTTTAATCGATACTAGTAACTTAAATTAAAACGTAAAGAAATGCAGTAGAAATGATTTACATTAACTTTTGTCAGCAAATAAACCATTAAGTATTAGATACAAATGAAATTATTCAAAAATATAAAATTCCGTCGATAACTTAGATTATAGATATTAAAGAGAAATTAATTTTATTATTCCGAAATACCCAGAAACAGCAGCCAACCTACTTATGTGTCCTTGGATATATAGTGATAAAATTTCGTTAGTACATCAATGAAATTTCGCCTTACACATGTATTGGTTTTGCACTTTGATATAATAGTACTGTAAAAGTAATTATACACCACTCGAAAATACTTTCCCTATCACTCTGATCAAACATGCATTGTTGTATGTATTTAATTCTGTAGATACATTGTCATCTTACTGTTTATCTATAATATACTTTAATTGCATATAAATTAATTGGAATGATTTTATTTCCAGTAAAATTCTTATAATTCGTCGGCCAGGAATGTTGTATACGTATGTAGGTGATATATAGTTAATATAATACATATAAATCACTGTCTACTGATGTATCATCTTAGGATTTAAAACTGATACTACAAAGTCGAATTAAAATCAGCTATTTTTTTAACTCATAAATAATGAAATTGAAATAATTTGAATTGACACATATTTTTGGGGAAAGGAAATATATATGTACAACCCCAGCAAAATACGAAACTCATTGATGTTTTATAGATAAAAATAGTGTCATCAAGTATACAGTCAGTCACACAAGTATTCGTACACGTCGTCGATGTTATTATCAAATGTGAACATCTGACTATGATAAGCACATTTATTTTCATTTAACAACGTTAAAAAACTCTAAAAACTATATGAAAACTGTTATCAATTACAACTACATAAGAATCTGTTACATATAGTGACATCGAATGTTAAAAATTTTCATTCACTTTTATAAGATATTTCTCTATTCTAAGTCACAAATTTTGAATGAATTTGGTAAATCCCCTAGAAAGAAAACACATGTTTAGTAATATGTGCGAGTTCATAACGCTACACAAAAAAGGCCCTTAGACTAAATAGTCAAATTAATCGAAAAAGCAGATTGAAAAAAATATTCAAAATAATCTGAACTGTTAAAATTGTACCGAGAAATAGACCACGGACGAGTACCATATAAAAAACTTTCCATTAGCGAAGTTAAAACTTAGCTATATGCTCTGTGCTTTACTTGTGTACGAACACTTTTGTGACTTTTGTTAAATATTAAAGAGTTACAATGCCTCACTGCTGGTACACTGTCGGAATAAGAAGAAATTACGTGCGAAGGGTACTAGGAAAGTTTTGCATTATGACGCAACAATGAATCGTAGGAAGCTGCTTGTGGCTGCATGTTGAGACATGTTCATACGTGCACAGTAGCCGCCGCGCCATGTCGATGGGCTGATGGGCTGAGTTATTCATTAGCAGTGAGAATGTAAAGTGCGTTCGTGATGGCATTGTGGCCACGAAACGAGATAAGGGCAGTTTTGCGTTATAATGTCGTGCTCGGTTTAAACATAGACCAGTGCTTCGAAGAAATGACTCTTGTACTAGATGATGTTTGTCCACATCACACGACGATATTCAGGGACTATAGAGAATTCCAATGGGGAAATTTAACTGTGGAGGATGCTGAGAGGACGGGAAGCCCACTAACGTCAGTTACGGAGGAAAACGTTACTACTGTGAGGAAAATGCTTGGCGAGGATAGGCGAGTGACCTACCAACAGATGGAGGGTACTTCGAGCCTAAATGCACTAGCAATTCGTTCGATTCTGCATGATCATTTGCACGTGAAGAAACTTTGTTCTCTCTGGGTACCGCATTGACTGACTGAAGAGCAGATGACACGACGTGTGACTTGCTAAAAAAGTTTAATAAGGAACAATCTCGGTATATGAACAACATCGTGACAGGTGACGAGACTTGGCTGTACTATTACGATGTGCCGACCAAAGCTCAAAAACAAAGTTTGGGTCTTTGATGATGAGGACACACCCGTAATTGTCAGAAAATCCCGATCTGTAAAGAAGAAAATAATTGCTGTATTTTTCAAATAGGGTGGAATTGTGGAACGCGTCGTTTTGGACACACAGAAGACAGTCACGGCTAAGTGGTATACTGAACAGTGAGTGCTTAAATCATTGGATCTATGAAGAACCTGCAGCCAAATTCAGGAATGGACACCTGGTTCCTCCATCACGATAATGCTCCAGCTCACCTCGGCAAAGCCTGCACCGAATATTTGATCACGGCAGGATTGAAACTTTCCAAGCACCCTCCCTATAGTCCAAATCTTGCTCCCTGCGACTTTGCACTGTTCTCGCATGTGAAAATGAAACTAAAAAGAGGGATTTTCCAGTGATGAGGACCTTTTGCGGGCTTGGGACAACGAGTGTGCTTTACTCCCTGGTGAAGCTTGGCAGAACTGGTTTAAAGATTGGTTTCGGAGGATGGAGAGGTGTATTAAGTGTAGAGGAAATTACTTTGAAAAAATTAAATAAACAAAGCTGTATTGTAAAACTTTCCTAGTAACCTTTGTACATATATACTACTAGACGGACAAACTTTATAAACATTCGAAATATATTGCTCGAAATTGATCGATTGATCGTTTTTTACTTTCAGTATATATGTATGTATGTAAATAAATATCTAAATACATTATAGTATTTTAACTTGTTTATTGGTAGAACAAAGTTGTATTATTAGTGTAGGGAAGATTTTGTAGAAATTTTATTACAATATTTTTTACAAAACAAGAGAGATTAATAATTTGTATGATCTCCACGAACATTAAAAAACTTTCAGCATCTTGATAGCATAAATCGTATCAGCATGTCGACCATTTCTTGGGAAGAATATTCAGTTCCTTCGTGTCAACAATTTATAATGCCTGAATTGATATACTTCATAAAGCAACACGTCTTCTCACAACATCCCATACGTGTTCTATTGTATCATCATCCACAGAATTTGTTGGTCACTTCATTTTATCTACACCAACTTAATCAATCTAGTTGTTCACGATGTTCCCTCAACAAGGACGAGCATTATCGTCAATAAAAATTATTAAGAGTATTTGAGAGCATTTTCAGATTTATCGTTTATTGTACAATTTTTAAAATATTAAAGAAAAATTGAAAATTACCGAAATTTTCTGTCTTACATAACTTTGTAACCGCAGAAGATAGAGCAAAGCTAAAAATGGTATCTCGTAGATATTTTTACATAGAATTTAATAACTTCGACGAAATTCTCCCACTGCTGCATACGGAAGGCACGGTAGACAACAAAATCTCACCTGGACATCTCTGGATAATGATAGATCCTTTATATATGAAGTAAAGGTCGGTGTACCCTTCAGTAGTTATCCCGGCCCATACTACAGTAATCCCATCTTCACATTAAGGTCGTTCCCAGACAAATTGTGGCTTATCACGAATGTATGTTTGGTTCACACTAAATCGTAATATGTTTATTATCTGCCTGCAACGTAAGTCTGGATTTAGCGCTGAATAATATTCGCCCACGTTCGTTATTAACCCAACTGATATGCTCATTTGTCCACATTTTGCTGGCTATTTTTCTTTTATACTCTACAGTAAGAGGAATGCAAACCAATAGTTTTCGGGTATTGCCATTTGTAAACAAACGAGATCTTATTGTTTACATCGAAATAAGCACTGGACTTGTTCTGGAACTGTCTACAGTAATATAAAGAACAAGGGCTTGATTGCATAATCCGTATAACTGCAATACTTTAGGGAATTGTTACGGTAGAAAACTAAGTAGGATATTGCAATATCGCCGTTCTCCGTGATCTAAGGGTAAGGCACATGTCCGGTAAGCATGAGATCGTGCGTTCGAGTATCATCGGTGAACAGGAAAGTTTCTCCTGTATATATACGATGTTAAAAGCTGTAAAACATTGGAATTTTTATTAGATTATTTTTGAATTACATTAGTTAAAAAAAGAAAATTTAAAAATTATCTAGGTAGCTCTAAGATCTTCCCCAGGTTCCCCTGCATGTTACTTGGCGATCGTGGATTAATTTAACGATTATGATACGGTAATAAAGGGCTGTCCCAAAATTAACGCAAGATTTGAATTAAATAGAAAACACAGTTTTTAGTCTTTTGATTGTTATTTTTTATTGAATCATAAAGCACATAGGATAGGGTTATTTATGGTATAACACATCGGGCAAATGGCCTCCACGGCTTCGCATGCACATACGCACTCGTTTATCGAAATTTTCCATGACCGTTATACATACATAAATCTGGCTGAATTTCGTTGATGCAGCGTTGAATCTCCTCCTTTAATGCACGGGTGGTTGTGGGCTTGTTGACACAGACCTGTGATTTCAAATAACCCCATAAAAAGAAATCTAATGGTGTTACATCACACGATCTAGAGGGCCAATTCTGATCATCGAAACGAGAGAGTACACGACCTGGAAATGTCTCATGCAGTAATTGAATTTCACGGGCTGTATGGCATGTGGCACCGTCTTGTTGAAACCACATACTGGCCACATCGATATCATCCAATTTCGGCAGAAAGAACTGTGTTATCATGTCGCGACATCGAGCACCAGTAACAGTCACTGCTTGACCAGTATGGTCCAATTATGCCTCCAGCCCAAAACCACATCAAACGGTGACACGTTGTGGATGCATTTGTTTTTCAATCACATGTGGGTAATCAGAATCCCAAAAGCGGCAATTTTGGCGATTAACAAAGCCATCAAGGTGAAAATGTGCTTCATCGCTTAGGATGATTTTGTTCAAAAAATCAGTATCCATTTGTCGATGTTCAATAATCCATTCAACGAACTGTCTTCGATGTAACTGGTCATTAGGCTTCAGTTGTTGTGTTGATTGAATTTCGTAAGCATGAAGACACAGATCTTTAGTGAGTATACGTTGTAGCTTCTTGAAATTTGCAATTCTTGTCCACGACGCCGAATTGAGGTTCTTGGATTATCACCAACACTCTCACGCACTGCTTCGATATTGACAATTGAACGGCTTGTTTTTGGACGACCAGTGTGTTTAGCGTCTCCAACGGATCCAGTCTCCCTGAATTTTTTAATTAGTCTCTTCACAATTGACGAAATTAAAACACTATTCTGACCATATTTTGTATGAAATTTTCGAACTGGAGCCGCCAAGCTTTCATTATTTTTGAAATATTGTTCAATAATGAAGACACGTCGTTCTATCGTGTAACGCTCCATTTTTACTAACCCTAAACTGTCAGCTGTCGAATTGTTTTTTTTTAGGGTTGCCAACACTTTACTGCACAAATGGCGACAAATTAAAATCTTGAGTTAATCTTGGGACACCCATTACTAAGACTTAATGAAAGAATAATTTTTATTGTAAAGTTGGCCTTTAAAAATTTCTAATATAAAATGTGTAATTAAGTTACCTAACTAGAGTGCAATTTATATTTAAAATGCAAAAGAGTTGTGATTCGCTCATGACAGTAAAAATACCAATAATCAACTACAAAAAAGCAAAACTATTATCAGGAATCTGTGTTAATTGCCTATATATGCCATGAAGTTATGTTCAATGGTAGTACTTGGAAAATATTACTAACACGAAGAGTTTCTTAAATAAAAGTCTAAAACAAAAGTTCAATAGGAATACCGCAGTAAAAACGATGTTACATTAATTCATTTCAATTCTTTGTTGTTCCGTAATAGGGACGTATATCACCCAAAGATATATATCTATGTAAAAAAGCCATGTACGGACATGCAGTGAAAACTGTATTTAGAAACATATTTTTATATGAGCATGTTTCATTTGTGCGTGGAATATAAAATATCGCCACCACGTTTACATAATTTCTTGTATATTTATGTGATATTCATTTTGCACAGGCGAGTAATACAGAGACACACACACGGTTCCTAGCATCTAGACATTTGTGACATTACGATGTACAAACATAAAATATACATAAATTATAGCAATCTTCAATATTAATACTATTAAGTTATGGTTTAATTTCTGTACAATGGCACGTCATATGTTCTTGATAAATCTCGACAGCGACCTAGGCATTGACGCGCAAATAACCATACTATTTCAGTTAAAGGTATTATTCATGTCGACATATTGTGACGTTTCAATAAGTTCAGATAGTTTTCATTAATTCTATTGTATTATAGGAGTGGCCTAATTAAGGTGTACGACTGATGAATGAGCCTGAATCATAAACTAAAGATTTACAATAATCAATATTAATGGTTCGTTCGTTTCTGCGGCGTAACATCTGATTAGAAGTAATATCACGTGTTCTTACTTCTGATAAGAACGTTTAATTAGTTTTACGCTATTTAAAGAAGATGCCTAGACGATTGCAGTAATAGAAGAAATAAAGCCTGGTTTTCGTTAAACAGCTAACTTGTCCTACTTTTGTAAATTATGTTATTCTCGTTTAAGGATTAAAGAAAATGAAAATTGACACATACATACGAGGTCTGTCCAGAAAGTATTTAACTTCCGCTGAAGCAAGAAAAATCTTAAATCTGGACATTGACGATGGTGTCTCCTTTAAAGTACTCCCTTTAGGAAACCATAACCTTCTTCCAGCGAACCTTCCACTTTCGAAAACAGTCCTTGAATTCAGCTTTCGAAATAGCTAACAGTTGCTTCTTCTTATTCCTTTTTATCTTCCTCCTTTAAGAGGATATTTTCATTTTGGGAACATACAGAAGTCACGGGGAGCTAAGTCATTACTGTAAGGTGATTGACGTAGCTGGACAATATCGTATTCGGCAAAATTTGTCGGAAATGTTGCGATTAATGAGTAGGTGCGTTGTCGTGGTGAAGCACCCAGTCTCCGCTTTTCCACAAGTCTGGCCGTTCCCTGCTTATTGCGTCATGTAATCGTTTCAAAACTTTCAAAACATGGTAATACTCTTTGTTCACCGTTAAACTTTTTGAAGCGTATTCATGATGAACATTCTACTGGTTGACGAAAGTAGTGAGCATCACTTTGATGTTGCTCTTACTATAGCGTGCTTTCTTAGGTCGTAACTCATCGGACGTCTGCCACTGCGAAAATTGGGTTTTTGTTTCAGAGTCGATATAATTGAAACCTATTACTCTAGAAGAATTTCATAGTACATAGTAGAGTTTGTATTATCGTCAGTACTTTTATAATAAACTTTGCTTATGTACGATTCAAGAAAGTTGAGCATGATTAACATTAAAGTCCCTTATGGACCGTATTTCCAGGAAGTAAGTAAGAATGGAATGCGAGAAAAATTCGAGATTAAAAAACCGAAATCATGTGGACCAATCAGAATCAATCTCAATGCAACAACGACGCCAGTAGCAGCAGTTAAAACCTAAAGATGTCCCGAGACGAAGGTCCAGCCCAGAAGCCAAGATGAAAAAAGTAATATCTGAACCATTTTGATAAATTAGAAAATATAAAATTTGCTGAAGACATACATACATACATATATCTGTTATAAAATATCTAACATGAGACAAATATAGCAGAAATCTCTAAATCCAACAGATTGAGAGACAGACTAGGTTGAATATAAATACATCTGACTTTCTTTATCCGACTAAAATTTCTTTTCATCTAGAAAAATTTCAAGTTTGGGGAGTAAGTGAATTTTATTTGGGGATAGATCTGACTAATAGCATGGTAAGTCTCAATTCATTTAATTTTACGTGGACAACTCGACTACTGTATGTAAGAGAGAGCATTACCGCGATAAAAGGAAACTTTTTTATAGGCCATTGCAGGTCAGTTTTTAGAAATTGCTTGCTTTCAATTCGTGGTGCCATACAATATTTATTCTTTAAAAATAAATATTGGATTGCACTGCTATAACTTTTAAATCAAATATCAAAAATTAACCATATTTTACGTGCCATCATAAAAAAGATATTAGAATTAGATTATAATGTTGAGTTTTTACAAAAGATAGTGTGGTCGAGTCTGACTCCTTGCCAAATCATTCGCAAATGCTAAAGATTCTATAGATGCAGGAATAATTCAATTTCCTCTGTCTTAGCGTTTTGTATTGCTAATCAATTTCAATAGGATGAGGCAAAATTTTTTTCGCTTTATTTTAGATTGGAAGACCTTGAATTTACAGAACTCTCAAAAATAAACGTAGAATGGTTATAATTACTAATACTATATTAAACATAATTGTTATAAGTGTGCGTAATTAAGTTATCTTAAGATTTTATTGATACGTTGCGCACTTTATGGGAAATCAAAATATTCTATCAAAAATTGTTACTAATACAGCCCTTATACACCGTGGAGTTGAAGGCCAAGATATTATCTCAGATCAGACTGAGCAAACTAGTACAAAAATTCAGAAATGGTCAAATAGATCATCGAGAGGAAAGACATTCCGGGAGACCTTCCATCATTGATCAATAGTCTTTTAAGCAAGGAATTGAGGCCACTTTGATTTCCAGCATGCGACCATCGTCACACACGCTTGGCCTTTTGCAGTGAGTAGTAGGTCGCCATCTTCACAAACTAGTAAACGTAACCACACGATGGAGAGAAATGCCTCATGAATTGACTGCGGAACAGGCACAGCGAGAAATGCAAATCCACAGGATTTCTATCGATGAATTTTAACGTGTGAAGAAGAGTGAATCTACCTTGGCAATCCAGACAAATCAAATCAGTGGTTAACATATGGTCATGCTGCAGAGTCTGTGGTCAGGTGCAAAGGCTTTGAAGCAAAGGCGATGCTGTTGTTGCAATTAAAATGTCATCCATTTTGAATTAGTACCAAAAGATAGGGCGTTAAACTCAGAACTATAATGCGAAGAGTCGGATCGGATATATACAGTTTTACGAGAAAGATATTCAGCATTAGTCAATAGATATCGCGTACTATTCTATTAAGATTATGCCAGACCGCATACTGCGCAAAGAACTCTCCAGAAACTGGAAAAATTGAATAGGATGGTATTGCTATCATATCCAGTTTACAGCCTGGACTTAGTGCCATTCGATTACCACCTTATTAGGGTTAAAGACATACTTTCCTGATGAGTGTATTTTTGCAAATTTCGTGAGGGTAAAAGAAGGATGATGCCTATAAATTATCGGAATGGTGTCGAGGCGGAATCGGAAACTTTACCCAGACAATAGAGGAAATTATCGGTTATAATAATGTATTATAATTTGAGTATTAATTACCTTTGTATTTTTTGTATCGTTAAAATGAATTTTGTTCATGAAGAAAGAAAAAACTTTTGCGGCCCCGTATTATTTATGAATGTGTTGCGTTCATACATACTAAGCATGTAATCTCTTGTTTCTAATTTTACTACCAAAAGCGTTTTCATTGTATTAGTTGTCACAGTGTACGTATGCGTATTTTCGTGATTGTATGTATGTCGTTGATTTAAACTAAAATTATATCTTTGACTGAACAGTGTAGTTTTTATTAATAATGATTTCACGTTATTTTATGTCAGTTCTAAAGATAGATAATGATATTTATTATCCGTAACATCGCTAGTAATAGTTATATATTTCTTATAATTGTATTTCGTTATCAAGTGAGACTAACAATCATTTGTTTAAATAACACATATTCATTTATTGCTTTATTAAAAAATTATCTAAATTTGTGTACATATGAGTAATTTAATGTAAAACAATTTTATATTTTTTTATGAACTTTTATATCTCGAAAGGGTAAGTTATTTATATTCTACGTCTAATTGAGTGATATTGGGGTCACTTAATAAAATATCATGATCTAACAGCTGACATATTCCAGGAAACTTTAATACATATGTATTTTTTTAGAGAATCTCGTAATACTTCGGTCTTATATGTACATGTGATACCTCTTCTAGAAAACGACATGGAATTTATAAGAGAAAATGGAAATTTGTTGTAAATTTGCTTTTTCATATTAACTTAAATGAATTTCTAGGTATTCGTAAATAATAATTTGTAATTTATTTTTAATTTCCATTAATGCCGAATGACTTTATTTCAACATTGTATAAATGCATAATGTATACAGAGTGCGTAGAAATTGCCACACACGACGTCATTCTTTATATTATTCTAAGACAAATTTTATTACTAAAATGTTAAATTGTGATTTAATTCTTCGTCCTAGCACTACTTTAAATATTGTTAATTTGGCATAATCTCCTGCGGTAATAATAGCATTTCAATAATTGCATAATTCTAATTTAGTTGTTAATTCATCGAAAGCCAAATGTATCAAAATTATTTTATTGTAACGCTACCATAAGCTATGTACCGGGTGAAAGCATGTACAGTTACATACTATATATCATACTACATACACATACTACATAAAGGTTAAATATTTCTGCCGAGTTCATGTGGGATGGTCTTTAAACCCTGTAAACAAAGTCTTGGCAGTCAGAGCATGTCTATCATTTAAAATATAATAGTACAAAAACAACTTGTTTTGCAGATGTGTATATTTGTATTCGGGTAGATATTGTAATGCGCGTAATATACGAATAATCCTTTTCTTTGATTTTATTTATTTTATATATATATATATATATATATATATATATATATATATATATATATATATATATATACACTACCGCTTATGAAAGTATGGACAGCAACTATATAAAGCAACAATAAGAAAAAGAAATAAAAAATATCAACGAAATTGAACGAAAATTAATATTTATTGATTTTTTATAAAATAAAAATTAAAATTACAATTCATTAAACTTATTCCTAATATACTTATACATTATATTAACTATACTTTCTTTTAATCGAATTTCGCGGCAATTACAGCTTTTGTTATTCGGGGCGTTCTTTATATTAATTTTCTTATTACATCTGGTGTAATATTATTCCATTCTTTTTGTGAAATATTCCAAAGTTTTTCCTTCGATGTTGGATATTCCTTTCTAACTCTTTTATCGAATTCATCCTATAATAATTCAATGGGGTTAAGGTCCGGACTCTGTGGCGGCCATGTCATTACTTTCCAAATGTTTTCATTTTTCTCCGCCTCAAGGTAATTTTTACACAACGACGACGTGTGTTTGGGGTTATTATCATGCATAAATTAAAAATTATTACCGATTAATCGTAGGACTTACGGTTAAACGTGATTTTCCAAAACTTCTCGGTAATTCTTCTTTCTCATAATCTCTATTTTTATCAAATCTCCCATTCCGGCGAATGAAAAACAGTCCCGGACTGCAACAGAACCATCCCCATGTTTCACCGTTGGAGTTATGGAATCTGGCAATATTTTGTCTCACGCCGATCGTCTGACGAAAATTCTTCTCTTTTGCCCGAATACTTCAAATTTCGGTTCGTCACTCTACAGTAGTATAAAATTTAATCAAGTGTCCATACTTCCATGAGCGGGAGTGTATATACATATATATATATACATATATATATATAACACGCATTTTACATTATAATGTAAAATGCGTGTTAATGATTTTTATATGTAAAATATAATATACCGTGAATATATTTTATAATGCAACATGCACATACATACACTAGTTGCTAGAGTAACGTAATAATGAAATGACAGCAATGTATTTTAGCGTGTATTTTATTTTGCAACATAGGATGTCAAAATAAGTTACTCTATTTTTGAGGTATGTATAGTGTAGAAGAAAAACTGTTATTAGTGAACTGGTATAACTCGAATATGAGTTTGAGGAGAGTAGCAGATTTGTTTCAAATTACATATCCTGACCGTCCAAGACCGAGTCCAACTACAATAAGTAGGTTAGTACAGAAGTATAAAAATAATGGATGCATCGTTCCTAATCATAAAAAAAAGAATAGGCCAAGATATGTTATTACTGACGCCAAAAGAGATGAAATTCTACAAACAATCGAAAATAATAATATGCTCTCCACAAGAGCTTTAGCACAAACTACAAATGTAAGCGAATCTTCCGTGCATAAACTACTAAAACGAGAACATTTTAAGTCGTATCATTTTCAAAACCATCTGGAACTAATTGCGAATGATGCAGAAGGAAGAAGTAACTTTTGTGAAATCATGTTGGATAAGCTTCATAATGATGATACTTTACTACGCAGAATTTGCTTTACAGATGAAGCAACATTTTATGTAAATGGTGAAGTAAATTCACAGAACTGCCGCTATATAGACAAAATTTGCATAGATATATATCAGCGGCCACAGAAAGTCAATATATGGACACCATATTGTAGGACCGTTTTTTATTGAGGGTACTCTTACAGGAGAAAAATATTTAGAATATTTAGAAATCAATTAAAAAATAGAATACGAGTTGCTGCAAGAGAAATAACTCCAGAGCAGATACAAAATACAATAAATGCATTCTACAATCGCTTAGGATACTGTCTGGCCGTCAATGGTGACATTTTTGAAAATTTGTTAAATTAGTTTTTAAATTTTGTTCAACTACTGTATTTCACATCCTATGTTGCAAAATAAAATACACGCTAAAATACATTGCTGTCATTTCATTATTACGTTACTCTAGCAACTAGTGTATGTACGTATGTGCATGTTGCATTATAAAATATTGGGTCTGGGAAAAAGTTCGTAGCGTTTTTCCCGATAGATGGCATTGGTTGCCGATAACTAAAGAACAACAAGTCACAGCGACACCACCGACGGCTCGTTTTTTAGATGACCTTCCGAACGTTAGTTTGAGCGTAGAAACATTGTAATCGGTGCAGTGGTTGGAAAGTTATTCGCACTTGAAAATGGAGAAGAATAATGAGAAATTTCGCTATATTCTGCAATATTATTATGATAAGGGGAAGAACGCTGCGCAGGCTTGTGATAAAATTTGTGCTGTGTACGGTGAAGGTACTTTATCGAAATCTGTTGCGCGGAAATGGTTCGCTCGCTTTCGTTTTGGAAATTTCAATGTGAAAGATGAGTACGCTCCGGTCGTCCAATCACTGAAAAATCTGATGAAATTCTTGAAAAAGTCCAACAAGATAAGCATATCAGCAGTGTCGATATTGGCATGGAGCTAGGCATTGACCACAAAACTGTTTTGAACCATTTACACAAAGCTGGTTACAAAAAAAAAGCTTGACGTATGGGTTCCTCATGAGTTGAGCGTGAAAAACATGATGGACCGAATTAACATCTGCGATGCGCTGCTGAAACGGAATGAAATCGAGCCGTTTCTGAAACGTTTAATAACCGAAGATGAAAAATGGATTACGTACGATAATCGGAAGCGTAAAAGATCGTGGATAAAGGATGGTGAGCCGTCACAAGCGTTCGCTAAGCCAACATTGACGCCAAAAAAAGTGATGCTGTGTGTATGGTGGGACTGGAGGGGAATCGTCCACTACGAGCTACTTCCAACTGGTCAGACGATTGATTCTCAACTCTACTGTGCACAACTAGAGAGATTACGCCAGGCGATTGAAAGAAAACGGCCCGAATTGATTAATAGGAAAGGTGTTGTCTTCCATCATGACAACGCCCGACCACACACTTCTTTGATGACCCGTCAAAAATTGAGAGAGTTTGGTTGGGAAGTTTTGATGCACCCACCTTACAGTCCGGATATAGCACCCTCTGACTATCATCTGTTTCGATCTCTGCAGAACTCTCTCAATGGAATTAAGTTGGTTTCAAAAGAAGCCTGTGAAAACTACTTGATTCAGTTTTTCGACCAGAAACCACAGAAGTTTTTCACCGATGGGATCATGGATTTACCAAAAAAATGGCGAAACATTGTCGATAATAATGGAGCATATTCGGTTTAAATGAATTCGTCCACGCGCCATGCGGGGACCAGTTGAATTTTACTGAAAAAACGCCACGAACTTTTTCCCAGACCCAATATATTCACGGTATATGTTTAACTTTAGTATATTTTAAGTTGACTGTGTAAAAAAAATAGAATTTTTAAATGCGTAATCAAGATGAATTAATATCTAAGATGCAAATCAGCTTGTAACTTACTATAGGCAATTGTGCGTATAAGAAAATGTATTAATGAATAAATACTTACTTCGTTCTTATATATATTTTTTAATAGCTTATTTATTTATTTTTACTCTGTCTCAAGGTCTTGGATTGTACACCGCTTTGATGAGATATGGATCAAGATAAACATATAAAAAAATCAAAGCATCTACCGCTTATATTATTTCATAAATCAAATTTAGAATAATTCGAAATTAAATTTTATATATAATATGTTTCACTTCTATCTTCAGACCTTATATAGTGTCTTTAGTATATTACATTGACTTTCTTAGATGATTATCTTCATAACTATTAACAATATTTCCTATTAAAAATATTAAATTACTATTCAAAAGGAAAAAGAAGCAATTTGATACTCTGAATCTCTTTATGTTTACTAACTTATATTAATTTTTATTACTGTACTTGTCTAAAGAAAAGATTCCGAATTTTAAATAAACTGTATATTGTTAATCAAAATAAATGAAACCTTCTGTCATCTAACAATTAACATAATTCTTATTATTTACTTTTAAACTTCAAATTCAAAACTCTAATGTTAAAAGGAATCATTCTATTATTAATAGCACCCTATCTACTACATGTGTTTCACCGATATCACGGATCGTCAGGCAGATTTGTGTTATTAATGAACGATTCCTTGGTAGCGTCTATCATATCATTTCGATTCAGAAAAATAATGGATAACAAGCGCCTCCCTCTGTCGTCCACTATACCGAACGACAAAGCGAGAAACGCGTCTATCTCGCTTGTCGATAACTACCTTATTAGAGCGTATAAGACAGACGTATTGCGTAGCGGCTATTTGCCAATTTGCCTGACGATCCGTGATATCGGTGAAACATATGTAGTAGATAGGGTGTTATTAATAATAGAATGATTCCTTTTAACATTCTTTTAATTGGCAAATAGCCGTTAGGCAATGCGTCTGTCTTATACGCTCTAATAACGTAGTTATCGACAAGCGAGATAGACGCGTTTCTCGCTTTGTCGTTCAGTATAGTGGACGACAGAGGGAGGCGCTTGTTATCCATCAAAACTCTAACTTAAAAATTATACAATTTAATAACTACTTTTTAATATTTTAAATCTTTGAACATATTCTATCCAATTTTCTTAAATTTAGGCAATAGATTTTTTTGAATAACTAATTTTTTTAATGTGTCTCTTCAATTAAACAATGTTAATTTTTGTTAATTCCTAGACAGAATTCTTTAATACTCTCCATTCTCTTGCTTCCTAGATGTCCTTTTTAACTTCAAGTCCTATTCTACATTTACTTCATTTTAAAGTTGTAAACGTGCCTTAACCAATTCAGTCCTTGTTTACACTATTACTGCTACATTTAGTTTTTATCTATCACTAATAATAACCGTCATTAAAATAGTTTACTCACTTCAAATTAATTTAATATCATTTATTTATAATCTACTGTTCTCTTAGAATAAATACTATAGTTATTATTTTACTCTTTAATATCTTCGTAAGTATTTTTGTCGCTCTTTTCATAATTGCTTACTTTATACTTATCTCATTCGTTTTTATTTTAGGTACACTATAAGTGTTTACTAGGCAATCGACTAATATAGAATCTCTAGATTTTGAATTGCGACGTTATTTATAATATCTTGGTATAAACATCCTTCATCCAATAAGATTTTAACAATAAACAAAACAATAACATTTCTTCTTAATATTACTCACAGTTAGTGTATTAAATTAATTTTAAGTCATTAATTTTTTCTTATTTTCTAATCAAAATATTTAGTTTTTTCACATATTTGCTCCCCCAAATGAATAGTTTCCATATTAGAGACTTTTCCGGGTTAGAATGGTCTAATCTAAGTGTAAACGGATAACAATAACGTAAACATATACAATCTTCGTGCACTAAAAGTAAACGAAATCAAACGCCAAAATTCCTATTATTAGAATCTAGCAAGTGAAAAAGATTTGAGAGGCAAAACTTATTGGAAAGAAATACAAAGGCGTAAAAGAAAGTGGAACAGTGATATTAAAGGGATTTTAAATGAGAGACGTGAGAGTAGAAACTCGGCCAAAGAAATGGTAGAGGACAGAAGAAAGTGGACGAAATTTATTAGAAAAAGAAACATAAGAAGAGTTCTCAATATTTAATGATAATAGAGTAGAATTTTGCTATTCAAGATTATGTAATAACTCTGAAAAATTTGCAGTTTTTAACTTATTACTAAAGCAGAAATATTTAGACACCATGAACGTCCGGCAAGGGAAGGTGGTCGGATGTCTCCGGCTAGTCAAGGCCGTCACCGATGTATATCGACCGTATTGTAGAATGTAGTAAATTTAGCTACGTTCGGGTTTTTATTTTTTATTTGATATTACATTGTAGCGTAATTTTGAATGTAAAGTCAAATAATAACAGGGCGCTGTGTTTGACTCCAAATTTTTAACGTTTGGGTTGCACTAGATTACAGCAGTACGTTTATAGCTTATAAATACATCGCTTTCGATGTTTCAATAGCGTTATTATACCAGGAAATTAGAAAAAATATGATTTTTAATGAAGATCTGATGATTTTGAAGGACACGATATTATTTGGACTATTTTAGAATAGTGGAGAAGGAACCGTTACGTTATGGATTAAATATAAGGCAGACTATTTACCGTGTCTACGTGAAAAGGCAAAGATCAGTATTAAATCCGCCCTAAAAAATAGAAAGCCGTGGTTGAGCTGTGATGTGACTACAGATTGGAAAAAGTTCTATTCTGAATATCATTATACGCACACAGGAACTTCTTTAACAGTCATTTTCATTTTTATTAGCTAGTTCAAAGTTGTGAACATCAATTAATTTAAAACTTTGTTAAGTCAAAATTTAGATTGCTAATACTTCTCTCGTAGGTAAGTGTTTAATAACAATAATAACATAAAATATACTGCTTATTACCACTTATTCATACTGTATTGCGGTACATATTGCACACCTTTCGTATGTCTCACCATTAATATAGCAATGGACGTAATTTTGATGGAGCCTATGGTTGATTAACTTAACCACTGAAGTTTGATATATAACCCCTTTCCACATTTATTTCCGTGTTCTGAATACGTATTTCGACAGCTAAGTTGTCATCATCAGCATATAATTAAACAGTGACGCACCTGGAAAAATACCCGTACGAAAGCAAATTCCGCACACGATCTTTACCGTTGAAAGCCAAAACGCACACGTGCGTTGTGATTATGATATAGCAATGTCAATTATATGTCGATAACAGGCTTAAACTGCCACCGCCCATGCATGATGCCTAAATATCTCCGTTTTACTTATTACCTTTTGATGACATGTGTCAAATCACTATTCATATACAAATTTTGATACTTATTATGTCATATAAAAAACATTCGTCGATCAACTGTGCGTACTTAGTAGCTTGTGCATTGACGTCAAATGCAAAATAAACGTACTTTCTTATCTCCCATTATTTATAAGAATAACAAAAGCAAAGACCTTACGTGTGGATTGTCCGCTAGCTTCTATACACCCTATATAATAAATTTTATGGTAAATTACATAGTTTAAAACTACGATTAAAAATTTTAAAAAAAATTAAATATTTTCAAATAGTTGATTGTTGAGGTCGCTGAGGAATAAATAAAACTGAGGAATAAATAAAACACATTACCTAAATTTCAGACTATATTAAATATTAACTGCGACTAGTTTCGTTTGTTTGATAATGTTCTAACAGACGAAACTAATCGCAGTTAATATAATAATAATCTTTAATGCCCAACAGTTACATAGACCATTTATAGGACATAATGCACTTGAGCATAAAATTAAAATTGAAACAAAAATAGGTGCAGTTAATGTACTACAAATAAAAATAAGAATTGAATTAACAAAAAAAAAATACACACTTATAGTAATGTAATATAAGTCATACAAAAAAAAACTGAACTAACAATAATAGATTCAAATTAACGAAAGGGATCCTCGTATAATAAATTGGCATTTCTGGACATATGTACCAATGGAGCCTTGTAGAGAACATTGGTTCTTGCCCTAGCTATTGAGAAGGTTGCTGATGATCTAGTGTCAAAACTAGGCACGAGGAAATCAACCTAGGACAACAGCACAGAAGAATCAATAAAATTATTTATTAATATATTAATATTCAGGATCTAATAGTAAATACAATTTTTGTCAAGTCTTCACAATGCTACCACGCCTAAAACGAGGTTACCACCTCTTTCCGTCAGAATTTGCACATAACTCTATCAGTCAAGCTTACAGTGCACATATGTTGGTCGAGTTTGTGTTGTCCTAATTGCAGATTTATTATTACTTCAACAATTATGCCATTGAAAATCCTCACTAGATGCATAAGAGCCATACACAGTATCCACAAAAATTGAATGCCTAGTTTGTTTTCACAAGCCACTAGCTTTCTCCCTGCGTATAGCAAGAGAATCAAAATTGTGCCTAGCAAGCAGACCCTCATACGTCGAACCAAGGACAGGATTAATAACCATCAATCCTGTAGGATAAGTATTTGGGAAACCTCTTTTGAACACGCTCCAGGAGTAACTGCTGGTAATGGTAAAGCGGGTACCACACAACTGAAGCATATTCCAATCTAGACCGGACAAGAGAACCGTAAAGCACCTTCGAAGTGTGCACGCTACTAAAATATAATAAAAAAAATATAATATATAGTATAGTGCGAAATATACAAATAGACAAAATGTTTTATGTATTTCTTAGTAAAATATTTTCAATTTCTTCATATTTATATTCATTTGTTTTTTGCTTTAACTCAATTTTTCTAAAACAACGCAGTTCTTAAAATTCTCGACAGTCTGTTTGATGTCAATGACGAATGCTTCGAATTCTAGTTTAATTTAATCAAATAAAATAATACTAAACAAGGAACTGAAATAAAGAGTGTAAAAAACGACGATCTTCAAGCAAAGATTAACTACCGGAGACGAAAGGAAATAAACAAAGTAGACGTCTTGTAATGAAAATATTCACTGATAGAATGACGTATGTATGTTATTCAAACAAGTAAACATTGGAATTCTATTATAAACGCAAATCTAACGCACTGGATACTAATGGTAGAGATTAGCCCTATGCACAAAGTTGACTTCGATACGGTAACATTAAATTCATTCCTCAGCTTTCGTTTTGTTTACCACTGCACACAGGCACTGTGTATCATAAAGTCTCCGAAAGGGTACTTTAAAATTCAGTTCTGATAAATGATGTTATATGTTATGTGTCACTATAAATTTACATACTTTTTCGTAAATTCTTTTAAAACACTTATGAAATAAAACTCTGTGATCAATTGACTAATAAATCCAATTTTTGCAATTATCAATATACAATCATATGAAATCAGAATAATGTCACTTTTAATAAAACATTCTGAACCGACATAACCTAAAATTAGTACCAACGACATAACCTAAAATTAGTACCAACCACACACACGCGCACTACAAACACAATACATTATGCACAGTTCTACAAACTGGAAAAACACAAAGCCTACTACAATAATAAATTCTTGATCTTACGCTATATTATTTTAAATAAATTCAAAACTATGAAGAGTAAATTGAACAATGAACATTATTCAAATTAAACTTAGAAAGTCTAGTCAAACATTCGTAGCTTTGAGCTTATGTTTTCCGTTTTTATAACATCGATTACTTTCATTATGCTACTTATAAATATTGTTCCTATTTTACAATTTTTTATTAGTCAAAATATATAATTACGTTACGAAGTTGATTCGAGTAAATACGGGAAATATTCTCGATTTTTTGACACAACGAATACTGTCTACCAAACGCTCCCATACAACAAAATAATGTTCAGAATTAACAGTTGTACAACTTTAAACTAATTCTTATCATGTCTGTATCTGTATCCGCTCTGCTCCATTTGAATCGTCGATGACATTTAAAAACCGATTGTTCTTGTTTTAAGCATTTCAGTGGCCCTTTTTGTAAATTTTTTGACCGAAGTATGCAAACTACCGTCACGCGTCTTGATTTTCAACTAGTAAAACTATTACAAATTATTTGGGAAAGTTGATTCTTCGTAAATCAATTTTCCACCAATAGATGGCATCACCTGTTCCGTTATTACATATATATATATATATATATATATATATATACAATCAAGTTTTGTACAAATGACATGGACACAAATATTAGGAGCATCATCGACTATTCAGAAAAGTTAAGAAGATAGAGACGATAAATCTGATCACGTATTTCGACAACTAAGTTGTCATCATCAACAGTTGCGGTAATGGAATTCTTTTCAATAAACTTTTATGAAGTTAGATATAGTCTCAAATTTAGATAAACAGCAGAAAATGCTAATATACTCTACTTACAAGGGCGGATCATTAATTAGTGAATCCGACGAAAGAGGGCAGCACTAATAAAATATCGTATTTGTTTTTCAACCTTGGCAATCCATCAAAACATAATTGCGTAAAAATTACATTCGTTTCGGTTGCCAGAACGCTTGTTGACTTGAATAGAAATTGTCCTCCTTTTAGATTGAAACATGAAAGAAATGGAGTACCGACAAGTGACTAAGTTATTATTTTTAAAGAACAAAACCAGCTATAAAATCAAAGATGAGCTGGAATCTGTTTAGTGGACTAATCTCCGTCGATATCAACCATAAAATGATGTGAACAGTATATATTGTCCATATTTATTTATTAAAAGGCGATATGATATGGTGCTAGATGACTGTGGACGTATTTCGATAACTAAATTGTCATCATTAGCAGAAATTAATTGAACTATTGAACCTAGATACGCACAGAAAAATTCGCGAACTACCTAAAGAAGAAGATGACTAAACACACATATGTGATTAATTTCTGCTGATGATGACAATTTAGCTGCCGAAATACGGAAATAAAATCCGAATATTGATGTGGTAAGGGGTTTTTTCCCTTTTTTGATTAATTTAATTTATATATTAGAATTGTAGACCGTATGTAAAATTGCATGAAAAGTTTAAGTTTGATGAAAGGAAGTTATTAATGTTAAAAGTTAATTTCAGACAGTAGAAACGAAAATACGTATTTAAATTTCCAGATTCCGCAGTGAACATTCGTAAGAGAATTTATGATCAAATCCCCATGAAAGCGTGTTCCATTCTACAAAGTAAATATTTGAAAAACTTATTCTTTAGCGTCGATAGTTTATATTAGAAAGAGATTCCAAACTGCTCAAGTATTGTATTACAATAAAATATTTTGAGTAGAGGAACTTTGGATAATAAAAGTAGCCTATTTTTGATGAAGAAATCATAACACTGGTTCTCTAACGTTCGTATTAATTGTTTAATAGACTATTTTCTTCATTTGCTTACGTCTAAATTTGTATCTTTTATGTCAACATTTTTCTTATAAGCTTTGTATTCTTCTATACGTACTATCAATTCGAACGTTTCTGACTGTTTGGAGAATTTTAATCGATAAAATTTGTAACTTAATGTGATATTGCTTATTTTCTTTTCTCTTTATTACAAAATAAGCGCATTTATCGTCAGTATTTTTCACATAAACACTATGTATTGCAATAGATAGATGTATAACTTCTTATGTAAGGGTCCTTAAATTCGTTTTAATCATTATATTAAATTACAGTATTGTGCAAATTAATGGAATCATGACGATTTTTTTAGTTTTCTGCATGTGGCAACATTGTTAGGTCAGTTCTGACAGTAGCTTTATGTCAAAAAACATAACCTATATCACCGGGAACATATTACACAGTTATTCAGTGCGTTTTATAGAGTTTGTTTACATATACTCTTTCGAAGTTCAAAATTTGATTTATATTGTGCTTTTACTGGTTGTTGTGTGAAAAGATTGTGACATTAAGTGGGCACACTTCAATGACACAGACAGATATTGCTCAGGAATGTGGTGTTAGTCAAGGAGCACTAAACAAGATCCTAAAGCAAAAAAAAAGAATACCGGAATAGCTGAAATGAAACGAGCGGGAAAATGTGGGAGAAAGACGAAGATGACACCCCGAGATGTCGCTTTTTTGGTAAGAAATAGCAAGCTGAACTCAAGAAAAACTACTATTGAACTACAGAAAGACTTAGCCGACGCTAGAGTGAAAGTGCATAACTCGACAGTTCGTAGGAGACTTTTAGAGTTTGGAAGAAAAGCCATTCGACCACAGGAGAAGCAACTCCTCACTCAACGAATGATGAAGCAGAGGCTTATTTAGGCCAAGAAATATGCCGGATGGAATGAGGAAGACTGGAGAAAGGTGTTGTTCTTAAACGAGTCCCATTTTTTGGTGCAGGGGCTGTGATCATTCGACCACAGGAGAAGCAACTCCTCACTCAACGAATGATGAAGCAGAGGCTTATTTGGGCCAAGAAATATGCCGGATGGAATGAGGAAGACTGGAGAAAGGTGTTGTTCTTAGACGAGTCCCATTTTTTGGTGCAGGGGCTGTGATCAAAATTCGTGAGAAAGGGTGGAGATGAAAAACTCACTACACCTCATATCGATCAGACTGTCAAACATCCTGTAAAGGAGATGTTTTTCGTACATGAGAACTGGATCGCTGGTGCCTATAAAAGGCATGACAAACAGCCAGAAATATAAAGAGCTACTTGATAAGTATTTGGGAAAAGATCTAAAGAAATGTGAGCCAAACGAAGGTGCAATTTTCCAACAGGACTCAGCTTCATGCCACAAATCAAAGGTTGGGATCAAATATTTCAAGGAAAAAGGAATAACTCTCCTCGACTGGTCTGGAAATTCTCCAGACCTAAACCCAATTGAAAATCTGTGGGCCATTTGTAAGGCAAATGGCGCACCAAAATAGACTCTACAACGAAGACAAAATTGATAGAAGCAGTAATTCAGGTGTGGTTTCGGGACGAGAAAATAAAGGAAAACTGTCAAAAATTAATAGTTCCATGCCGAAAAGAGTTCAGGCTGTCATTACAGCCAAAGGAGGGCACATCTCTTATTAAATTACTAATAATTTATAATTTTATACTATCTCATCGTGATTATATGACAAATAAACGGTTTTCTTAATTATATTGTGTTTGATTCCATTAATTTGCACAACACTGTAAATTGTGGATGTGTATAGTATATATGTTTATTTATGTAACTTAATTTTATTCTTTCATTATTATTTTACACTTATTCTTAATTTGAAACATCTGAGAAGCAAGTAAATAAGCATAATAATTAAAAATGGCATAGGATGAGTGAAGGTACTTTCAGAAGACAATAAACAATAACAGACGATAGACAAACGAGTAACTAAAAAATTGGAAATTGTAAATCTAAAAGATTTTTGCACAGTTTGTGTCCTAACTCTTCTTTCCTGATGAAATTTCTTATTTCTAATACGATCCAAAACCAAAAAGGCATTAAAGTATGCGATAAAAGCTCTCAAGTTCACAGCGTTCTGAAAAACACATATTACACTCACAATTTCTAAGGGCATGCTTGTATATTTATTTCTATCACAAGAGAGGAGTTCGCCAAGAAATTATTGAATTAGAACGCACAGCCTGACAAATGGATTTATTTATTGTAGCTTTTAGGTAAACAAAGCGATCATTAAATTAAATAATTCTATCTATTCATATGACATAACGCCCTGTAATTTTTTGTAAGTACAAAATTAAAAATGCACTAAAGGGACGAGCTTTTTATTTAAATGATGCCTAACATAAAATAGCTGGTCAACATTAACATTTAGCGATGTTTGATATGAAAACTTTTAAAGGTGCATTTCTAATTGATGCCTCGATCTCACGGTGTGTCACATAACGGTGTTGCATTATCAATTCAGACACAGCATTAATGTTTTCCGACACAACAACATTTGTGGGACGACCTTCACGAAATTCTTCTTCATTGTCCAAAGAACGCCATCCAAGTTTGAATTCCCTATACCAACGATATACTGTAGTTTTCGATGGTGCTTCATCACCATATAAAGAATTCAGCTTTTCGATGCATTCTTGTTGAGATAATCCACGCCGAAAGTTATGAAAAATAATTGCATGAAAATGTTCGCCAGTTAATTCCATTTTTTCGTTGACATACAATTTTCAAGTTATTGTCAACAATACAAATAGCGACCGAACAATAAAGCTGTCAATATTGTGAAAAATGACAAACTTCATGATGCAATTATCAGATGGAAGGCAACACTAACAGTGTTGTCAGTTCCCGAAATATAATCAGCTACCCTCGTATGACTTACTTAAGAAGTTTCTAATACCTGGAAATATTTAGAGTAATATTTACTTAATTCAATGAAATATATAATATATATGTATATAATCATTAGTATGTTCCTTTTTTCGCCGTTTATAATCAATAATATAATGTTTTTTTGTATTTTTTTTGCGGTAGTGCTAATTGAAAAATTATTTAATTTATTAACGTTTCGGCAATATACATACTGCCTTCTTCAGAATTTATTCAATATCATATCTGCCTCACCAAACTCCAAAATATCCCCAATATTGTCTGAAAGTGTGTCATATATATAAAAATTTCTTTTTTTTTTTGGTCCGGAAGTGATTAATTATTTAACAAACACACACCTCCTTGCTTAAACGATGTGTGAAAATAAAATAATGCAGAATATAGACAATAATATAATATAATTAATCACCACCAAAACAAAAACAAAAAAAGGAAATTTTTATATATATGACACACTTTCAGACAATATTGGGGATGTTTTGAAGTTTGATGAGGCGTATATATATATACGAAAATATAGTTCAAAACATGTTGAAAACATTGCGAGAACATGGAGAAACGGTATCAGGGTCGTTGAAATGTTAACATGATGGGAGATTACTGTCGAACCCTTCTACGAGCAACTCCAGAAGCATCATATGAAAGGAAAAGCTACACTCGAACTTTTACCGTGAAGAGGTCGCGGAAATACAAAACTTTAGATTAATAAGTAAAAAACTGTTCATATTCCAATTTACACTACTATTGTAATAATAAAATGTTAAATTTTCCAATTATACTCTGATAATAAATTACGTACCTTTAAATCTTAACTATATATTTTACTAGATATTATCATACCCGACAAAAGATAAAGATTGCGAAAAATTGGTACAGGCTAGAAAAAAACCGATTGACAATTTGGATTCAGGACACCAAAATACATAAGAAACAGGTTGAACTTTGAAAAAAGTTTTTAAAAGATATTTATTGGTTGGCCTGTGTAATCTATCTCAACATTTTTAAATCAAAAATATTCTGGCATAAGTTGGTGTATTGAGCCCTACTTTCCATAGCACTCAAATGTGGACTCTAAAGCTCGTTTAACTAGGACGATTGTCGTCGAATCGAAAAGTGTTTTTTTTATGAACCGAGGCAAATACACGGTGTAATACTCAAGAATCAAATGTTTCAACCTCGAGAATATTATTAATATTCACCTTAAATATTATATTACTTTCTGGGAACACGATTATTTTTGAAAAATACTTTTATTTATTTTAATATTTTCTTTAATTTCAAAGGCTAGCATATTTACTGACATATTTAATTCAAAATTACAAGGTACCAACATATTTCTTTCCGATAGCAAATCCATCACAAATTTAAGTATAGATAAATAAACATTTCAGAAGGAGGATATGGTTTATGTTGTATTTATTAGCCACCTACACTCTATCTAAAATCAAAATATTTAAATTCGTGTCGGAAATTAGTGATTATAATATATTTAAATAAGTAAACATTAAAAAATGAAGGAAGTAAAATAAAATTACGGATGGACATCAGGAGTATCAGTAAATTGTTTTTCAATGTATGAATCAACATAGAGTCCGGGTTACTAATTTATTAAAAATACAGGACAATTTTTCCTTTTTTTTTTGTATTCTAGATAGCTTGATATTTCAATCACGGAAAGTACGTTTGTTTTACTACAGCGAGCATATTTGAAAGGGAGCGTTATTTCATTAAAAAACAAAACCGAAATTTAAAATAAACCTCGTATCCACTATAAATGTTATTCGAATAATATTTTAAAAGAAATAAAATCATATTTAACCCTTTACAAGCTCATAACACCAGCGAAATTTGAAAATATCTCCTTAGAAACGTTTTATTGTAATAATTTTCCTTTTTATTGCCATATACAACTTATTTTGAACTTCAAATCACTGTAATAATTACAGAGTATAGTGGAGCATTATATACAAGGGCTGATCCTTTTGGTCCGCCCCTGATCTATTTATAAACCAAAACGATTATTTATTTTCACGTCGTATTGTAACCCGTTATGTACAGACTTGCGCTACAATCTTACAAGTCTAAATCTGTTAAAGTGTGCCTACAGTAGACGCCTGAAGTCGAGAGAGCCACATATCAGTATCAAAATGGATCGCGTCGGGCAACCAGCGGTGATTAAATATTTGCATTTGAAAAAGATGAACCCAACTCAAATTCATCAATATTTGTTGAATACATTAGGGGAATTTGCATTATCATATGACAGTCGTGTACAGACGAACATGCAGACGCAGCACCCATAACCGTCGCTACCCTAGGAAATGTTAAAAAGGTCCTTGATCACGTGCTGCAAAATCGACGTGTAATTATTAGGTAATTAGTTGAAGATACTGGTCTCTCATACCATGTGGTATATAATATAATTACTACCGAATTAGACATGAAGAAATTGTCTGCAAGATAGGTACCACGAATGTTAACAGATGCACACAAAGAAACTCGAAAAGACATTTGAAGTAGACACGACAAAGAAAATTTTCTTGCAAGATTTGTGACAATGAATGGGTTCTGCATTCATTATTATGATGTAAAGACCAAAATACAGCGTAAGGAGTGGACACATCGAGGTTCACCACCGCCGAGAAAATTCAAGATGCAAACTTCGCAGGGAAGGTATTTTGGGATGCTAATTTTAGTAGATTTCCTGTAAAAAGGGGCCACAATTACAGGTGCTTATTATTAACTTAATTCCCAAATTACGTGATGCGATAAGAGAAAGACGTCGGGAGAAGTTGTGTTCTTTGGATTAGGATAACGTACCCAGTCACAGGTCTGGCTCAGGCAGGCTTCGAATTAGTTGAACATCCATCATATTCTCCAGATTTCGCTCCCAGCGATTACTAACTGTTTCCAAAACTTAAAGCACACCAATTTCCATCAAATAATAATGTGATATGTGTGGCAAATCAATGGCTTGCAGAGGTTGAACAATTTTTTTTTTCGGGAAGCCTTAGAACTGCTAGAAAATCGGTAGGAAAAATGTGTTAACCTTAATGGAGACTATGTACAAAAATAAAAATAAATTAATTGTAAATTTATTATTATGAGTAGGTCAGGGGTGGAGCAAAGAGATCCACCCTCGTACGTATGTACTCAGAAATATACAACTAAGAAGAGCATTGGATGAGTAACCGTAAATATTCGGTAGTTATTATTGTATTAGGAACCTTGTGTGTAGACAATGCAAACCTTGTTGTAATATCAAGGAACAGTTGTTACATGTTATGTAGGATTTATGAGGTGGATAATTTTCCAACGAAATCATTCCAATACCCTAATTATGTGTAGTCACATAATGGCTTGTCCGCAAATTGCCATACAAAAGAACATCCTGTCAAATAGCAATACATACAATAAAAAAGATGTGAAAACACACAATCTTCCTTCTATTTTTTCTACCAAATTGATTGGTAGTGATGACTAACTAGACTAGAACAGATTAAAAAAAAATGTCTGAAATATTGATGTAAGTAACTGATTCTCGATTATAATAATCAAACTAGGCAAGCGCCATCTATTTCTGGAGACTATAAGGGAGAAAGTTAAAGATTTGTCTTTTACTGCAATCATTTTCTTATAACATCTGTAATTTTACGAACTTATGTTTAAAAATGTACCTAAAATGTGCTGAATATTTTTAGCGATCTACTCTTTATGTCAAAAAATGTATAAACAAATGTACGGTGTTTATTAATATGTCCGAAACATGACAAATTGTACTTACATACATGATTTATAGTTCGCCGAATATGCAGCAGCATTCGCCAAATCAGTACTCGTGGGAAATACTAAAAAACAATAAATATTTTACAAGCTTTGCAATTTGATATTTCCTCAACATAAAAAAATCATTGAACTTTTAAATAGAATTCTAAGATACATTGTACATAGTTTTCATTATAAATAATTAAAGACATTCGCTTTAAAAATTCTTCTAATGTTTTTAGTCACAGCAAAAATATTGTAAAGTAAATATACAACATATGCTGAAATTATTCCAGAAGTATATAAACAATTCCCATCTTTCTACTAATAATGTATATTAACGAGACTTTTTCATTTCATTTCATCTTACAAATTAATTTATTTTGGTCACTGAGGCTACTAGGGTTCGTGATTTGTAATATTAATAAACTTGTATTATCATGAATTTTTAATATTCTATGTACACTGCCACTACTACTTACTTTTGTAAATTAATGCAAAATACTCTGAGAATACTGAAACCAATGAAGCTGTAAATGTGTGTTTTGAACTCTTTAGTGCTTGTTAACCGTATACCGTACGCGGCAAAAGTCTGGAATAAAATTCGTATTGTTTTTATTGATGTTTGCGACAGGTCGATTTTTATTTTGTTTCGGAAAATAATTGGCGGATTTTTCTGTGTGAGCTTTACTGCAGACTCAGGTACGACACTGCGATTTATTTATACAGAATACAACAACTTCAAAGATGTTAGAAAATGGCTCGATGAATGGTTTTGCACAAAGAGCAAACAGTTATTCTGGATTGGAATCCATCAATTGCCTATAAGATGGGCAAAATGTGTAGAATAAAATAGCCGACACTTTGAATAAATAAATTTTTTCCATTTCCTTGAAAATTGTGTAAATTTTTTTACGAAAAAAACGGTAATAACTTTCCGGTACACCTGGTACATATATTATTATTATGAAATATTTTTTTAATATATGTTGTTTAAAATAACAGTATTGAAGTATAATATGTATGATACTATTATGATTAAGAAAATATATAAACATTAATAAATATTGTTTGAGGTTAAATATTTTATTAACAACTTTTATAATTTATTTTAAAGATTTACGTACTTTATATCTTAATTCCTTATGAGCTCTTATCTCAAGGTTATGAATTCGCTCGCCAACTCTTCATAAATAACGGTAAATAATTTTTAGGTACAAAATTAATCTACCTCCATTATCTTACAACTTTCATTTATATATACATATATATGTATATATATATATATATATACACTACCGATCATATTTATTTGCCCACCCTTAGTTTTAGCCAAAATTATTAAACTATCAAATGTGTACTGTAAATTTATTTATTGTACCAATACAATAGTGTAAAATAAACATAAAATAGTTACATTTTTCTTATATAAAACTTTATCATTAATTATTATTCAATTTTGCTTTCATCAATGTGCCCACCTTTATTTTTGATAATTGCGGCACATAACCGCGGCATCCTTTCAATTAATTTTTGCAGTGTATCTTCTGCAATTTGTGCCCAGGCTTCTTGAAGTTGTTCCCACAGTACAGTGGTGGATGCTAGAGCACGTTCTCGAACCTTCCGGTCCAATTCTTCCCAAAGAAGCTCTATTGGGTTCAGATCAGGGCTTTGAGCTGGCCATACCATTATAGAGATTTATTCTTACTCTTCTAGTTGACGCAAGTAATCGCCACACAATCTAGAAGTGTGTTTCGAATCATTGTCCTGTTGAAATACAAAGTTTTCGCCAAGAATCCTTAGTCCTGAAGGAACAGCGTTATTTTCTAAAATTTCCTTGTAGCCTTCTTTTCCTAGGATTCCCTCAATTTTGACGAGATCGCCTACAGATCTTCCACCAAAACACCCCCAAATCATTACTGAACCTCCTCCATGTTTTACGGTAGGCGCAATACATTCTGGCAGTACTCTTTCTCCTGCGGATCTTCTTACGAATATTCGCCTTTTACTACCGAAAAGTTCAAACTTCGATTCGTCTGTCCACAACACATTATTCTACTGATCAATCGTCCAATTCTTATGTTCTTTAGCTCAATTTAGTCGTTTTATCTTGTTTTGCTTTCGTAGTAGTAGTTTTCGCAGAGCAATTCTTCCGTATAAACCCGCTTGCCTTAACCTTCTCTGTACCGTGGACACACTAATTGGTTTAGCACGCGCTCTATTCATTTCAGCAGCAATTTCTGGTTCTGTTTTTCATCTATCGCGTCTACTTATCCGTATTAGATGCCGGTCATTTGCAGATGTCGTCGCTTTGCGTCGTCCAAATCTTCTTTTGTTGTAAAATGTACCACTTTCTTCAAATTTTTAACTTTATAATCAACGGTTCTGCGATTTAATCGTAATTCTTTTGCAATGTCGCCATTACTTTTACCCGTACGATGATAAGCAATTGTCATAGCACGCACTTCAACAGATAATTCCTTCGTCTTCGGCATTGCATTAAAATATTCACAATAACTCTCTATTTCAGTGTTTTCGCAACAAAAGATGAACGGTGACTGACATAAAATTTATTCTCCTTTTTGAATAACACATCTTAATATTGTAATTAGTTAGTACAATAACACAATATTGGTAATACCTTTCGGAAATGCAGGTAAAACTGTTAATACTATAGGGATTAGCCTATATAATATTTATGGTATTTTTCCAATTTATGACACCTTTACGATATATCATAAACAATTTAAGATTTTCGTAGAAATTCATATGGAATTACTTCCATTAATAATATTGGTGAATAATTAAAATACAGATTTTTCGAAAGATAATCCACATTTCAGGAAACACATAAAATTGGTGTGGGCAAATAAATATGACCGGTAGTGTATATATATATATATATATACACATATAATTAATAATTACATACGTTCATTGAAAATTACTTATATGCTCTTAATACACTTGTAGTTACTTTAAAAACATATATGATCTTCACTGTATTATCATATAATTTTAATAATAAAGTATAATAAAGTAAGTTTAATAATAAAGTATATTACCTGCATTCTTCTAAGTAAACTCGTATTATGATTTTTTACTGGTTTTTAATAACTTTTTTTAAGTGTGATATTTAGTTTAAGATGATAGTTATAATATAGATAATTAGTAACACCCATTTCTAAAAAGGAATAGGCATTACGAGAGTAGCCATTTATACATCGGGAATAGCAAGAAAAAAAAATTTTTTTGTTATCGAAAATAGTTTTATTTCTTTTCAAAATATTCTTGAAAATCAATGCACTTTTGCATTCGTTTGTACCAATCCGAAAAGCATTGCTGCCACTAAGAAGGCGGTATTTCCAAAATGCGAGTTTCGAATGCCTCATCTGCCTCTTCCGGCGTAGAAAATCGTTGACCACGAAGTTTATTCTCCACGTGTGGGAACAAAAAGAAATCACAGGGTGCTAGATCACGGCTGTACGGCGGATGGCTCATCAATTCAATGTTTTGCTCGGTCCAATATTCAATTGTTTGAACCGACCTGTGAGAGCCCGCACTATCATGGTCGAGAATGATCTGTCGTTTTCGGTTTGTTTTTCTTATTTCTTCAGAAACTTTTGACAAACAAATAGTTGTGTACTATTCAGAATTGACCGTTCTACAACTCTCTAATGGCACGGTTGCAACGTGACCGGTTTTTCCGAAAAAGCAGGCGACCATTTATTTTGATGTGCTTCGAACGCGAACAACTTTTGTTAGTTTTGGCTCATCTTGAAATACCCACACAGTAGACTTCTGCTTACTATCGGGTTCGTACATATAGATCCAAGATTCATCACCTGTGACGACTTTATAAATGCCCTTTGAAGCACAACCACTGTCTTTTTTGTGCATTTCTTGGCACCAATCAACGCGAGTCCTTTTTTGAGCGGTTGTCAAATTATGTGATACCCAACGTGAACATAGCTTCTTAACGGCTAAATGTTAATGCAGGATCTCATGCACGCTGATGTTACTAATACTTAGAAATAAATATATTGTCAAAAATGACAGACTTTACGATGCGAACACCAGAACAGAGGCAAAATTAACAGTGTTGCCAGTTCCCGAGATATAAACGGCTACCTTCGTAGTTACAAATTTATTTCGATCCCCATGTCTATAATTAGATTTTGTTGTCTAACTTCGTTCTTTCTACTAACATCTACAATTTCTTCTTTTCAATACTGTAATTTTTATCTCTGAGATGCCATGATTAGTAATTCAATGTACCATTAAATTGAGTTTGAATATAATTTCATTAAACAAATAAAGAATAAATTTCCTCTAAACAAACTTAACTGATATCGTTAATTCTTATCAGGTATAAGCTGTGAGTTCAATAGATTACACTGGTTTTGAATTTGGAAATTCCTAATTCGAACTTCTAATTCAAATGTACATATCGTTTGTCTTTTTTTTTAAATTATTTCTGCATAGTTCCGAGAAAGTGTTTGTTATTTTTACTAACAGAATGTTACATTAAAATAAACAATTATGTAATTAAGTAATTAAGTATTATATTACAAGCAATATATTTATTATTTAAAGAGAAATTATTGTATTAAATTGACCTGGAAAACTTGTTAATAAAAAGGAAATATCTTGAAATACAAAATATGGTTCTTTTAATATTCCAGAATACACAGATTATCTACATATAGATATATAATTCAGTACGGCAACAATAAATTTATAACGTTGGCAATACGGGGACATTCAACACAATGCTACAATTTATTAGACTAAAAGAAATCATTATTGTGATGACCTTACAAGGCCCTTAAGTCAAAACTGTCTTCCATTACACATTTGGTTTTGCTACTATATAAGAATAAAGATCAAGTATATCATATATGGGAAGAATCACTGTAAATGGAAAATCGGGTAACTTGGTGGACATTGCAAGTTTGCAGTCAACACAGCAATGGAATTCGAATTTTTTTTAAACACATTTTTAATCACCATTTATTTTTCAGATAATATAAACATAAATATATATATATATATATATATATCTGTGTGTGTGTGTGTGTGTGTGTGTGTGTGTGTGTGTGTGTGAACGTGTGTATTGCATACGTGCTACTGTTTCTTAAATTCTACGTCAACGCATCTTGTGGAGAATACTGCAGCTTTATTATAAAACTCGTACGCACCAAATACATTAAATACTACCGATGGTAACCAGTACTTGTATTAAACAAGATGACTGCATAGAGAAAGTGGAAAGAAACTCCGTAATTTATAATAAATACACTTGCTGAATTTTTCCGCTGAACATATGGATTGTATTAACTATATATAGTATTTATAAATAAAGGGTATTTCAAATTTCGCGTTTTTTTTAAAGAATAAATAAAACACATAATTTGCATTCACTTTCAAAAACTTTTTATTGGTAATTGAAGTACCAGTTACAACATTTATATTGCAAAAATAATATCTGCCAAATGGCCTTCTCTTACAGCTCCACAGACGTCCACTCTTTTGTTAAAATTTTCAATGACATTTTGACATAATTGAGGCTCTATCTCGCCAATGACATAAATAATTTCATCTTTCAAAGCAGGTATTGATTGTGGATTGTTTTTATAAACCTGGCTTTTCACATAATCACAAAGAAAATAGAGGTGTCAAATCACATGATCTTGGTAGCCAATTAACATCACCGTTTCTTGAGATTACACGTCCAGGAAATTTTTCCCAATAAATCAATTGATTCGTGTGCAAAGTGAGGTGTAGCGCCATTCTATTGAAACCACATATCCTCTATATCAATATTCGTTAATTCAGGCCACAAAAATTCGGTTATCATCCGACGATATCGATCACCATTGACAGTTACAGCTGCACCAGTAGCATTTTCAAAGAAGTAAAGTCCAGTTACACCACCTGACCATAATGCACATCAAACAGTAACTCGTTTAGGATGCATAGGTTTCTCATGAATAATTCGTGGATTTTTCTCACCCCAGATACGGCAATTTTGTTTATTAACATAGCCACCAATTTCAACATGTGCCTCATCGGAAAACATTATTTTTTGAGAAAAATCAGCTGGTTATTCATTGATGAAATTGGTAAATGAGCGACGTTTTAAATGATATAATGGCTTCAGTTCCTGTGTTATTTGAACTTTTTATGCCTTTAAAGCTAAATCCTTGTGTAAAATACGCCATGTTGTTGATCCACTAAGTCCAAGTTGTTGTGAACGTCGTCTAATGGACATTTCAGGATCTTCAGCAACACTTTCACGAACCGAACCAATATTTTCTTGTGAACGACCACTACGACTGTATTTTTCACTTTTTTGGTCTTCCACGGAACCGGTCTCTTGAAATTTTTTAATAATTCAACCAATAGTGCTTTCAGATAGACGGTTATGTAAACCATAAAATTCACGTAATTTTCTAAAAACTCTTTTCACAGAACGCTGATTTTCATAAAATAATTCAACAATTTGAACACGCTGTTGTATCATGTACGAAGCCATTTTTATAAATGTCATACATCACACTTTTTAAATGCCCACATACCCAGACAAATTCAATGCTCCATCTATATTTTATTTATTCTTAAGGAAAATCGCGCAATTTGATACACTCTATATATATGAAGTACGTATGGTATATATGCAATATGCTAACAAGATTTAAATATTTTTAAGATAAAAACCCAATTCAGCCATGTTTCCGAGGCTTATAGAATAGAACCTGATTCATTTTTCCAAAAAGATACGATTTACTATCTGTTAATGCCTCTATCAAGAGATGCAATAATTTTGAATTTTTGTGAACCAGTAGAATACAAATTCACTACTTCTCATACCAACACTATTCAAACATTAAAGATAATAATCAATTTAGACTTTGAAAAGACCATCGAAAACGTCAGCACTAAAAATTTGTTCATTATTGAAAATAGTTTCATTGCTTTTCAAAACATTTTCCTTGAAAATCGATGCACTTTTGCATTCGTTTAAACCAATCCTAAAAGCACTGTTGCCACTGTGAAAGCGGCATCTCCAAAATATGAATTTTGAATGCGTCAACTGCCTCTTCCGGCGTAGAAAACCGTTGACCACGAAGTTTATTCTTCACGTGTGGGAACGAAGAGAAATCACAGGGTGCTAAGTCAGGGCTGTGCGGCGGATGGCTCATCAATTCAATGTTTTGCCCGGTCAAATGTTCAATTGTTTGAACCGACCCGTGAGAGCTCGCATTGTCATGGTGGGGAATGTGTACTATTCGGAATTGACCATTCTACAACTCTCTGAAGGCACGGTTGCAACGTTCTGAAAAAGTAGGCGACTGTTTGTTTTGATGTGCTTCGAGCGCGAACTTTTGTTGGTTTTAGTTCATCTTGGAATACACACACAATCGACTGCTGGTTACTATCGAGCTCATACGTATAGATCCAAGATTCATCACCTGCGATGACTTTATAAATGTTCTTTGAAGCACCGCCATTATATTTTTTTGTGCATTTCTTGGCACCAATCGACGCGAGTCCTTTTTCGAGCGGTTGTCAAATTATGTGGTACCCAACGTAAACATAGTTTCTTAACGGCTAATTGTTCATGCAGTAACTTATGCACGCTGGTGTTACTAATACCTAGAGATGCCTCGATCTCACGGTATGTCACATAACGGTCTTGCATTATCAGTTCAGACACTGCATTAATGTTTTCCCACACAACAACATTTGTGGGATGACCTTCACGAAATTCATCGTCCAAAGAACGCCGTCCAAGTTTAAATTCACTATACCAACGATATACTGTAGTTTTCGATGATGCTTCATCACCATATAAAGAATTCAGCTCGTCGATGCATTCTTGTTGAGATAATCCACGCCGAAAGTTATGAAAAATAATTGCACGAAAATGTTCGCAAGTTAATTCCATTTTTTCGCTGACATACAATTTTAAAGTTACTGTCAACAATAGAAATAGTGACCGGATAATAAAACTGTCAATATACTGTTAAAAACTCCACGATGCAATCATCAGATCGGAGGCAACACTACCCGTGTTGCCAGTTCCCGAAATATAAACGGCTACCTATTTACACAGAAAAAACTGAAATGAATTTTAAAGTAGCTTATTATTTGTGAGAAATACGAGTACATACATACATACACACATATGTAGATGATGAGGATAGCAGCTTGAATACAATATGTTATTATAAGAAGTATATAACAACCACAAGTTTTTACGGTGTTTTAATTAAACGACTTATCCGGCAATAAACCCATTTATTATTATTTTATTGTAACTTTAGTGTCTTTGGAGAAATTCTTAATTGTATACACCGTTCCAAATTGAACACACCTACATTCAATTACAACCGAAAGTTTGTTTAATTGTCTCCTTTAATTAGTAAAATGGTAAGTTAGTTACATTTGCAATAGCAATTATTATTGCAATTTTATAGTATATTAATTCTAATAAAGATATTAAACATATTCTTTTCTTTTTCTTAGTATGTTGGTCGTTTTCTTCTAACTATAAATTTTCTTTTTTCGTGTTTAAGTTCTCCTACCGTTAAGGATAATAAAACACTTATTTCCTATTAGCGACGTTTCGGGGGGTTTCTCCTTTTCCGAGTTATTTATTTCATCGTTCTACAATACATCGATTTTATATATAATTGATGGATTAATTTATTATAATATTATATATATATATATATATTATTAATTATAAGTACGTACAATCATAATCACAAAAAGGTTTACAATCTTTAGATTCATATATGTTGGTCTTTACACTTTCAATTTTGGCTCGATATTTTTAGATCAGGCCGTAACGATATCAAACTGGAAAGAGGTCTTTTATGTTGCATGAAAAGAAACAAACGAACAATGGTGTGCGTTATATGAAATTCAAAACCTGCAAGAGTTTGTTTATATTTTCGGCCTGGTAATAATTTAAATAGGATTAGGAATTAATTTATAAGATAACTATTCTGATTTTATGAGTAACGCATACATATATAAATATATGTTTTTTGTAAATGTTTAATCTAATTATTTAGGTCTAGATTTTTTAATTGAATTTCATTTATTGTATTTTATTGATGTTCATTCGATCTATTGATATGACGATTATATTATATATAAATAAGGAAGAAATAAAATCAAACAAAAGATTTATTTGTATATTACGCGCAATACTATATTTACTCGAATATAAATCACTATTATGTTATGAATGATAGACATACTTGAATTGCCAATGTTTTGTTTATACGGTGTAAAGACCATCCTATATGAACTCGGTAGATATATTTTTGTTGTACCTACAGTACATTTTTTTCCTGTAAATAGTGTAAATTTACAAAAATACAAATATTTTAAATTAATAAAATTATACCGTATTTCTCTGCGTTTATACTTATCTATGGAATTGACAGAACTGTTATGTAAGTACATTTCGTAAAAGTTTAATCTGTTGGCATTTGTCATTTCTTTCTTATTGAGTGTTACGTGTACCTATGATTATTTGTATGTGTATTTGTAAACTCGTATTGGTATTGTATGCATGCATGTACAAGGAGATGCAAACAATTCGTCTCTTAAGGATTAAATTATTTTATAGGTCATTGAGATTGATAGTATAACTTTTATCGTTTACTGCGTTTTGGTCGGTCTTTCATAATATATATATATATATATATATATATATATATATATATATATATATATATATATATATATACGAAGGGGTACTCAAAAATAGACAGAATTTCTCTACAAAAAACTATATTTTATGTTTTTTTACAAAACAATCTTAACTCCTCAATTTAACTTTATACACTTGTCTAATCAATGATTCCATTGTTGGAAACATTCGAACACGTTTCTTTGTATGGCTACGAGTTGCTGTTTGTTTTTCCTTCACCATGTCGTTAAAACGATGTTATTTCGCATCCCTCTTCATTCGTGGGAACAAAAAGAAAGTCGCATGGGGCAAGATTAGGTGAGTAGGGGACGTGGGGCAAAGGAGTCATGCTATTTTTAATCAAGAATTGCGGAATACCTAAGGCTGTATGATCAAATTCGTTGTATAGAGCGCCAAGTTATTCAAGTTAATTTCGCAATTGATTCATCCATTCATATGGACAGCTTTCAAGCTAAATTTTCCGAAGTTTCTTGACATTTCCATCTGTTCTAGAAATTGATGGACGTCCAGAACAAGATTTGTCACCAATTGGCATTTTACTTGTTTTGAAACGAGAAGACCATTCGTACACGCGATTTTTCCCATAGCGTCACCCATGTAAGCTGTTTGTAACATCAAAACTGTTTCCGCAGTATTTTTGCCGAGTAGAAAGAAAAATTTTAAAACCGTACGCTGTTCATTTAAGTCCGGCATTACAAAAACACGACGAGCAAACGAAAATGCTTTTACAAATGCACTGTAACAAAGTGGAACTTTATTCGGCGAAAGAATCGACTGCACCGAACACAGAACAAGTTGCATCATGCGAATCCAATGGCGTGCTAAGCAAACCCCACCCACAACGCTACCATTCCGGTTATTTTCGGATGTCTCCTCGTATATATATATATATATATATATAATATTTAATTATACGTTTGTTGTAATTGCTTTCTCTTTCAAGTATTTCAGTGTTGTCGAATTCATGTTTCTCTTCCCAAAGTAAAAAAAGATAAAGTTGATGCGTTTATTTTATTATTATTGAAACTGTATTTGTGTTCATAAATTTGTTTATGTAGATATTGTTGTGTTTGTCTTACGTATGTACTTTCACAGCATTGGCATTTTATTTTATATACACTGTGTGTTTGTTTTTTTGGCGTTTGATGTTTTATTTTGGTAAAAAGGTATACTAAAGTAACAACAAATTGGCTGGATATGTTAGATTTGTGAATTCTATTGCCATCTGAATATCAAAATGCTTATAAATTAATTAAGACATAAATTATCCAATGAAAATAAGTTATTGATTTGTATCAATTTGTATATAATTTCACCCATTACATAGAATTGTGTTTAAAAAAATCATCAATTGTTTGACAAAGTTTTTTCAATAACGAAGTAATTAGATCACTGAATGTTGATATGCATATAACCCCTTGCCACAATAATTTTCGTTTTCTGTATACGCATTTCGACAACTAAATTGTCATCATCAGCAGATAATTAAACAGTGTCACACCTGGACAACTACGGTAAAAATACCCGTACGAACAACAACTTCCGCACGCGATCCGTACTGCTGAACGCCAAAACGTACACTGTGTACGTTTTGGCTTGGTTATATATCAACCTTCAGTGATCTAGTTAATCAACTACAGGCTCCATTAAAATTGCCTACAACCAAGTAATTACGAAAAAATTTTTTAAGTTAGGCTCATCTTAGAACACACGTACATCTGATTGAGTTTGAGTTTTTGGGCTCGTAAAAATAGAGACGATAATCATGTAAGATTTCACGTATTTGTTTCATGTCATTGTCTATGAATGTCTGAATCTTCTGGTACATCATATACCGGTCCATCTGTATCATTTCTCTTAGGGCACTATGCAAAATCAGTTGTAAACTATGGCATTTGATGTTGCTGTCTCAGTAACAACCAGTTGATATTGGTCGATGCTTTGTTGTTAAGTTAACCCACACAGAAAATCATACATATCATCGCTCCAAATTGATCCATTTGGACTACTGTACTACTTTTTCTTTAAAGCAATACACTATTGAAATTACGGTTGGCTTATTTTTGATCTGGTAATGGTATTTAACTTACAAAATGGCAGATATTATAAAAATAAAATTCTCGATTAAAGTACGCCATCTAGTACTGGCTCCTAAAAACTTTTGAACCAATCTATGTACACCAATTAAATATGCATAAAAGGAAATTCGAATTTAGTTTTGCTTTAAATTGAAAATCGAAGCATCTTTTCGAAAATATCCAGATCAGTTCAAGTACAGCGAAAAATATTCGTGTTTATACAGGAAGAATTTATCAAGGTTAAAATAAAATTTCCTACGCATGTAAAAGTATTTGTAAATCGAAAACGAAATTAGATTATAATGTATACAGTGCACCATTTCTCCTATACAAAAATATAAAAAAAACTATCGTATACCTCGTTTTGTAACGATCGCTTTACCGTTGCGGTAGTCGATAACGTGTGGATATTTTTAAATTCATTGTAAACTTGTTGAAACCAAATTGATAAAAAGAAAAAACTTTAGTACATGACGTCCATTTTGCTGTCGCCTTAGTGATTCATGAAAACATTTTAAACGTATCGACAACTTGTTTATAAAATCAGTCTCGATTTATTTTAATTCGACTGATAAACAAACTTTCTCATTAATTTATTCGTAGAAGTATATTTTGAACATGACAAATATATTTATGTATATCAAGCTAAACGCCTTATTGAAGATTCGAGATAAAAGTTTTGTTGCTAATTTATTAGGGCCGTATGAATAAATTTGTTCCTGTTTAGATAGAAGTAAGATGGATGAATTTATACTGTTATTTTTTGACTGAAAAATAGCAATTCTCCATTTTATAATCTATTATGGACCAAATTGTTCAGGTCAAAGCAAGCATGTCAATATTTTGACTGAAAAATAGCAATTCGTTTATGAGGCCGGCCCTCTACAAACGCCTCTCTTTCTCTGCTGAAAGACAAGAGGAGCAATATCATAAAACACACATAAATCACTCACACTTTTTGACCATAATAACCTTTTCCGAAGTAGTGCATGTTAGTTTAAGTAAAAGTATTTTTAAAAACTTTTTATAATCAATTACACAAGTTTACAAATTCCGGTCAACTTTTGGATCAGAGCAGATGAGAACAAATCTTGACGTTATTTGAGGTGCTGAATTCAAATCCGGGTTTCGTTTTTCAAAATTGGTTCTAGTTTGTGAGTTCGCGCATGTTGACAGCACTGCGCTATCATAATGACAGTAAGCTATTGGCGTCGCTAGAAATATTATTTAATTTGTATTTTTTTAAAGTTTTTTTTGAATCCAAAACGTGTGAAAATGCAAAGACAGAATTGTAAAGTTGATTCAAAGTGTTTTTGTTATGTTTGCGGATGTTATATGATCAGAAAAAGTGGCAAAGTTATTACTAATGTGATCAGAAATGCATATTTTTATTATTTTGGTTTCTCTGTATCAAACACTCACAAGCCGTGAGTACCGAAATTGTTTTGTAACGCGTGTAGCACAATATTATACAAGTGGTCACGCGGTAATAAACTATGTTTTTCATTTTCATTGCCAATGTTATGGAGAGAGCCGAAAAATCATGTAGATGATTGTTACTTTTGCTTGATGAATGTCGTCGGTCTAAATGCAAAAAAAACTAGCAAAATATAAATATCCTGAAGTATCACCAGTGTCTAAGCCAGTTCCCCGTGCGAGCAATGATCCTTTGTCAATTTGTCCCGGTACGAGTGCAAATTCCATGGAAACTTGTAGTTGAGTACTTGACCAAGTTATTTCCCAAATTGTCGTACGCCAAAATCAAAGAGGCAATATTTGTAGGACCTGATATTCGAAAATTAATGGCCGACAGAAACTTTACAAAATGTTTAACGCCCAACGAAGCAGCAGCATGGATATTATTTCAAGACGTTGTTCACAATTTTCTCGGTAACCGCAAATCCCCGGATTTCAAGAAGAAAATCAACAGTTTGTTGCAAAATTATTGCAAGGTGGGAGCTCGAATGTCTCTCAAAATACATTTTCTGCATTCCCATCTCGAATTTTTTCCTGAAAACTTGGGTGATACAAGCGACGAGCAAGGAAAGCGACTACATCAAGATTTGGCGAAAATCGAAAAACGATACCAAGGATTTTGGGACGAGGGCATGATGAGCGACTACTGTTGGACTTTAATGCGTAAAACAGATCCCAAACAGTACAAGCGACTCAGTTCGACTGCTCTTCATTTCTAATTTAACACGTTTTAATGAATAAAATGGAGATTAATTGTCAAAAATTGTAAAAAATGTGTTTATTTAATATCTCGAAAACTAGAATCAATATCAAAAAACGTAGTGCAGATTCCGATTCAGCACCCCAAATAACCTTAGAAACTGCTTTTGGTTGCTTAGATCCAAAACCGTGTATACTTGTGTTATGGGCCAATTTGTTCAGGTCAAAGGAAGCATGTCAATATTTTGCAATTTATTCGCCACTGTTTAAAAATATTTATACCGTAATTTTCCGTTCTGAAATGTATGAAAAAATTTGTAAAAAGAAACAATCAAATAACTTAACTTGCAATCGTAAATTTCTTCCAAGTGCATGGAAGATTGCTAGAATCTGTCCAGTCTTTAAGAAGGAAGATGCCACCAACGTCCTGAATTACAAACTTACAGCAATTTGGGTAATTTTTCCAAAGTTTTTGAGCATCTGCTGCACATCATTATAATGAAGAGCATTCTAGTGTTCATTTCAATTTTTCAACATTATTGGCTAGATGTTCGATTTTAACAAACCTCGCTATCATCACGCAGGAAATAGCTAGCGGACAACTTGATGTAATACGCTTTGACTGTACACGGGTGTTCAACACCATCGATTACGTGACATTTTTGTAAAAATTAAGTGCTTTTGGTCTCTTCAATGCACTACTTAACCTTTCTTCCAGACTAAGCACAACTACGTCTACTATAATGGAGACAGAACAAAGCCCTGTACTTCTACCTCAGGTATCACGTTATTATAATTATATTCTTATTAATTTATATGACAGGTTCAGTATTAAAAAAAACAATAAATTTTGTATATTGAATTGGTTCGACCTTTACTAGATAAAAATTGATGATAAAATTAATATATACACAGTGTTTCAATTTTTCTAACTTTATTTTTAATTTATTTACGTGGTAATTGTACAAGCCACATAGTGGCTTCAAATGTTTAAAGTAGTTTACTTTAAATGTTTGAAGAAGGCTTCTATTTCGCAGATTAAAAAAGTTGCATTCCGGGATTAAGAATAACTAAAGTGGTAAACTTAAAGAGAATATTTAATTTCATGACCAATCTTTCCCATACACACTACCGTCGAAACGCATCTAACCATATCTTTTAACAGATCCCTACTTAGAAATTTTCATTCGTTTCAATATTTGAAATCTTTCATTGCTGGCCAAATGGTTAGTACATGGTTCATATCACAAAGGGCATCTGTCTACAGCTAAAGATTGCAAATGGGTCATTACGAAAACGAAAGCTTGCATATATTTGTTTTTTTTAATAATCATTAGGAACTTATTTTCTGGGTCGCCCTATTAGATTTAATGAAAAAACTGACAAATACTATATTAGCCTATAATGAATGTAGGTATGTATTAGGTGAATCGGAAAGTTTTGCCCGTTCTGGTTACAACAAGTTTCAACGATCACTTATTGCTTGCTCATATTCATTTGATGCATATTGGGCTCTCTTTTTTATCATTGAATATATAAATACTGACCCAGCAAATAAACTAGAACGAAGATGATTCATGACAGTACTGAGTAAAATGCGATCGTGTGCCCACAGCTAGTGATGAAGTTCATTTACGCTACTGTACTTTGTACGAATTCCAACAGGGAAGAAGTAAACAGAAGCGTGTAGAAATTTATTGAAAGTGTTTGGCGTAGGTACAGATTCCGAGAGAAGGTGCAGACGATGGTTCGAAAAGCTTCAAATAGGCAATGTCGAGCTTTCTGATAAGCCACGCTCTGAGCGACCATTTTTGATCGACGACGATACTGTAAAGACCATGTTAGGGCAAAATCCTTTCTTGACAACATCGGAGATTGCGGAAAGGCTTGATTTAGCTCAACCAACCATTTCAGACCATATTCGGAAGCTAGGCTTGGTGTGGAAATATTCGAGATGGGTGCTACATTAGTTAAGTGGGAAGAATTTGAATGATCAAGTCATCATATGCACATCTCTGCTGGCACGAAACAAAATCGAAACCTTCTTGGACCAGATGATAATTGGGGATGAAAAGTGGATTTCCTATGAAAATATCGTAAGGAATAGGGCATATTGTGAATCCAGAAAACCTACCCTCTTCACCTCTAAACCAGAATTGAGTTTGAGTAGGAGAATATGATGTATATGGTGGGACATTCGAGTTCCAATACATTTTGAGCTGTTGAAACCCGAATGAAAAACTAAATTTGGAGAGGTACTGTCAGCAGTTGGATAATTTAAAAACAGCACTCGAAGAAAAGAGGCCGGCGATGTTCAATAGGAAGTACATCACACTGCTTCATGATAATTCCAGGTCACATATTGCTTTGGGGACCCGTCAGGAACTCGCAGAGCTAGGCTGGGAAATTCTGTCGAATCTACAATACTCCCCGGACCTACCACCCACCGATTATCATTTGTTTCCGTCTTTACAAAATTTTGTAGGTGTTTTGGCTTTCGACGGCACAGATCGTGTACGGAATTTGTTTCTTGCGGGTTTTCGTCGTAGTTTTCCAGATGCAATAATGTTTAATTATCTGCTGATGAATACAACTTAGTTATCAAAATACGTATACAGAATACGAAAATTAATGCCGAAGAGGGTTATATATCAACTTTAAGTGATTAAGTTAACAAGCTCTATCAGAATTACCACCAATATAAAGCTACATTATTGACAAATCACAGTGGAGATTTCTTGTCAATTAAGTAGTTTGGAGGCTGGAAGTCTGCTATGGCAGAGGGATATGCAGGGGATTCTCTTTAATAGAATAAAGATTCACAAGACGTTTCTACTCCTGTTTCTTTTGTTGTAGAGTATATACACATATTTGCATTCATTTCATTAATTTTTTAGTTATATTTTCATTTCTAATTATCATAATATATCATTATCTATAACATCTACATTGAATTAACTGTTACGAAAATAGATCATAGATGGTGCTAGTGCTTTTTTAAAAGTTTGTAATAAATAGTTGAATTTAGCTTATATTATTATATATTATTATATAAACATTCTAATAACATTGCTATTAAGATTATTATTATATTATTATTATTATAAGAATGATTTACTGATTTTATGTAACTTTTACTTCCCAACATCTTTCTACAGTTAAAGAACTGTAACTTCGTGTACACTTATGATAACTAAGAAATGATATTTTGTGATTAGTAAACACAAAAAGATTATTTAAAAAATATATGCGAAAAAGGTAAAATGAAAGAATAAGATGGACTGTGTATTATATAAATCCTTTTTATGAAGCTTTTACTCGCTCCCAATGAAACCATGAATCCAAATACGTATTATTATCAATTTCAGTTTCAATTAAATAATTGTAAATTGTAAATAAATATATATAAATAGATATATGCTCGCAAATATCGACGTAAAACTTACAGATTGAATTGCTTCTAGTAGTGATGTTAACTTTCGTAAGTTTCTTATTTTTTCTGAATATTTTTTGGAATTAAATTAAAATAAATTTGTGTTATCGTCTCTATTTAGATTTTTTAAAAATTAATGGTGCACCTAGACAGTCTTACTAATAAAAAAGACAAACAAGCAAACAAAATTTAAGCTAGCAACACTCATGCTTAGAATGTTTTTCTTCTGTTATGCCTCGTCGTCAAGTTACTAATATTTACAAACTGTAACACCTCAGTATTTGAGTCGTCCAGTAAATCTATTCTCGTATTTCTTGACTAATCTTTATTGTTTCATAAACCCAACAGAACTTTTTAAGCTACGATGTTTTATGTTTTAATTAAACGAAGTGGCATTTCTGTGGAAGAAGAAGCTATTTTTTGGCATATTTTGGAAAGAAATTTTTATTTCTTTTATTATTTTTAAGAATCTCTTGGTTATGCTACGCCTGCTTTATTATATTTTCAATATTTATTTAACTTTAAGTCAGTTTTAAGCTTATACATATACGTATAAGAATTATCATTTTAACCACTTTTGACTTCATTATGTAATGCGGAAATTTTTTGAAAAAAATTCCTTTTCTCCACGCAGCACTCGAACCCGCGATCTCATTCTTTCTGTGAATGTACCATCACCATTAGACCACGGATACAGTGAATTCTGATGTGCCAAACATTGTATTGTGAAAACAGTTATTAAATGTGAACCTACGGTGGGTTATAAATATGCACTTTTACGATGTTAAACTGAAAAACTATAATTTTGAGCCCTTTTCGCATCATACATATAATGTAATGCAGAAATATTCGAAACAATTTCTGTTCTCCATGTGGGACTCGAACCCGTGATCTCAATCTGCCCAGGAGTATGCCATCACCATTAGACCACGGCGATAGTGAATTCGAGTCCTTCTAATGTGCCATAAATTGCATTGTGGAAACAGTTATTAAGTGAAAACTAGCTCTAGGTTATTAATTGCATATAAATATGCGCTGTTAAACTGAAAAATTATAATTTTTTTTATCAAAAATTTTTTCAAAACGTGTTGCCTTAATTTAATTTTTTATCTGATAATAAAGTTAGCTCCGCAAAGTGTATGATTAATATATTATATTACTTAATGTTTAATATACATATGTAAATAATTTTTGTGAAAACAACAGAAATACTAATAACAATATTTCAAGTCCAAATCCAAATTATGATTTACATTGATTTTTTCAAATAGGTTTCACAATTTAATTAAGTATTTTTACTAAAATATAATTGTCTTTCATAATTTCACATAAACAATTAATATTTTATAAATAGCGTTAATTTGCGCTGCTATAAAAGCTGAAAGAAATGTAAAATTCAACAATTACTTTTCCAGTCATACATATGTACGAGGATAATTTGACAAGTAGTGAGAATGACACATAGGTGGCGCTCTAATTGGTAAAACAAATGCACTGTAAATTAGGTTGCCTATTTATATGTTTACATTCCGATATTTAGATAAATCGGTTGATTAGTTTATTTTTGACAGCTGATTGAAAAAGAAGCAACACGTCGTTTTGTTAAAATGGAAAAAGCAGAGTATCGTACGGTGATTAAATACTTCGTAATTAAGGGTATGGAAGCTACCAAAATTAAAGATGAGTTACGGGAAACATTAGGTGAATCTGCTCCATCATCCGCCTCAATAAGTAGATGGGTAAGTGAATTTAAACGTGGTAGAAGAAGCTGTGTTGATGAAGCGCGCTCTGGAGTACCCAAAATCATGACTTCTAAGGAAATGATTATAAAAATCCATAATATTATTACGCAAGATCGACGACTCAAGTGAGAGAGATGCAGATATGGTAAACATTTCAACAGAACGCGTACACCACATTTTAACGAAAGAATTGGGCCTTTCCAAGCTTTCGGCAAGATGGGTGCCACGATTGCTTGCGACTGATCAAAAGTTCACTCGTTTGCACATTTCCAATGAGTCTTTGGACCTTTATAAGCGGAATCCGCTTGATTTTTGTAGGCGATTTGTTACTTGCGATGAAACTTGGATACACTACAGTACACACGAAATTAAACAACAGTCGAAACAATGGTTAGAACACTTTATCGGCAAACAAGGTGATGGCATCAATTTTTTGGGATTCGAAGGGCATTTTGTTCATTGATTTCCTTCAAAATGGTGCCACAATAAACGGACAATATTATGCAGAACTTCTACAAAAATTAAATGTTGAGATTCTGTTTCACCAAGACAACGCTCCCTCGCATACCAGCACAGTTGCATTTCCAATTAGTACCGCATGCTCCTTATCCGCCGGATCTAGCCCTTTCCGACTTCCACCTTTTTCCAAAATTGAAAACGGCACTAGGTGGAAAGAAATTTTCGTCTAATGACGAGCTTATCGTCTTCGTAAATGAGTATTTTGCAAGCCTTCTGGAATCGCATTTTAGAGATGGATAAGGCCATTGGAGCACCGTTGGAATAAATGTATTGCTCTTTTAGGAGAATATATTGAAAAATAAAAATCATTTTGTATTTAAAAAATTCCTTCCTTATTCTTTTCCATTCTCAGTACTTGTCAAACTATCCTCGTATGTATATCAAAAACTGCCAAATAATTTCACAAAAATGTTCACCATTTAAAAAAATATCATTTGCAAAGTCGTCAAATATAAAAATATAAACAAACTGGTGAAAATATATTTATAAAAAAATAAATAACATATGTACTTGTAATTTTATATCACATTTGTTATAGTGTGTGTATTCCATTCATAATATTGATCCATCCTACATTGATTATGAACCTTTTCCTGTTGAATCCTGAATTTTATTTAGTTATTTGCGTTTATGTTTAGTATAACTTGCGTTAATATTTATATCATTACAATTGTTCTTATATACAAAATAAGCCGATTTGATTATTTTCCTTGATAATTTGAGCTTCCATATATTAATACTATTCGACATTGTTTATGTTTTATATATTTTATTATTCATTGAGTCATTCAACCCACAAATAGCGGGTGTTTTTTTAAGAGTTTGAGAACTTTAAATGATAATGCGAGACAGAAATATTGTTGGAATGAAATTTTTTTTATTATAATCTGGTAGATAATTTCATGGCATTTATTTTTTACATGGTTCATTCCATCAGTCCAATTGTTGAATACTTTTTCCAATAAATCTGGCCGTATGGCGTCAATGGTGGCCTGAATATTGGCTTCCAATGCTTCAAGAATTGCTGGTTTATCGGCATAAACCAATGACTTAACATAGACACATAAAAAGTAATCCAGAGGGCTGTTAAATTAACATGTTTATTAAATGCTTAAAAGAAACAAAAGAAAATGAAGAAAAGTAAATAAATAATATGGTGGTGATGTTCATACCTACAACGATAACACAGGCCAACTAATAAATATTTTTTTAAAACCTTTTTCAAAGTTCAACCCGTTTCTTATGTATTTTGGTGTGCTGAATCCAAATTTTCAGTCAGTTTTTTTCTACCACGTACCAATTTTTCGCAATCTTTATCTTTTGTTGGGTATGATAGTATTAAAATATATAGTTAAGATTTAAAGGTACGTAATTTATTATCAGAGTGTAATTGAAAAATTTAACATTTTATTATTACAATGGTAGTGTAAGTTTGAATATGAACAGTTTTTTACTTATTAATCTAAAGTTTTGTATTTCTTCAACCTCTTCACGGTAACAGTTGTGTAGCTTTTCCTTTTATGTGATGCTTCTGGAGTTGCTCGTAGAAGGATCCAACAGTAATCTCCCATCATGTTGACATTCCAACGATCCTGATACCGTTTCTCCATCTCCTTTATATCTTGGTGGAAACGCCCCCCTTGTTCCTCACTTACAGCTCCAAGACTGTCAGGGAAAAAATTTAAATATGAGTGTAAAAAGTACACCTGCAGATTAGAAAGTATATGCCTTCGTGATTTCCTTTGTATTAATCACACAGATACTCAAAAGTACACTTTGAGCATTTACTACTAATTAGGTGAAGAGACCAAGGTATTATTATACGCTTACAATGCATAAATAACGTAAAGTAAACATGCGAGGAAACTTTACGTCCTGTGGTAAGTTCATTTTCGGATTCAGCACGTCAAAAAACATAAAGGGAACCCAAATTTATAGAAAAAGTTTTTTCATGGTTGGCCTGTATTATTCTTAATTTCTTGATATTCCTACAATTCCCTATTAAAATGATTCTATGGCTATTCTGATATATTTTTACAATATTATCGTGTTAAACTTAATTTATCTGTTTCCTCTTAAATTCTTTCTCTTTCCGATACCCTATCACCATTTCTTTTATTAATGTCTGCTTTCATTTCTCATAAAATAACTTTATACTAATTTAATAAATTCCCTTTTAGGTCATTAACATTCTAAGAACAGTTTAAATACGAACAATCATATATTATATGTATAAATGTTTGATAATTATTCCCGTTGACAGATATAGGGTTTTATTTTCTATTTCATTTTATGCTTAGATACATATATTTTACATTGACATAAGAGTTTATATTCTCCATTTACTTCTCCCAAGTGAGTACTTATAATTAGTTACAATAACTTATAGACATATTCTTAGCTTATTTATACTTGAGTTTGGTACGTACCATATACAGTATGTTTATGATTATTTTCGAAACAAAAGAAAATTTAATTAGCTTAAAATGTCAGTGATGAAATTAATTCCTCATATAACGTATTCTAATTTTATTAATGATAAAATTATACATAATATATATATATATATATATATATATATTATTAGTGTTTAAAATAGTTCATAAGTGTATCAGTTGCAGAAACATAATTTATTTGCAACAACTACAGATATTTCATATCAATTAACCGCTATTAAGTAAGTAAGTGTGTTCTATAAAATATAATAATTGAAATAGACATTAATAAAGGTAAATCCATTTCCCAACGATAAATAAAACCTACCCTGAGCCAAAAAACATATCCTACCCTTAATCACTATTGATTGACGGACCCTGTGGTTGATTAACTTAATCATTTAAGGTTGATATATAATTCCTTTCCACATTAATTTTCATATTCTGTATACGTATTTCGATAACTAAGTTGTCATCATCAGAAAATAATTAAACATTGGCTTTCGATGGTACAGATCGTGTACGGAATTTGTTTCGTGTGAGTTTTTACCGTGATTTCTAGGTGCGACAGTGTTTAATTATCTGCTGATGATGGCAACTTAATTGTCGAAATACGTATACAGAATACGAAAATTAATGTGGAAAGAGGTTATATGTCAACCTTAAGTGATTAAGTTAATCAACAACAGGCTCCATCAAGTTTCAATTTCGGTGAAGTTTAGCAAATTCTCATCCCAATAAGTTTCCGAGTAAACACGTGGAGAAATAGATCTGAAACGCACTGTGTTTACAATGCACTTTTGAAGAATATATAGTGTACAATAGAGATGATTGTCGCTTTCAAAATACTCGCCTTATACTTTTGATTTAATGATGATGCTAGAAAGACATTTTCCAGAACAACTGTTTAACAGCTGTTGGATATTAGTAACGTCTTCTTCTTTCTAGAGCATTTTTCAATTTTTGAAATTGCCATGAAATGCTGTTATTGAGTAATTAAGGTTTCCGTCTCGAAGACTTTTCGAAGTAAATATATATGGGTTTAATGGTGTTGTATTAATAAGTCATTTGTTAGGGGACAATTCGACCAAAATTTCGTAATTTCTTCACCATCTCTAGACAGCAATCTTGGTTGACTGTTTTCCCCGCTATGACCGTTATCTTACACTGCGAATGTAATATGTGTAGTTTTTTAGGGCGTTGTAACCCCGAATATTTCCACTGCGTACTCTGATACTTTATTTTATGATCATTCCAAAAACATCTAATTTTAGTCATATTACTCTTGAAAACAGATTAGTATAAAAAGGACGATCAACCACAACATCAATTTAAGGCCTACTCTCTTTTATTCCAACTTCTTCAGTTAAAATTAATCAAACTTGCTTGTGTTAATATTAATTTCCATCAAGTTCTTTTATTGCCTATTCGGATAATCCGTCACCTCTTTTCGCCCATCTTCGAATTTCTTGTGCCTCTCAAATTATTTTCTAATATCTTTGATATGTGTTGAACTGGCAGACTGTTCGAAGCAGTGGCGGCTCGTGAGTATTTGACATGGTGAGGCAGATAGAATAATAAATATTCAAAATTGTTTACAATTGATTAATAAACTCTATATACCTACTACATATAAAAACAGTTTATATATATTTATATATATATATATATATAGGGCTTCCAGTACAAACAGGGCTGCCAGACGTGAGCTGAGCCCTATACCGCGCCCCATTCGATTTTTAAGGGAAAACGAAGTTTCATAGCAAACCCTTGTGAAACGAAAATAAATATTCTAAAAAATCAAACAAATTCTAAAAACATTAATCGAAAATAAGAACTCAATCTTCTAGGATTTAAAAATAAAAAATAAATACATTCCTATTATAATATAAAATTTAATAATATAACAAATATATACATATATATGTATATATATAAATCAACAACAATCCAATAACAAAATTTCAAAATTACATGCAAAATGAAAATATTTTAAAATACAGAGAATTTCCTTTATTGGCATTGCACGTAGAATTACATTTAATAGATTTTACTTCTTGTATAGCAAAGGTATCCTCCGGTTTTTTGTGTTAGCAAAATAATCAATTACATCATTATAAAATCGTTCATCCCTCGTCATCGTTTTAACCAATTCCTTTTCGATTGCAATTAGTGCACAGTTACTAAGTCTTTGTTGTCCAATTGTATTTCTAACATACGATTTTATACGTTTCAATGTGGAAAAACTTCGCTCAACGGACGCGGAAGTTACCGGTATGGTAACTACTATACTTAGCAATTTAAAAAGTTCTGGCATACAGATGGCTAACTTTTGTTCGTGCATAAATCTTAACATTTCACATGGTGTTTTAGAATTACCAAGGAGTTGCATGTCACTATAAATAACAGCTAATTCATTTTTTAATTGAATTTGATCAAAAAATTTATATTGTTCAAACAAATTATTTAAGAGCCTCTGAGGAAATGCCTTCGAATATTCTTCAAATTTACTTTCTGTTAATAAATCAAAAAAAGCAAGTTTTTCTAAATCAATAAATCTAATTTCAATTTGACTAATAAACGTATCTAGAATTTCGAAAAATAATTTTCTATAATTTTGTTTAGTATCTGGAACGTCATCAATTCTACGCCTTTTATGTGCAACAGATTCGTCAGACACCGAATTTTCGTATACAGTACTGAAATATGTATCACACTCCCGAAATTCTCTAAACTTATCAAGCAAAAAACGTAAACGATCTCTGGCATAAATAACATCAGTTAGTTTGTTTTGTAATATTGAAAATACAACGTCAGTTTGTCCAAATATTAACTTAAAAGTATCTAAAAGAAAATTAAAATCATTATCCAGAAGAAGATTTTTTAATCCAAAAGCTTCTCGTATAGATATGCTATCAAAGTCAGGACTTTCTGCAATGAAATCAAAAACTTCAATTAACTTATTTTTGTTCGCATGAATTGTAAAAACAGCCCTAGAAGTGAAATTCCAACGAGTAGATGCGTTTGATGGTATATGTTTTTGACAGATTAAATTTAACACATGAGTTCTCTTAGTGGATTTGGAAAAAAAAGATGAAAACCCTGACAAATTTGAAAAAAATATTCTTACAGACGTTATGGACTTACAAGATGTTCCTAACACTAAATTCAAGACATGTGCATGGCAGTGTGTAAATATTGCTTGAGGAGCTATTTCTTTAACTTTTGTTTGTAAACCGTTCACATGCCCAGCCATAACTGCCGCTCCGTCATACGTTTGAGCAATTAGTTTACTATTAAACTGAAATTTTTCAAAAATATTAGTTAATAATTTAAATAAATCATCAGAGGTGCGACCTGAACTTACATCAAAGAATCCTAAAAACCTTTCAACAATATTACCCTCGATCGTGTATCTTACAATAATAGACAATTGCGAATTACATGTTATATCTGTTGTTTCGTCTATTTGCCATGAAAAATATTCTGAATTAAAAATTTCACAATGTATTTTTTTCTTTACAATAAAATTAATTGATTCTATTAATTCATTTTGAATTGTTTTCGATGTGCCAAAAAATACAGAGCTATCATCTAAGAATTTTTGTAAAATGGTATCATGTTTTGCCGTTAATAAAACAAGTTCTTTAAAATTTCCCCTGTTTGCAGAAGTATTTGTTTCATTATGTCCTCTGAAAGATAATTCCTGTGTACAAAGAAATATAGTAATATCAATTAAACGCTTTAATATATCTCGATTTTGGCTAACTTCTTTATTGTAATTCTCCATTTGATTGCGCCTCACATTATCTATCGCATCCGCGATATTATATTTTCCGAACATATGTAATTTACAAGTAGCTAAAATGTGATGTTTGGATTTAGTATGTTTTTCTACTGATCGCGACAAGTTTTTAAGATCAAAATAACCCGTTTTACTCCAAATACTATCTGTATTTGTGGAAAAAATTATACATGCCCAACAAAATAATCTGTTTCTTTTTATACTACCACATAACCAATTACATTTGTTATACCACGAATTATTGAAATTTCTGTTAGACTTACCGTGTATTGTAAGAGATTTTGATAAATCAGGGTTTGGTCTTGGAAGGTTTTTGACATATAATTGATCTTCTACCGATAGAACAACGAACGTATTTCTTATTAAAAAATCTACAATGTCTTGTGTATTTCTTACATTTTCTAAATCCATATTCACAATTTTTAAATCACTGAAAATATCACTAAACAAATATTAAAATATTTAACCTAACTTTGTTATTCCCCCAAATTTAACTGCTGTTATTTGCGATTCGGGCCGAGAATGTCAGCCTCGAGTATATTCGGTAGTTCGGCGATTGTGATTCGATGAGAGGCTCAGTTTAAATTGGCTTCAGATTGATATCTAAATAATATCTACTTGAAACAATAAAAATACTCCTGTTAAAACTTATAAAACATATTATTTGCGTGGAGGAAATATTGAGAAACTGTACAAGAAGAATGTAAACCTTTAGACATCTTTATATCATTAAATAAATACTTAATTTATCCTATTAATAATGCTTTCTATATTATTAAAAAATTCAAAAATCTCACAATAAAGTTAGAAAAATCTATTAACTTTTTGAATATTTTTTCTTCTTTGTTATCTTAAATATGTAGCTAATACTTTACTGTAATTTCCATAGAAATTGAGAATTTTTTTGACTGCTGTAGTGCGTTATAAATTTTCAATGAGAGGCAATGAGTGGCCGGGCCTCAAATATTCGTGTTTAGTAGGGATATACATAGATCAAGCATGAAGTTGGTCGGGGCAAGTATACGCGCTCGTACATTCGCACGGAATTAAAATGAAATGATAAATTTGTACTTTGCTTGTAATGCCGGTTTATTTAAAACTATTTTCTTATTGTTTATAAGATAAATTCTGAATAAAAGATGATAATTAATTTATAAAGAATTTTAAAAGTATACATATTATTCTTGTTATAATTCCAAGATTTAGATGGTGAGGCACTGCCTCACCTGCCTCACCTGACCAGCCGCCACTGGTTCGAAGAGTTACTGAGCGATTTTTGTCACTAAACCGAATATTAGCAATTGACCTGGTAGCTGAAAACCTATGTCTTAAGCCAACGATTTTACGTGACGATCTCGATCAGCAGTTGTTCTTGTTTGGAATCCTTTACTTCTTTTTCAATGATTTTCATTGATAATGGTAAACCAACTTTAATTTACTTTATTAGCAATTTCGGCGAAAGGCAAACCGTTTTCTGTTAGATATCAATAAATCGACTACACACAGTTCATTCAATTAACTATAATTTCCAGGTGCTTGGACTTTAACTGTCTCAAAGAAATTTTGAAGAAAGACTTAAGTTAAACAACAATTCCAGAAAAAATGTAGAAAGTAATACGAAAACGATTAATAATAATTTAAGCAGATAGATTCGCAAAATATGAATTACACGATTATCGGAATTAATGTTTTCTGCTATGCCATCGTTGATTACATTTACAGAGATTAATTAAAAGTTCTGTGCTAGAGCAAGACTTGAACTTGTATCTGCCGTTTGCCAGACGGCTGTTTTACCAATTGGATCACCAGGCAGTACAATTTCGAGTTTCTTAATACGCTATAATCTCATTATCGAAACTGATATAATAGTTACAACCCGCAGTCAGGTTTGACTCTAATAATTATATATAATTAATAATATATATAAACAAGCTCTTTACGATGAGAAATTAAGGAAAATTATTATTTTATGCTTTGCTATCTTTGATTACAATCACAGAAATTAATTAAAAACTTCAGCGCTGAAGCAGGTCTCGGACCTGTATCTGCCGTTTGCTAGACGGCTGCCTTACTAATTAGACCATCATCGTTATCATCATTACAAGCTTATACTCTCCGCCAATGGCCAAAGCCTCCCTCAAATTCTAGTAGAGAGAGATGTTGGTTAGACGGGTTGGAAGGTGTTTTGGAAAATGTAGATCATGATTTGTGAAGGGAATCTTCTTTCAACTCTTCCTGGTAAATGAGTAAGAGGAAAGCCAAGGTTCGCGTGGGGTGGGTTGTATCCCTGAAGTAGATTTTTTTTGGTCAGAACTTCAAAGAATGTCTAGTAGTTACATATACAGTCTCTAAATATTGTTATTGTCCTCCAATAGTAAAAATGTGATAAAAATATCCGCAGGTACTATGTGTTGCAATTTGCAAGTCACTGACTTATTTTTACAATTAATTTTCTTGCTGAATTTCACCAGTTGACTGTGGAATAACCTATAATAAAAATATACAATTTTTTATGTTAAATATTAAGCTATCCGTCTATATATTCATGTTAACTTAACGCACACAATCATTCTTGAGATTGTAAGTATTTTTTATTATTCTATTATTTCCATCAAATCATTTGAATCTTAATAACGGCCGAGATACGAATTAGATCATCGTGAATTCCTTTGCTCTTTCGATATCTTCAAATACATACACAAACACACGCGCACACTACATACAAACACAGACACATGTTAGCTATACACGCACATTTGTATAGAAGTATTTAAAATCACTTTGTTTATTATTTTTACGTAACAGAACTGCTTAGCGTGCGTCAGTGATTCCTTGTCGGTTTTGTTCATTTATACATATAATACAACACTATATATAAAGTGCATGAAGTCCAAGTAAAACATTGGAACACAAAGGCATTTTAAAGTTTAAACTATCCGTATTAGATTGTCAAGTACAGTTGCATGACTATATGCGGCTAATTTATGAGGTTTATTGAATGATTTTATCATTGGGAACGGGAAACAGGTGCATCTCGTATAGTCGGCCGGACAGTATCATGACTTAAGTGAATCTTTCGCGCCATCTTTGTTTTAAGATGCAATAATTACTCTTTGCACTGTTTACTGTTTTGCTGCTTATTTAACCCTTTGGTATTCATGTCATAGCTTCTATTTATAACTTGTGTTTAGCAAATAAACGCATGGGAATTCTAAATCATCAATTTCGAATCTCTGGATCACTAATTAATTAGTATTCAATTGCTTCATTCTCTTGCCAAACTGGTGACATTAATTTAATGAATTCTCTTCTCTCTTTCCGTATTTAAAAGTCCGTATTGTTGGTATTATTGTCGTTTTCATACGGGATGTATGTATTCGTAGAAATATTGTGTAATATTGATGAAGCGTCATAAACACACTTTAGTTATTTTTCAATTCTAAAACATTAAAGCGCAAATTTTTTATATACACAATACCGTCCAGTATTATTTCGATTTTTGCAAAGTAATTTAATATTTGATATGTTTTTAATAAAATTGATTACCGATTTTCGTTGTATATATAACTATCCAAAATCCGGTGTACAGCAAGAATTAATTTAAAACCTTTACTTTTTATTATTTTCATTAAAAGCTACTCTATTCATTGAACAGTTTTGAAGAATCATGAAAATTATTTGTGCTGCTAATTGTTACGTACTGAATAATAATTTAAACCTGGTTCATAAATAGTGTAATAAAAACATCTCTCTAAATATTGGCAAATATACCATTATGACATACTTCAAAACTGTCAATCCACTTCGGTTCTTATATTACAAATATTAGCTTATTGATCAGTTAACTTTGAACTTTTTTTTGTAAATTTAGATTCTTCAAAGACCAGAAATAGAGAAACTTAATGGGCCGAAGGAAACATTGCTATTGATCTATAATTCCATTTGAAAATTTTGTTCAGTGATGAAGCACACTTTTGGTTAAATGGCCATGTCAGTAAGCAGAATTGTCGCATTTGAAGTGATGATAATTCAAAAGCCATTACATGCAGAAAAAGTCTCCGTTGGTGGAATCCTTGGTCCACATATCTTCACAAATAATGATGGTCAAAACGTTACAGTCAACGGTGAGCTGTACAGAGACGTGATTACTAACTTTTTCATGCCTCGATTGCAAGGGATTAATGTTGCAGACATGTGGCTTCAGCAGGACGACGCCACATGCGCGCCAGGCAATTAATTTACTAAAAGAAACATTGACGAACGATTAATTTCGCGAAAAAGACCTGTTAACTGGCCACCTCGTTCTTGCGATTTGACGTCATTAGATTATTTTCTCTGGGGATATGTAAAGTCGCATGTCTACGCCCATAAACCTGAAACAATTGAACACTTGGAAGCCAACATTCGACGCGTTATCGCCGAAGTACAGCCTGATTTACTGCGAAGAATGTATGAAAATTGGACCTTCAGATTACGCCATGTACGCGCCAGCCGCGACGGCTACATGCCCGAAATCATATTCAAACATTAATACCATAAAATTATACTTGAAATAAAGCCAATTTTATGGATATTAAATACGCTTTTCTGTGTTTTATTTCAATTTAAACTCCTCCAACTCCAAAAAAAAAACACCCATTATATCATATGTTTATTATATTATTTTATTATCTATCTGTCTATAATTCATCTACGAAATATTTTGGGGATACAGAGTACAAGGCACGTTACTAATTTTTTCTTATTTCCTGCTGAAATTGCTTTCTTATTGTGGAATTTCTCGGAATAGTATTCCATGATCGTCAGTTAGAAAAATGTTTATATTTTTAGTTCACAAACATACATGTAATTCCTGTGATGAAATGATTTACTTCTCTATTGAAATGACTTTATTTTTTACCAACCAAATTCAATTAACCATAAAATAAGCACGCATTTTTAATTAACATTTTTTTACTTATCCACACTAATGAAAATATATATTTTACTTCGTGAACAGTAGTGTATATTTGTTCAGATTTTCTTAAACATTTGCTCAAATCTGTTTACGTTTCATGTTCATATTTCAAATTTAATTTCAATTACTACAGAAATGAAAATAAATGGATGTAGTTTCTTTGAATTATTACTACTTCAATTAATTTTGCCTATTACCTTGATTTCTAAGAAATAAAATAAGACGTATATGGTACTGTTACACATACTCTTTAAAATACACGGTATTTTGTCAAATATCTAAAAGAATTAGAAGGTTAAATACGTGTATAGTCGTATTAAGAAGTATAAGATTAAAATTTAGATATCGTAATAGACACAAATTCTACTTTAAGATGTGCACTAAACATCAACTATAATACGTAAATGATTAAAACAGTTGTTACACATATTATATACAGTGGTAACCGCAGAAAAGAATAGGAGACTAAAATGTTTAACATAACTCATTTAATATCACCGTAAATATGAAGTAATTGATTAAAATCGTTTGCTAAACGTATTAGGAAAACCAATGGGTGTTTTTTTTTTTTTTGGAGGCGGAGAACTTTAAATTGAAATAAAACAGAAAAATATTTTTAGTATCCATGACATTGGCTTTTTTTAAAAGATAATTTTATGGCATTAATGTAGTGTGTTAGTAGCAGCGAGTGATTATACCCTTGCATATTTGCGTGTATATCCATTATTAGATACTATAAGATTCATATTTTGCCGACCTAGTTTTGAAAAAGCAGTGAAATGAAAGTATGCTTTTTAAATTACTCCATTAAGAGATTAAGTATTTAAAAACTGGTTAGAGTTCGTTTAATATCTTAATGTAACTAATAAAAAGAACGTAGTTTCATGTCATCCCCGGGTGTAAAAGTGTGATAAACTAACGATAATGTAAATAAGATTCAGTCGCCCTAAACGTAGAAGCTCGTTTTTTGTAATATTAAATTCATGCAATCATTTATTAATGTTTTATTAATGTTTTAATATGATTTCGGACATGTGGCCGTCGCGGTTGGCGCGTACATGACCAAATCTGGAGGTCCAATTTTCACACACGCAGTAAATCAGGCTGTATTTTGGTCATAACGTGTCCAATGTTGGCTTCCAAATGCTCAAATTTATCGGCGTAGACATGCGACTTTACATATCTATAATCTAATAGCCTGTTAACAGATCCATTTCATGAATTTAATTGTTCGTCAAATGTTTCTTTCAGTGAATTAATTGCATCGCGCACTGTGTGGCATGTGGCGTCGTCTTACTGAAACCACATGTGTGCAACATTAATACCTTGCAATTGAGGCACGAAAAAGTTAGTAATAATGTCTCTGTACCGCTCACTCTTGACTGTAACGTTCTGACCTACATAGTGCATTTTAAAGTAGTGTTTTAAAGTAATATTCATAATTTTTAGCGATAGATATCAGACATGAAATAATACGACAATGTCTCGCGGGCCTGATCAAATCCTGCGGGATGGTTCCGGCCCACGGGCCGGTTGTTGCCCACATATGGTTTAGAGTATACGTATTGCGAAAACGATTCATAGTTTCTCGAATTAATCGCTCTGATGAACGACTATGAGCACCATAAAATGCACGTAATGCCCGATGAGTTTCTCGAATGGAACCATGTTTTTCAAAATAAATTTGAACAATTTGCAAATGTTGCTCCGGCTTGAGTCTATTCATGATGAATTGCCAAATCAAACTAACTCCAAAGCAACCAAGAACTGTCAAATCGGCTGTCACAGAAAACAATATTGCCAAATTAAAGTGCTCCGCCTCCAGAAAAAACGCTATTTAATTCTTTTTCTGAAAATTTTGGGATGAGCATTAGGACTCATGATCTATTCAAGGAAAGTATTTTCGTGACTACTCATATTCACTACCAACTCTTTCATATTAAATAGAAAGGGGTAATTTTTATTGCATATTTAAATATCGATATTTTTGGAACAATTCTCCCTACACCCAAATGTAACTATTTTAGAAAATTTTTATGAAAATATTTGGTTTTACGTCTTTATTATTATCATTTGATGCAGCTCCTTTGACACCGGAAATGATTATATTTGCAGCGTAAATAGAAGGCTCCTCAAGCTTTACTAGAATACTTTTATTTTTGAAAAGTATTGTACAGGCTGTTCATAAAATACTTTCGGGTAGGTGCAACTTTAAACCATCAAAACTTGTTTCTCAAAGTCAATGCATTTTCCTTTGCATTTGAATGTAGAACTACATTAACATGTAATAGTATTCCCTACAACCTATCTTAAATCCCTTCTATGTTACGAATTTTTTGTTGATTTTCGTAGAATTGACCACAAATTGCAATGCCTGCTAATAGATACCTGTGAAAATGACAGATAATGTCGAAAGTAAAGTAAACAATTAGCGTTTATAATTGTAATTGTAATGAGAATTACTGAAACATGAATATATTGAACTTCTGTTTATGGAGAATGTCATAACTCTCGGCAGAACTTATCGTATGTTCAATGAGAGATATCCTTATTTACCACCAATGAATAAGCAAAAATTTAGGCAAATACAATCAAATTTTATACGATTCAGGAATGTGAAATCTATTAGGCCACGATCAAAATCTATCGTAGATGAAGAAGGGAATAAAATTATATATAAAATTATATATTTTAGTCTTCATAACAATTCCCATGATTCAACGAGATCTTCGATCAACGCAACGTCTAAATTTGTCCTATTATGTGATGCAAGAGATCTCGAGCAAACATAAAATGCTTGACTATTTATTCACAACTATGCAAAAACTTCATGAAATACCAAAGTTTACTAACGTGTGACCATACACACCAACATAGTGACAAGAGCATGTTCATTGTTAGCGCAGCAAGCAAAAGTATAACAATGAAACTTTTTGATGGATTTTATGTTTCAGCTCCTTCCAATATTCTGATATAAATGTTTGTGGAATTTGTTTCTTACACCTTTCCATTAATCAAAAAGCTTCATCACATTCCATATACTATACGTGTGCTGCTTTTAAAAATTTGTAGATTTCTTGGATCTAGGTAGCTTTTACAATAAGCATTAATAATTTGCATATACAAATTTTTTTTTCCAGTACAAGAATCACTATAGGCAAAAGCTTTTATAATATTTTCAGGCAAGAAATAAATAAATTTTGGGCCAAACAAACATATGGGATTTTTCAATAATTACATATGTCGCAAATACAATAATAATTTTAACAAAAATAATGCTTTATTTAGTTCAATAAATATAGGAGAGTGATTCAAATTTAACCTGCACTTAATTTTTTTTTCTGGCCGGTACGAACGACAAATTAATATTATACTCGCATATACATAATTTATCTAAATAACACCTTCCTTTAAAATACTCTTGTTCCATCGCTTCTCTATTCCCGTCTAAAAATTCTTTCAAACGACGACGTAGCCAATTTTGCACCCCATCCTTTATTTCCTCATCAGAGGCAAATCGCTTGCCACTCAAGAGTTTTTGAATAGCCCACAAAGATGATAGTCACCAGAGGCCAAGTCTGGACAATATAGGGGGTAAGACAGTACTTCAACTCAATTAAGTCAACGTATTGTTCATTAGATGAGCTGTATATGGGCAAGCAGCATTCGAAATCGCCGCGGAAATGAATCGCGACCGTGCAAGAAAAATGTCTGTTACTACGGTGAAAAGAAAAAGATTACTATAAGAAAACTCTTACTACTTCGACGGAGTTACAGGCGAAAACGACAACAATGGGCAGAAACACACTGAGCACTGGATGACTGGAAAAGGATCTTATGGACTAATGAATCAAAGCTTGAAGTGTTCGGACAATCAAGGCGTGTTTTTGTAAGAAGAACGAATTGTTAAAGAATACTGTGGGATTGTATAGTGCCAACCGTCAAACAAGGAAGAAATTCTGTGCTTGTCTGGAGTTGTTTTTGTTACGCCGACAGAGGGACTTGAAGCGAATCAAGGATATTTTGCGAAAGACGGATTATTTTGAAATCTTGCCATAGGGGCTACGTTTAATCGGCGAAAATTTTGTGTTTATGCAGGACAACAACCCTAAACACTCAGCAGTAATATGTAAGAATTTCTTAAAGAGCGAACAAAACAATAATACCTTACAAATACGAATTGGATAGGAGGGTACAAAATGTGTGTCCTACCTCAACAAATTATTTGTGGAATATATTGCAAGAAGAATGGAATAGTATACCGAATACAGTCCTTAAAAAACTCGTAAAACGGATGCCTCGTATTGTACGGGCGGTTTTTCGCGCAGAAGGGAGTGTTTTTTATTATTATACTTTATAGATAACTCTACAAACAATAATGCAATAAAAATGTTTAAGTTTTGACATAAATTAGTTTAACTGTTTGCCCTTTGTTTAAATTTATTTGAGTATCCAAACGAATATGGATGGTAGTTTACCCGGATTTTATGTAAAATATTTAGAATTTAATCTGGTACGTAGACTTCCACGGTCGTTGTCCCCATTTGTATGGGACATCTTCAGGGCTCAACTACTACACTAAAACTCAGTTTTAGTACAGTAGTTGAGCCCTGGATACGAAACGTCGGCAGATATACAAGTGACGCGGTTTCAACCCGGAAGCCCAGAAGCAGATAACATGTTTAGAATTTAGTCTAGTTTTATATTATTATGCACTTATGTGGCATTATTATTACATGTTTCTTTTGTATTGTCCTGTAATTGGAATTTAAATGCTATTGAGCGAATAAAGTATGTGATTAATTTCATAGTTTACAAAATCTAAGGAATCCATAAAATTATAAACATTATATTTGTAATTACAAATTGACAATGAAATTATTAAATTATTAAACAAGCAAAATCTATTACAATTTCTATTGGGACCAGAATAAATCGAAAATTAAAAATATTCCTAATGAACTAAAATCTCAATGTACAATGTATATCCCAATGATATTCTGACACTCGCTTTAAGTAGAAAAAAAATCACTCCTCGATGGCATTGACAAATACAAAAATTATTTTTATTTTAAAGACCATTAAACAGTCGTATAAAACAGCGTAATTATTTTAATAAACTTTTTCCCAGTCGATCATTGATTAAATTTAGATGTGAACAGAGCGGACCGATAGACAATATACAATTTTGTCTAGCATTTAGGTGAAACTAAAATGCCCTTCATGGTTAATTGATTTTTCTGGCATAAGTTAATGAACCTAAAAGAAACTTAATACGAATGTTCGAATAATGAAATCCAGTAAAGATAATGCACCGGTTTTTTTGTAAAAATATTGCCCACACAGTTCAATATACTAGAATAAAATATCAAATAATTACTAATAAATTCTAGGAAATAACATGATTAATTGCGCGAATAGAAAAAAGCATAAAAACCGGGTAAAGTACCTAGTGAATGTATAATAATTTTCTAATTTTTAGTTTTTATCGACAAAGAAATACTATACAAATATACTCATTGTAAAATTACTATGTTTGGTACGTACAGAAAGCAGTGCCTTTTACTTCAATTTCTATAGAAAATCCTTAAGCCTTATTTCATACTTATTAATCTTTAGAAATAAATAAAAATAACTGTATAATTAAAGAAAATTAAAATGGAATTCATTATACATACATATTTATTGCAAAAGAATAGCTTTTGTAATCTCTATTCTTTACGGGTGAGAAATTTGGTCTCTTTTTTGTATCAAATTGTACAGAAAATTAAATAATCAAAATGAAGACTTTAATCTTGAATTCCTCAAATCTACTAGGTGTATCGGAAAGTCGTTACTGATTTTTTCGTAAAATAACTACATAATTTTCAAGAAAGTGAAAAAATTTATTTATTCGAAGTATTAGCCACTTGGTTATACACACCTTGCTCGTCGTTCGGACAATTTATGAACGCCATCCCAAAAAAGGTGTTTGTCCTTCGAACAAAACCATTCATCGAGCTATTTTCTAACTTCTTCGAAATTGGTGAAGTGCTGCTCTGCAAGTGCGTATTCCATTAATGCGAAAAAGTGATAGTCGAACGGGGCAGGGTCTGGAGAGTACTGTATCGTGCTGTAAAATCACTTTACCGCGTCTTCGGGCCCATTCTACACGTTTTTCTATCAATGCACGGTTCAAATTGATAATTTGTTGGCCTTAGCGATCAGTATTAATTGTTTCACCAAATTTTAACAGTTCTTAACACACCACGCCACTATGGTCCCACCAAACACAGAGCATTATCTTGCGACCAAAACGATTTGGCCTTGGAGTCGATGGGCCGACTTCACCAAGTGATAATCATGATTTTTTGCGCTTAGGGTTTTCGAAATAAATTCATTTTTCATCAGCCGTCACTATTTGACGCAGAAATGACTTCTGATAATACCTTTGAAGCAGCATTTCACAAACGACTTTTCGATTTTCCATTTTCCTGTCATTCAATTGATGTGGCATTCATTTTTCCATCTTTTAGAGTTTTCCCATTACTCGTAATTGGTCGCTAATCGTTCCCTGGGCCATATTTAACACTTCTGCCAATTGTTTTTGAGTTTGAGTTGGTTCTTCCAATAACCCCTGCAGTTTCGTATCTTCAAACTTTTTCGGTCTTCCAGAACGTTCTTTATCTTGCACATCGACATCACCACTTTTGAATTGTTGACTATAAGTTTCTACTAGCAAAATATGTAACATGTATAGCTTTGAAGCTTAATGTCAGTAGAATAAAATGATATATATGTCAAATCAGAACATTCCACACTTAAGCCGAGCGACATCTGTTGGCTTACTATGAAGACTATAAACGTAATAAAAATGAATATCCCTTTCAAAAATTTAGGAAATTAAGAGAGCACAAATTAAAATGCAAATTTTGCAAGCTTATTACCACCTTATAAAACAAAATAATATCATTAGTTCTATGAAGAAAAATCAGCACTTTTTATTTTAAACATCTTTCGCCAAAATATCCACTTTTACACTTAATAACTTCTTCATAAATTTTGGGTAGTCTCAACACAAATTCTTGAAGAGTTTCAACTGGTATATTGTTCCAAGCATTTGTAAGGTGTTCCCACAGATGTTCCCAATTTTCTGTCTAGCTCATCCCACAGAAACTCAGTAGGATTCATATCGGACGATTGCGACCAAGAAGTCCTTCTTTTTGGTGTTTCGCACAGTCCTTACAAGTTTAGCACTATATTTGGGATCATTACCTTGTCGGAAATAAAAACCTTTTCCTATCAATTTGATTCCGGACGGAATTGTGTGTTCCTTTAGAATTTTCAAATGTCCTTCTTTTTTCCAACATCATTAAAAAAAATGAACCCCAAGCAAGAACTGCTTCTTCACCGTTGTAACTGTTGGTACAACACATGGTATCGTTCTTTCGCCAACTCATCTGCGAAAAAACGCACCGATTACTTCCAAACACTTGGAACTTGGATTCGTCCGTTTACAGAACCCGCTTCCATATTTCCACATCCCAACGTTGGTGCTCCTTGTCCCATTGTGATCGTTTTTTACGCTTTTGTGATTATTGCAATGGTTTACGAACAGCAAATCGCCTTTTTAGTCGCGCCTTCGATAAACGTCTTTTTACGGTAATCAGCGACACCGGATTTTCACGATTTTTATTTAATTTTGCGCGAAGCTGTGGAGCTGTTAACTGTCTACTCTGTTTAGATAACAGTTCCAGTCGCAAATCTTGTTGTCTAGTGGTTCCGATACGTTATTTTGGTTGCATTGCACCCATTGTTATGTACCTTTTCACTGTACCTTGCACTGCATATGTTAATTTTAATTTTTGCGCTTTTGTCCGCAGTGACAATTTTTCGTTATGTAATGGTACTATAGCACTACGAATTTCTGCACTCAATTCCTTTCTTTTTGGCATTTTGTATATTTGTTAATGAATGCTCGTATTACAACTTACTCAAACAGATTCTAGACGAATACTAAATTTTTCTTAGATTGCAATATTCTGTGTGGCACCATAAATGCCTATAAATTGTTACTTAGAACAATTATAATCTAATAAATATATATATATATATATATATATATATATATATAACCCTTTAAAAAGATATTTTCAGTAAAATAATTAATACTGAATACAGGTCATAAAAGGATTAAAGGATATTATAATATTTTACACTAACAAATATGATTATATGATTATATAATTTACATCCGAATCCAAATATTATTGGTAAACTTCCCAGAAACGCACTCACATCTGTTATTTCAAATGTCCCTGCCGACACCCAGGTATAAAGACAGAGCGATTCTATTGATAGTATGTGATCGCTCAATTATGACCGTTAGTGTATATGAATTCAAGCACATACTATAATATCTGCAGGCTGGAATCAATACTACAGGGTGTAACTGATATACAAAAGAAAATAAACTATTTTTAAATGTATATTGAAAACATTCAATTCAATTTCTAACCAAGACAAGATTCTTGAAATATATATAATACTTTACTCAACACTACTCTAAAAATATTTTGACAAAAAGTGGGCGAAATTGCAAAATTACTAATAAAATCGAGAAAGTATGCCACTGAATGAGATTTTTTATTTCTTTTTGCTAAAATTTGGAATGTTTATAGTAAATGGTAATTTATTAATTTACATTATAGCTATACACGTCAAGCGCCCCGAAATATAATTTTGACTGGACATGTATACTCAGACGCAGTTAATTGGTTAAGTAAGCGTAAATTTTATTCTTAGTAGATATGAGATTTACATTTACATTTACAATTTCTGTAACACATTAATTTGTATTTAAGTTAAAAACTGCAGAATTAGAAAGTCTTTCCTTTTTAAAATAAGGCCACTTGATCATTGCAATTTACAGATATTTCGAAGTAGTTTTATATATCAAATAGTTACAATTTTAAATATGTAATTAATTGGTCTAATCTAACACTTGTTAATGCTTTGACAAATATAAATTGTTTTCCTTTAAATTAATTCGTTTGGAGATATTTAAATATCCATCCTTATTAATCAGAAAGATATTTTAACTCTATTCCAACAAATATGCTGTAAATGTGTGAAAATATTGAATAAAAGCATATCACAAAGAAAAATTTATCGGGTGTTCATTGAAAGAAGAATGATAACTGAATATATCTAGTGAGTTGGATGGGTTTAATCCGCACACGTGAGTGAATCAGAGTGTGCTGTAAATAAAACGTGCGTGCGCAGCCCGCAGTAGACTGTTTGGTATTGCGACTACAATGTGGTGCTATTTCGGGGTGTCTGGCTCAGTTGCCAACTGCCGCCCTGACATTCATCATTTTACCACCCTCTGGCCACTTAGCACACTCTTATGCAGTTAACTATTGTCGAATGATAGCTGTTGACAGAAATAAATAAACTTCTTAGACACAACAAGTTCCCCGTATCAATTAATGCTACTCCGACTTTACTACCGGCTCCTGGTACTGCTATTGCTGCTGCTGTTTGCTTAGCGCACAAGCAGTCCCGTCTCCCTTACTCTTTCGTTCTATTTTCCTTCTACAAAATGTGTTTAGCAAGTTATATGGCAGAAGTACTTGGATATAAAAATACGTTCTCTTAAAATACACCGAATGACCAGAAAGTTTACGACGGCGTATGTATTAAATTGTTTACTTTATTTCTATACTTACATCTAGTCTATTTGCTTTTCCTACGGTTATCAAAATGGCAAATTTACATATCGTAATAATCGTTAATACTTTTTGTACTTCTAGTATTATATCATTACTAATTGCTGTATACATTTCTAAGCCAGAATTGGAGCAAAATCAAAGATCCGTAATTTCTATTTTGTAAACACGGCAGAGAAAATGTTCTGAAAATATTCTCAATTCAATCTTAAACATTTTTCAAAGTTACTGGTAATTTGGAAACCATACACTCTCCAATATTTATTTTAAACTTGTATGCAGTAAAATGAATAATTAGCAACTTACACTACCGGTCATATTTATTTGCCCACTCTTAGTTTTAGCCAAAATTATTAAACTATCAAATGTGTACTTAAAATTTATTTATTGTACCAATACAATAGTGTAAAATAAACATAAAATAGTTACATTTTTCTTATATAAAAACTTTATCATTAATTATTATTAAATTTTGCTCTCATCAATGTGCCCACCTTTATTTTTGATAATTGCGGCACATAACCGCGGCATCCATCTTCTGTAATTTGCCCAGGCTTCTTGAAGTTGTTCCCACAGTACAGTGGTGGATGATAGAGCACGTTCTCGAACCTTCCGGTCCAATTCTTCCCAAAGAAGCTCTATTGGGTTCAGATCAGGACTTTGACCTGGCCAGACTATTATAGAGATTTGCCCTTGCTCTTCTAGTTGACGCAAGTAATCGCCACACAATCTAGAAGTGTGTTTCGGATCGTTGTCCTGTTGAAATACAAAGTTTTATACATTTTTCTTATATAAAAACTTTATCATTAATTATTATTAAATTTTGCTCTCATCAATGTGCCCACCTTTATTTTTGATAATTGCGGCACATAACCGCGGCATCCATCTTCTGTAATTTGTGCCCAGGCTTCTTGAAGTTGTTCCCACAGTACAGTGGTGGATGATAGAGCACGTTCTCGAACCTTCCGGTCCAATTCTTCCCAAAGAAGCTCTATTGGGTTCAGATCAGGACTTTGAGCTGGCCAGACCATTATAGAGATTTGCCCTTGCTCTTTTAGTTGACGCAAGTAATCGCCACACAATCTAGAAGTGTGTTTCGGATCGTTGTCCTGTTGAAATACAAAGTTTTCGTCAAGAATCCTTAGTCCTGAAGGAACAGCGTTATTTTCTAAAATTTCCTTGTAGCCTTCTTTTCTTAGGATTCCCTCAATTTTGACGAGATCGCCTACAGATCTTCTACCAAAACACCCACAAATCATTACTGAACCTCCTCCATGTTTTACGGTAGGCGCAATACATTCTGGCAGTACTCTTTCTCCTGCGGATCTTCTTACGAATATTCGCCCTTTACTACCGAAAAGTTCAAACTTCGATTCGTCTGTCCACAACACATTATTCCACTGATCAATCGTCCAATTCTTATGTTCTTTAGCCCAATTTAGTCGTTTTATCTTGTTTTGCCCTCGTAGTAGTGGTTTTTGCAGAGCAATTCTTCCGTATAAACCCGCTTGTCTTAACCTTCTCTGTACCGTGGACATACTAATTGGTTTAGCACGCGCTCTATTCATTTCAGCAGCAATTTCTGGTGCTGTTTTTTGTATATCGCGTCTTCTTATCCGTATTAGATGTCGTCGCTTTGCGTCGTTCAGATCTTCTTTTGTTGGAAAATGTACAACTTTCTTCAAATTTTTTAACGTTATAATCAACGGTTCTGCGATTTAATCGTAATTCTTTTGCAATTTCGCGATTACTTTTACCCGTACGATAATAAGCAATTATCATAGCACGCACTTCAACAGATAATTCCTTCGTCTTCAGCATTATATTAAAATATTCACAATAACTCTCTATTTCACTGTTTTTGCAACAAAAGATGACCGATGACTGACATAAAATTTATTTTCCTTTTTGAATAACACATCCTAATATTGTAATTAGTTAGTACAATAACACAATATTGGTAATACCTTTCGGAAATGCAGGTAAAACTGCTAATACTGTAGGGATTAGCCTATATAATATTTATGGTATTTTTCCAATTTATGACACCTTTACGATATATCATAAACAATTTCAGATTTTCGTAGAAATTCATATGAAATTACTTCCACTAATAATATTGTTGAATAATTATAATACAGACTTTTCGAAAGATAATCCGTATTTCAGGAAACACATAAAATTGGGGTGGGCAAATAAATGTGACCGGTAGTGTATATAATTTAAAAAATCAATATAGTATTATTTCAAATGTATTAGGTACAGTCTGCATAATAAAAACACAAGTTAATTTTCTACCGAAAAAGGCTAATAGATATAATCAGTCACAAAAGTGTTCGTTTATCAAGTGAATGTTGAATAACACCACATGCGAACAGCCGACTGTGATAAAACATACACTCCCGCTCATGCAAGTATGGACACTTGATTAAACTTTATATAACGATCATAAAAATTATATTAATGCAAATAAATAGCGATAATACTGTTATATCTTATTCTTGAGAAGGTTTATATTTCAAGTAGGTACAGTATTTGTATATATTCTCCAAATAATATAATTTTTATCTAACAATAACTATAATTACCTGATATTGCATCTCAATAGCATAGTAGGATAATTCAAACTGTATACAATCAAGTCTAGAAATTTACCTGAAATGAATCGGTTATCCTATTACTACCTCCTTGTGCCCATCAGTAGATCACTAAACGTGCTCGTGTGAAGTTGTCTGTTTTGTGGAAATAAGCAGAAAAGACTTCAATGGACAAGGTTACACCGTAATTGGACAATCGAAGAGTAAAAGAACGTACTGTGGAGTGACGAATCGGAATTTAAAGTGTTCGGGCAAAAGAGAAGAATTTTCGTCAGACGATCGGCCCGAGAAAAAATGTTGCCAGATTGCATAGCTCCAACGGTGAAACATGGGGGTGGTTCTGTTGTAGTCTATGGCTGTTTTTCATTAGTTGGAATGCGAGAAATTTTGGAAAATCACATTTTTCCGTCAGACCTGCAATTAACCGACAATAATTTTGAATTTATCCATGATAAAGACCCCAAACACACGTCGTTGTGGTGTAAGAATTACCTTAAGACGGAGAAAAATGAAAATATTTTGAAAGTAATGATATGGCCGTCTCAGAGTCCGGACCTCAACCTCATTGAATTATTGTGGGATGAACTCGATAGAAGAGTTAGAAAGGAATGTCCAACATTGAAGGAAAAACTTTGGAATATTTTACAAAAAGAATGGAACAACATTGCACCAGACGTAATAAGAAAGTTAATAGAAAGAATGCCCCGAATAACTAAAGCTGTAATCGCTGTGAACGGTGGTTTCTTCGACGAAAAGAAAGTATAATTAATATAATATATAAGTGTATTAGTTTAATAAGTTTAATGAGATGTAATTTTAATTTTTGTTATATAAAGAATCAATAAGTATTAAATTTTGTTCAATTTCGTTAATATTTTTTATTTTTTTCTTGTCGTTGCTTGATATGTATAGTTGCTGTCCATAGTTCCGTGAGCGGTAGTATATGTACGCGCAGTAGTTATTTGAGTGTCGTTTGAGTGAGTGATGTGAGTGTCTAGTATTGAGCTGTCTCTAAATATCTGTTTTTGAAGGGCAATACGCCTACGCAAATCAAAGATGAGTTGGACTCTGTGTACGGGAACTCTGCACCTGCATTTACCATAGTGAAATTTTGGACAACTGAATTTAAACGTAGCCGTAAGAGCTTGGGAGACGATGTACATTCAAAACGTCCAAAAACTGCAACTACTGACGATAACATCGCTAAAGTTCACCAATTGGTAATAGACGACCGTCGAATTAAAGTGAGAGAGATAGCAAAGGCTATGAATATGTCCAAGGAACGTGTTTGTCACATGTTAAATCAAGATTTAGGCATGGGGAAGCTGTCCGCGCGTTGGGTGTCGCGTTTGCTAACGTTCGACGAAAAACGTGGCACAATAAATCCAAGTTTTGGCACCGATCAGTTACTGTTGATGAAAGTTGGATACACCATTATACGCCCGAAACAAAAATACGGCGGCACCGGCTCTAAAATAAGCAAAAACTGTTTTTTCGGCTGGAAAAGTGATGGCGACTGTTTTTTGAGATTGTTGTGAAATTATCTTAATCGATTATCTCCAAAAAGGAAAAACTATTACAAGAACATACTACGCATCATTACTTGACAAGCTGAAGTCAGAAATTGTGGAAAAACGGCCACATTTGCAGAAAAAGAAAATCCTGTTCCACCAAAACAACGCGCCGTCTCACACCATGGCGAAAATCCACGAATTACGGTTTGAACTGCTTGACTATCCGCCTTACTCACCAGATCTAGCCCCAAGCTTTGTTCCCTCATCTAAATATTGCGCTTGAAGGACAGAGATTTTCGCCAAATGAGGAGGCAATCACCTTCGTGAACAATTATTTTGCAGAGAAAAACGCCGAGTACTATTTGGACGGGTTAAAGAGATGGGAGCATCGCTGGGAGAATTGTGTAGAGTTACAAGGAGACTATGTAGAAAAATATAAATTTTAAGACAAAATGTCTTGTATCTTTGTTAGGTCGGAAAATTTTCAGACCACTCACGTATGTACATTTTACATTGGCATAAGGATTCATGTTCATCAATTACTTCCTTACAATAATTTTTAATCATATTTTTAGTTTACCTATACTTGATTTCAATACATACCATATATTAGGTGCGCAACTAAGTTCTCGCTGTTTTTCAAGAGATGGCTCTAGTAGTAAGTGCTGGTCGATTGTGACAACCAAAACGTCATGAACCAAGCTTAGACATATGGTAAACAAACCGCTTTGACACATTAGTGGTTTTGTTTATGCTTCATATACTTTTGGTTGTGTGAAAATGTCTGATTTTGTGCCAAATAATCGTCATTTGCGGGAAGTGTTGCTTTTCTTCTTTCATTCGAAGAAAATGGCGGTTGAAGCGCATTGAGAACTCCAAATAGTTTACGGAGATGCTGCTCTAAGTGAAACAATGTGCCGTGATTGGTTCCGTCGCTACAAAGATGGTGATTTGACGACCGTTCGCGTGAAGGAGGACCAAAAACCTTCGAAGATGCTGAATTGGAGACATTGCTCGATGAGAATCCATGCCAAACGCAAAAAGAGCTTGCTTCAGCATTAGGTGATACCAGCCAAGCCATTTCCCAGCGATTGCATGCGTTGGGAATGATTCAAAAACAAGGAACTTGGGTTCCTTATGATTTGAAGCCAAGAGACGTTGAGCGTCGTTTTTTGCCTGTGAACAACTGCTCCAGCGGCAAAAAAGGAAGGGTTTTCTTCATCGCATCGTTATGGGTGATGAAAAATGGATTCATTACAGCAACTCAAAAAGAAGAAAATCATGGGGACTACCGGTCATGCTTCTACGTCGTCGGTTCGGCCGAATATTCACGCTGCGAACATTTTGCTGTGTATTTAGTGGGACCAGGGCGGTGTTACTTATTATGAGCTGTTGAAACCGAACGAAACCATCACTGGGGAACGGTATCGAACTCAATTGATGCGATTGAGCCGAGCACTGCGCAAAAAGCGGCCACAATACGAGCAGACGCACGAAAAAGTGATTCTACAGCATGACAACGCTCGGCCTCACGTTGCTAAACCCGTTAAAACCTACTTAGAAACGCTCAAATGGGAGGTCCTACCCCGTCCGCCATATTCCCCAGATATTGCGCCGTCCGATTATTACTTGTTCCGTTCGATGACACATGGTCTGTCTAATCAGTAGTTCCGCTCATATGAAGACATCTCAAAATGGCTTGATTCGTGGATAGCCTTAAAAGACGAACACTTCTACCGTGACGGTATTCGAGCTCTGCCAGAAAGATGGGAAAAAGTTGCCGCTAGCGATGAGCAATATTTTGAATGATTCATTTGTAAACATTTTTTCACAATAAAGTTGCATTTTCATAAAAAAAACAGCGAGAACTTAGTTGCGCACCTAATACTGTATACTTTGAAACAAATAAGTATTTCATTAATTCAAAATATTAGTTAATAAATTAATTCCTATTATAATTTAAGATAAGAATAGGCATAAATATGTACTTATATATGTACTACTAATTTTGAACTTGCCAGTAGAGTATGTTAATCTCAAATATTTATAATTTATAATTTAGAGTGATAATAAAAATTTAATAACAAAGAATGTTTTCTTTGTGTTGTTATTGCGCTAATTCCTTGGATATTGTAATTAGTGTACTAAACATAAAACCTCCAATGTAAATAATGTTAAACTTCAAAGCCATTATATTTAGATAATATGTTTCACTTTTTAAGAAATATTAATTTACAGAATAATCATAGTTTTCATTTCACTTAAAGTTTGTTCTATAGATTTAACAAAACATTTTATCATTAAATAAAGAAAGGCGATCTCTCTAAAAACACATCTTCTGCGTGTTTTTTTTGTGTTTAATATTTTCGTAATGTTTTGTTCTTATTTTATACTCCTGTTTCATTTTCCTCTATTTATTATTATTTTTTATATTAAACCTAAATTTAGTTCACCGTTTTTATCCCTCCATTTTATTTTAATTTTTCTTCTAAATCTGCCACCATTTGCTATTACTTACGAATTGTTAAGCGTTAGCGAAATTCTCATTTGCTACCGGTATTACTAGAGATGTCAATTTCGAGGTGCGTTCCATTGACGTATTATAATATTTTGTTTTACACATCTTGCCCATCTTTTAGGCAATTTATGGATACCATCCCAAAAAGACTGTTTGTCCTTTGAGCAAAACCAATCATCGAGCCAATTTCTAACTTCTTCGAAATTGGCGAAGTGCTGCCCTGTAAGCGCGTGTCCCATTGATACGAAAAGATGATAATCGGACGAGGCATTGTCTGGGGATACGGCGGGTGCGATATGATGTCTCATACAAGAGCTTTCAACGTTTCCTTGACCGGTTTTACTGTATAACACGGCGCTTCGCCAAGTGACAACCATGTTTTTTTTGCGCTTAGGGTTTTCGAAATAAATCCGTTTTTCATCACCCGTCACCATTCGATGCAGAAATGACTTCCGATCATACCTTTGAAGCAGCATTTCACGGACGATTTTTCGATTTTCCATTCACCTGTCTTTCAATTGATGCGGCATCCATTTTTTCATCTTTTAGATTTTTCCCATTGCTCCTAATCAGCCGCTAATCGTTTCTTGGGCCACAGTTGACGCTTCTGCCAATTGTTTTTAGTTTGGATTGAATCTTCACCCAATAACTCATGCAGTTTCGCATCTTCAAACTTCTTCAGTCTACCAGAACATTCTTTGCCTTGCACATCGAAATCACCACTTTTAAATTGTCGAAACTATACCTCACATATTTTAATGGTTAAAATTTGCTCACCGTAAGTTTCTACCAGCAAATCATGACTTTCAGCGACTTTTTCTTTCGATTAAATAAGAAAAGTAATGCGTGCCGCAAATACAGTTTTTCAGACACGAAACTCGACATTTTCAAAGACGTATAAATCTATGACTGTTACCTTCGCAAAATATAGCGTGTATGTCTTTGGAGCTTGATGTCAGTAGAATAAAATGACATGCGTGTCAAATCATAACATTGCGTACTTAAGTCTAGCGACATCTGTTGGAAAAACCGGTAATGACTTTCCAGTACACCTGGTATATCGTGAAACTTATTCTGACAAAATTTCTGATTGCATTTACGAGGGTAGTTTGACAAGTAGTGAGAATGGAAAAGAAAAACGAATTTTTTAAATACAAAATAATTTTTATTTTTCAATATATTCTCCTAAAATAGCAATACATTTATTCCAACGGTGCTCCAATGCCCTAATGCCATCTCCAAAATGCGATTCTGGAAGGCTTACAAAATACTCATTTACGAAGATGATAAGCTCGTCGTTAGACGAAAATTTTTTTCCAACTAGTGCCGTTTTCGATTTTGGAAAAAGTGGAAGTCGGAAGGGGCTAGATCCGGCGAATAAGGCACATGTACCGCATGTGCCTTATTGGAAATGCAACTCGTGGATTTTGAACATCGCGACTGTGCTGGTATGCGAGGGAGCGTTGTCTTGGTGAAATAGAATCTTTTTCTTTGCCATTCCTGGCCGTTTAGGACGAATCTAAACATTTAATTTTTGTAGAAGTTCTGCATAATATTGTCCGTTTATTGTGGCACCTTTCTGAAGGTAATCAACGAGCAAAATGCCCTTTGAATCCCAAAAAATTGATGGCATCACCTTGTTTGCCGATAAAGTGATTTTCGCTTTCTTTGGAGGTGCAGAACCACGTTCTAACCATTGTTTCGACTGTTGTTTAGTTTCGGGTGTACTGTAGTGTATCCAAGTTTCATCGCAAGTAACAAATCGCCTACAAAAATCAATCGGATTCCACTTATAAAGGTCCAAACACTTATTGGAAATGCGCAAACGAGTGAACTTTTGATCAGTCGTAAGCAATCGCTGCACCCATCTTGCCGAAAGCTTGAAAAGGCCAATTCTTTCGTTAAAATGTGGTGTACGCGTTCTGTTGAAATGTTTACCATATCTGCTATCTCTCTCACTTTGAGTCGTCGATCTTGCGTAATAATATTATGAATTTTTATTATCATTTCCTTAGAAGTCACAATTTTGGGTGCTCCAGAGCGCGCTTCATCAACACAGCTTGTTTAAATTCATTTACCCATCTACTTATTGTGGCGGATGACGGAGCAGATTCACCTAATGTTTCACGTAACTCATCTTTTATTTCGGTAGTTTTCATACCCTTAATTACGAAGTATTTAATCACCGCACGATACTCTGTTTTTTCCATTTTAACAAAACGACGTGTTGCTTCTTCTTCAATCAGCTGTCAAAAATAAACTAATCAACCGATTTATCTAAATATCGGAATGTAAACATATAGGCAACCTAAATTACAGTGCACTTGTTTTACCAATTAGAGCGCCACCTATGTGTCATTCTCACTACTTGTCAAACTATCCTCATAAACAGTCCTTGTAGTATATCTTAACTTACAAAAAATTAGGAGAAATTGAAATTAACAAATATTTTTAATTAGTTTTTACTTGACTTTTAACGCTTGTCTAATAGCATTAAAATTATTAAGGTTATTTATTGTTACTTATTTCTAGATTCCTTTAAATTAACAATACTCACATTAGCTGTAATTATTTAAATTTTTTTGCTATCAATTCAAGACTTTTAGTATATATAGTACATACTTTGATTCCCAAATTTATACCTGCAATAGAATAACAGATCGAATTACGAACTAACAATGACAGAAATTAAATTTTGTAGTTTTCTAAATATATCACACAAAATGACTAACGTTGTCCGCGAATGTTCAGAAAACATACACTTTCTATTACAACCGTATAGTTTTCCAACCTGCAGCCGTACTATTTTTGTCTAGTACAATGTATCGTGCCAGGTCATAAGGATGAAGGATAGGAATAAACAAATATAACCGTTTACTTTTAATACGCTAACTCATTTGCGGCACATTTGTTATATCTACGGATTGTATGTCCCAATAGTAAACTTTTTTCAAGTGATTAATGAGAATTTAAAAATAAAATATTCCAACAAATATTTTGTAAGTTAATAAAGTTATATTATAAAAAAAGACTGAAAGAATTAGTATGAAGGAGGCGCAAATTAAAAGCGTGATATTTTTCCAATATTTACATAATTATGTCAAAATATATTCTATTTTAATGAGTATTCCTAACGTTATTATTTTTATTACGAAAACATCTCGTTTATTCATACGATATACTTGACATTGTTTTCTATATTCTAACGGCTTTGAGTTAAAAAATAAATAAAAAGAACATTATATTATTACATCAGTTTTTAGTCAATGTAAAGTAGGCTGAATAAAAAGCGCGCCGTTTATTTAATAGATGAGTTGATGATGCTGCAATGTTGCATATACAAATAACATTATTAATGCGACATATGGATTATAATAACTTCACTAGTTATTTAAATAACAATCGTGTACATAAATATACAAAACTTTTTACAAAAAACATGATCCAGTAAAGTCAAGGCTATTCCAAAAATAAAATAATAAATAAATTTCAACTTCAACAGTATTATTACGTATTATTATAAAATCAGAAAAATCAATTTAATGTAAATATGATAAATACAAGGTTTTCCAATTTCTTTAAAAAAAAACTTATTGTGACGAAAATTCAAAGGTTTTTTATTTAATGTGAAGTACAATCGATACAATTAAGTTCTAAATAAAACGTCATTCAAATGGCCTCCACGACTTAGGAACGAATTCGATGAACCCAATTTTCGAGCACTTTTTCCACTAAATCTAGTCGTATGTCATCAATATTGACTTGTAAAGCTTGAAGAGGTTTATTTCGATAGACCAATGACTTCAAATAACCCCACAAGAAATAGTCTAAAGGTGTTAAATCACAATTTCTTGGAGGCCATTCAATATCACAATTTCTTGAAATAATCGAATCTCCAAACTTTTCTCGCAATAATTCTATTGTTGCATTTGCTGTGTGGCACGTAGCCCCGTCTTGTTGGAACCAAATGTTGTCAAGATCAAATTCTACCAATGTCGGCTATAAAAAGTTGGTTATCATCAATCTATACCGCTCTCCATTGACAGTAACGGTGTTACCAGCTTCATTTTGAAAGAAGTACGGACCGATGATTCCACCATACAAAAAACCACACCAAACTGTCAATTTAGGTGAATGTAATGGTTTTTCATAAATAATTTGTGGATTTTCTTCGCACCAGAATCGACAGTTTTGTTTATTTACCACACCATCCAGATGAAAGTGAGCCTCATCAGAGAAGATGATTTTCTTAAAAAAATCGTTATCGTTTTCAAGTTGTTCCAAGGCAAAATCAGCAAATTCACGACGTTTACGGTGGTCCAATGGCTTCAGTTCTTGAGTGAGAACAATTTTATAGGGATGCAAACCCAAATCCTTTCTCAAAATCCGCCAGGTTGTGGTTTGAGACAGTCGCAATTGTTGAGAACGTCTTGGAATCGACAAATTACGGTCTTCAGTAACACTTGCCTGAACGGCAGCAATATTTGCATTACCTGGAGCGGTTCTTTATCTTATTGGCACTTGAAAATTATATAAAGATAATGTAACCTCAAAATTTTTAACAATTCGACGAATAGCGAGCACACTTGGACGATTATTACGACCATAAAATGGCAAAAGCGCACAGAAAGTTGCAATTGGAGAACGATTATTTTGATAAAAAAACTGAATAATTTGTAAACGTTGTTCTTGCGTATATCTCTCCATGATGAAATTGTAAACACTACAATACAATGGAAAACAAATAACAGATCATAATATATTACAAATGGCCGAAATGTCACTTCAAAATCATATCATCCCTATTGGAAAACCTTATATTTTGTAGTTAATACAGTAGACTGAAACAATAATTCTTTATGTTGGCAAAATGGCGTAAATATTGCTATCACAATTTTTGCAATAACACATTTTATATTGTAATTATTCATAAACAAAAAGCATTAATAACAGATACGTATAAATTTATGAACAGTTAACTAAACTAAATTTCAATAACTTTATATTTCAAACTTTTGCTTTGCCAGAACATAAAATAACTGATTATGATGGAAATAGTTGTGCTAATTCCAAAATTATTAATAATTCTCCAATAAAACAGATATTAGGATACAGATTTTAAATATAAACAGACATAAAAGAAGAAAAAATAATTTAGTCCTTTCTGAGACATTAAATGAAGAAATGAAGAATTTATGGAATCAGTTTGAAGAAAACATGAAGCCTCCTTAACGGAATGTTCATGAGATGATTCTGTGAATCCTTCCAAACTTACTTATTCCAATGGCTTAGGAAAAATTCATGTTTGGAGATCTTGTAAGAGTAACAATAAATCAAATGATTTCTTAGTACCTTTCAAACCAGTGATATTAAAAATAATAGTGTTAGTGTTTTCTGGTATCATATGAAAAAATGATGTCTTTATGTAATCTGGTTCTATTTGAAGAACCCACGAAGCCTGCTTCAGGAAATGTTCATCTATTAATTATGTGAATTCTTCCAAACTCGTTTAACCCAGTTAAGAAAAATTCATAAGTTTGGAGATCATGTAAGAGTAGCAATAAATCAAATGATCTCTTAATTCCTTTCAAACTAATGGTATTGAAAATAGTAGTAGTATTTTCTGGTATCAAATGAAAAAATGATGCCTTTATGTAATCTAAATCTATTTGAAGAATTCACGAAGCCTGCTTCAGGAAATGTTCATCTATTGATTATGTGAATTTTTTCAAATTCGTTTAGCCCAGCTAAGAATAATTCATAAGTTTGGAGATCATGTAAGAGTAGCAATAAATCAAATGATCTCTTAATTCCTTTCAAACTTGGTAAGAAAATATGAAACCTCCTTAATGGAATGTTCAATTGATGATTATAAGCATAAGTTTGGAGATCATGTAAGAGTAGCAATAAATTCCATTTTCTGGTATCAAATGAAAAAATGATGCCTTTATGTAATCTAAATCTATTTGAAGAATTCAATGGCCTGCTTTAAAAAATGTTCATCTATTGATTATGTGAATTTTTTCAAATTCGTTTAGCCCAGTTAAGAATAGATAAGTTTGGAGATCATGTAAAGTAGCAATAAATCAAATGATCCCTTAATTCCTTTCAAACATAATTCCTTTCAAATCTGACGAATAATGAAAATATCCAGTAAGAATAATTCATAAGTTTGGAGATCATGTAAGAGTAGCAATAAATCAAATGGTCTCTTAATTCCTTTCAAACTAATGGTATTGAAAATAGTAGTAGTATTTTCTCGTATCGAATGAAGAAATGTCGCCTTTATGGAATCTGAATCAATTTGAAGAAAATATGAAACCTCCTTAATGGAATGTTCAATTGATGATTATGCCAATTCTTTCAAAGTCATTTATTTTAATGCTTTAAAAAAATTTACAAATTTGGAGATTATGTAGGACACAATAAATCAAATGATCCCTTAATTCCTTTCAAACTGATGATACTGAAAATATCTGTGACAAGTGTTAGTATTTTCCGGTATCAAATGAAGAAATTATGCTTTTATGGAATCTGGACCCATTTGAAGAAAACATGAAATTTTCAATACCATTAATTTGAAAGGAACTAAGAGTCATTTGATTTATTGCTAGTATACATGATCTCCAAACTTGTGAATTTTTTTTAATTGGAAAAAATGAGTTTGGTAGAATTTTTTTTGGAAGAATGATCATTAGATGAACCTTACGGAGACTTCGTGCTTTCTTCAAATGGATCCAGATTACATAACAAGACAACATTTCTTCATTTGATACCAGAAAATATTAACATTTATCACTATTATTTTCAATACTATTGGAAAAATTTTAAAAAATTCATAAGATTGGGGACCATGTAAAAGTAACAATAAATCAAATGATCCCTTAGTTCCTTTCTAACCAATAGTATTGAAAATAGCATTAATAATTCAGCCATTTACTGAAATAATAGCTAAAACAAGCACTACATACGTCTCGATGCCATGTTTTATTTATAAACGAGCACTACATACGTCTCGAAGCCATGTTTTATCTTAATCTCCCACTTTTACATCAAAGTACAGTTCTTAAGCTTTTATATAATTTTAAAGCATAAAAATTGCCGATTCTAGTGAAAAAGTTGTGCTAATCCCGAAATAGAAATAGCTTTTCTCCAATGAATATAAGTAGCTATAAATAAGTTAAAATCATTTAGTATTTTCTGAGGTATGAGGGTATGAAAAGATGTTGCCTTTATGTAATTTGGACGCATTTGAAAAGAACGGGAAGTCTTCTTAAAGCAGTGTTCATCTGATGATTCCGTTAATTCTTCCAAGCTTAATTTTTTACATTGGTTTAGATATTAATAAAATTACATCATGGAAAACAGGGAAGATTATTATTCTTGACAGAATGTTTCAATTTTGAAAAAAATTCATAGTTTTGGGTCATGTAAAATCAACAATAAGTGAGATGATCCTTTAGTTCTCTCCAAACAGTATTAAAAACACTCACACTAGATTCCCTGTTAAATACCTTTCCGAGATATGTGAAATTTTCAACTTCTTCAAACTTGTATATCTGCCCTTTTTCTGTGGTGTTTAAAATAACCACCCGTTGTATAGCGTTCGTTTATCCATGTCACGTATATCATCTTGTCCTGATTGATTTTGAATTCGTATGGGGGCGATGTTTTTTTCTAATCTTACACATACTGCAGCTCTCTATCTTCCTTAATGATATGATTGCGATTTCGTCTGCAAATGTTAAACATTGAGGTCCTCTATGAATATCAGACTAAAGTGTTAATATTAAAACTTCTTCCAGTATAAGTTTGGATAATATGAATGAGTGCGTCTTCTTCTATTTAAAGACTGTTTCTGTTCTCTCTGGAGTAAGGTTTCTCGTCCTGAGTATTTTCTGATTGATACCTAATCCATTTATTTATACGACATTTCTTTATTCTGTCGTATGCCTGTTTAAAATCGATAAATGTTATTACCGTGTTTTTTCTATATTAGTAGTTTTCTGCCAGAGTTCTTCTAAATGTAAATAGCTGCCCTATAACTGATCAACCCTTTTCAAAACTTTTTTGGACGTAGCGTAAGTGAAATATTTAAATACAACCTAATTCGTAAACTAATCATTCTTCTATCCCAAAATATTCTCAGTTCTTAAAATTTTATGTTTCTAGAGGATATTTTCAGAACCATCAAACTTATTCTAACTTGACAGAGATAAGGCTAAAGTACCACAAGGTAATGTACTAGGTCCGGTTCTGTATATTGTATGTCAGTGATATTTCTGATTTAGAATATGATACGATAGCCAAGACAAATAAGAATAAATTTTTACTGGAAATGAGATAACAATTACTGTCCTATATATCACATATTTCTGACTTTATCATTCCTTATCCATTGGTATCTGTTATAAAGACTTAATAATAATCTTGACAACAATATAAGTTACATATACTATTGTAAAAGCCCGCGACACTCAGTCTAGCAATCATTATAGCAAAGCGCCCACTTCTCACAATTATTCTTCGCGCGAAGCCTATAATCTTTTAGATATCGCCGCCCTTCGTTTCATTTGTACATATCATAACTCTGTTTACTGTATTATGCTCTTTTTAGAATAATATTTGTAGTATACCATTCCCGGACGTTGTGTCAGCCAGACATAACAAATGTCGCATTCTTTGATCGTACGCGATTTTTAAAAATAAAGTTTTGAATTATCATAAAAACGTTTTCGCCTGCCAATTTTTTTGAAACCGTAGACAAAATAATAATAATAGTACTAGTACAGACAGCGTATTTTTTTATAAATATATAACCGGTCATTTAACAGAGACGATTGATGAACGAGCACAAATGTATTTCTAATTTTAACGCCCAAATGCGTTAACGTCTGAAAAATCACTATAAATAATCGAGATGTGCATTTCAAAAAAGCAATAAAAGTATGTACGACTGTATAAAATGGATAATTTAATAAGTTAAAACAGTACCAGGTGTTACTCTTAACGCAAAAATACGTATAAATTATCTTTATTTTAGTTGGTATTTTATTATGTAATATTTTATTAAGATCGTAATGTTTCAATAAATAAAAGACGATAGTCTAAGTAGTGGTAAGAGCGTAGAGTGCGTAAAGTCTGAGATTATATTGGGTCTGGGAAAAAGTTCGTGGCGTTTTTTCAGTAAAATTCAACTGGTCCCCGCATGGCGCGTGGACGAATTCATTTAAACCGAATATGCTCCATTATTATAGACAATGTTTCGCCATTTTTTTGGTAGATCCATGATCCCATCGGTGAAAAACTTCTGTGGTTTCTGGTCGAAAAACTGAATCAAGTAGTTTTCACAGGCTTCTTTTGAAACCAACTTAATTCCATTGAGAGAGTTCTGCAGAGATCGAAACAGATGATAGTCAGAGGGTGCTATATCCGGACTGTAAGGTGGGTGCATCAAAACTTCCCAACCAAACTCTCTCAATTTTTGACGGGTCATCAAAGAAGTGTATGGTCGGGCGTTGTCATGATGGAAGACAACACCTTTCCTATTAATCAATTCGGGCCGTTTTCTTTCAATCGCCTGGCGTAATCTCTCTAGTTGTGCACAGTAGAGTTAGGAATCAATCGTCTGACCAGTTGGAAGTAGCTCGTAGTGGACGATTCCCCTCCAGTCCCACCATACACACAGCATCACTTTTTTTGGCGTCAATGTTGGCTTAGCGAACGCTTGTGACGGCTTACCATCCTTTATCCACGATCTTTTACGCTTCCGATTATCGTACGTAATCCATTTTTCATCTCCGGTTATTAAACGTTTCAGAAACGGCTCGATTTCATTCCGTTTCAGCAGCGCATCGCAGATGTTAATTCGGTCAATCATGTTTTTCACGCTCAACTCATGAGGAACCCATACGTCAAGCTTTTTTTTGTAACCAGCTTTGTGTAAATGGTTCAAAACAGTTTTGTGGTCAATGCCTAGCTCCATGCTAATATCGACACTGCTGATATGCTTATCTTGTTGGACTTTTTCAAGAATTTCATCAGATTTTTCAGTGATTGGACGACCGGAGCGTGACTCATCTTTCACATTGAAATTTCCAGAACGAAAGCGAGAGAACCATTTCCGCGCAACAGATTTCGATAAAGTACCTTCACCGTACACAGCACAAATTTTATCACAAGCCTGCGCAGCGTTCTTCCCCTTATCATAATAATATTGCAGAATATAGCGAAATTTCTCATTATTCTTCTCCATTTTCAAGTGCGAATAACTTTCCAACCACTCCACCGATTACAATGTTTCTACGCTCAAACTAACGTTCGGAAGGTCATCTAAAAAACGAGCCGTCGGTGGTGTCGCTGTGACTTGTTGTTCTTTAGTTATCGGCAACCAATGCCATCTATCGAGAAAAACGCCACGAACTTTTTCCCAGACCCAATATTTAGTTCATAAAGACAGTCAATCAAAAAAGTGTTTGTACAGCCTGTGAATGTTGAATATCATCAAATATGAACAACGTGCTATGATAAACATATTTACTTTCATTTAGCAATTTTAAAAAATTCTAAAGACCGTTAATAATAATATAAAAACGTTATTTACAAGGTAATATTGATGGAGCCTGTGATTGATTAACTTAATTACTGAAGGTTGGGTCGGTACAGATCGTGTGCGGAATTTGTTTTCGTACGGGCATTTTTGCCGTAGTTTTCCAGATGCGATAACTTATCTTGTAAAGGCATCGAATGCTTATTTTTCACAAATATGAAAGAATTTACCGAAGTCTTTCTAAATTTGGCTATTTAACCTAATGATTTCTTCTTTGCCTAGAATCGTTAACACGTGCATATTATCAGACATGTGTTCTTCTTTTATAACTTATGTAAATGTAAAGGCACCAAATGTTTATTTCCCACAAATACGTGATACTATGGAGAGGATTTACCGAATTTGTTCTAAATTTATGGCTTACAATAGGGAAATATCTTATAAAAATGAAGTGTATGAAAGTTTTTGTGACATTCGATGTTAGAATGTTTAGCAAATTCTTTTGTAGTTGTAAGTAATAACAGTTTTCATACTGTTATTAAAAGTTTTTAGATTTTTTTAACGTTGTTAAATGGAGTGAATATACGAGAGGTGTTTCCAATATTCTGGGAATTGGTGCTATAATTAAATAACGCAGAACTTATACGCAATGTTATTGATTCCAGACAAGTCTTGACATGTTTATGCAACTATCTAGTGCAACATTGTTCAGTCTGATTCAGGTATTCGACTGACGTAGACGCGTTTTAGTAGCACTGTTTTTGTAACCATGGAACACGCGGCAAAATCTTAAAGAGCGATAATTTTCTTTTTGCGGAAAGAAGATGTGAAAACGTCAGAAATTATTAGTCGTCTGCAAGGAGTATTTGGTGAATCTGCAGAATCCAGAAGTACTGTTTATCGGTGGATCGATCGTTTTAAAGCCGGTAGAACATCACTAGAAGACGATCCACGCAGTGGGCGGCCAAACACGTCGGTAAATGAAAGAAACATTACTGCCGTCGAAAACCTACTAAAAGACGACAGGCGAATGACTATTCGTCAAATTAGTGTACACCTAGGGATAGGTACACGACAAGTTCATGACATCATGCATGATTGTTTGGGCGTTAACAAGGTTTCGGCGCGCTGGGTGCCAAGGCTGTTGGGACCAGAACAGAAACTCAATAGGTCCGACACTTGTCGTCAACTTCAAGAGCTGTTAGCCCGTTACGGTGATGAATTTTGGCAACGAATAATAACCACTAACGAAACGTGGATTCCTTATTTCAATCCTGAGACGAAAAGTCAATCCAAAGAATGGCGTAAACCTGAAGAAGGGCCTCCACTTAATGCGCATGCAGTTCCGTCTGTTGGAAAGGTAATGGTTACTGTATTCCGGGATTGCGAAGAGATTATTTTCATTTATTATCTGCCGAGAGGTACTACAATTAATGCCGAATATTATTCAAATTTATTATCCGGACCACTGCGACAGGCACTAGTCAAAAAACGGCCTGGAAAGTTGCATAAGCGTCCGTTATTGCAACAGGATAATACAAGACCACACACCGCAAGAAAAACGAAGGATGTTTTAACGATTTACGATGGGAATTGCTGCCGCACCCACCTTATTCCCCGAATCTTGCACCCAGTGATTACCATCTGTTCCCAGATTTGAAAAAAACCCTTACGGGGTGTTCGATTTGAAAGTTTAACTGACGTAAAACGTGCCATAAATAGGCGGATCGGGGTGTTCGATTTGAAAGTTTAACTGACGTAAAACGTGCCATAAATAGGCGGATCGACAAGACACCGAAAAACTTCTTTGAGGATCTTAAAAAAATTAGTTTATCGTTGGGATAAATGTATTCAGTTAAATGGAGATTGTGTTGAAAAACGACATTGTAATATTGACGAAAATTAACAAAATTATAAAAAGTATATGTAATTCCCAGAACTTTGGAAACATCCCTCGTACTTTATCGTAACCGGATGATCACTTTGATGATATTTTAACATTCACGGAGTGTACGAACACTTTTGTGACTAACTGTATGTATCCATAGAGGTGTATTTTAAAATATACGAAGTCGCCTTAGTGCCATTCTGGAATGAGTCTTGAATTCCAAACATGTTAGTGTATAATTATAAAATAAGTGATAAATATTTGACTTAATATTAAAGGTAACGCTATGGCATGTCTGTTATCTTGAACATATAACTATTTCGTTTGACTCTATGAATCACGTTATAATATACTCCTTATAAGAATAATAGTACCGTCGAATTCGACGTGATATGTGATAAATATATACTTTAATCGAGATATACCACACTCCTCACAGAAACATCTAAATTTGTCTGAATTGCCGAAAATAACGATATAACCAGACACCACGTCAAAACACACCAATTTAAAGTCCGGCAATTAATTACCCGAAAATTCATTCACATCCTATATGGTCATCTTTATCCAACGCGGCTAAAAATATTTTCCTCTTCCATGTTTTCGCCTCTTCCATCCACCCACTTCCACCTTCAAATACTGTCACCTCTCCCTTTTATTTCGGATGAAACAATACGAAATAAAAGAATTTAACAAACGACCAAGCACGTGTTTAACAGTGGCTCGTTACAACAACAGTTTATTCCTACCGCCAGGCAGTCTGCTATTTTCCACTGTATATATCCACTACTGAGTTTTTGTACCTAAACGCATATCACATGTCTGTTTAATGCCCCGCTCGTTCGACAAAGAGAGCGCTCGCCAAGTTTACGATACGAGGCGACTTTAAATAATAACTATTTCTGGAGGGATATCATTCTTTTAATAAGCTTCAATTACGCGATAAATTTAAGATCGTTCATTTAACATTCCTAATTGTAAGATGAGAGACAAAGAAAATATTGTTTAACTATGTGATTGTTTAATGTACGAGCTACGTTTTAATTTAAAAAGAGCAATATGAAATTTTAATCTTTTATCATAAATTTTTGTAGTACATGTTTAGATGTTATTTTTATTAATAAAGTTGAAATTTATTCAGAATTTAAATTAGCAAAAGTATATATGGCAATATGCTCATTCCAATAGTGCCATTGTCATAAGAATAAAAGTAGAGAGTTTAATTCAAAATTATTCTAAACCTCCCATTTTCTGATTTCAACCACGCTATGCTGAATAGTTTACAAACTAAATTATATACCATTAACGTCACAACACCAGGTTATCAATAAGTTGTGTCGTTCGACAAGAAAAACACGATTTTATGGTTTAAAAAACATTTTATTATTCAATATAGCCTCCCTTAACTTTAATACACTTGTTCCAGTGATTTTCTAATTTATGGATTCCATCTCTGAAGTAAGAATCCGAAAGACTGTTGAAATACGCTTCCGCAGCTGCTATTACCTCTTCGTTCGATAAAAATCGTTTACAACGCATGAATTTTTTGAAATGTGAGGACAGTCAGAAATCAGAGGGAGCTAGACCTGGCGATTAGGGGGATTTTGTATTTTAAGTCATTGATTTTTGCAATGTTTTTTTGAGTTGTGTGGGAAGGTGCGTTGTCTTGATGAAAAATTAAAACCATTGCTGTAAACCAGGTCTTTTCTCACGAATTTTTACATCCAACTAGTCCAAAAGGTTACAATAATAATTCGAGTTTATTGTTTTACTAGTTTGGAGCTAATTCACCAACAAAATTCCTTTTGTATCCCAAAAAACTGATGCTAACACCTTCTTAACCGATTTCTGGATCCTAACTCGTTTCGAAGCCGAAATACTGGGTTCACACCACTCCTTAACCTCTTGTTTTGAATGAGGAGCATGGTGGTGGACCCAAGTCTCTTCCATAGTGATGAAAAGATGCATAAAAGTGTTTTTATTCTTTCTCAAACGCTTCAAATATTGCTGAGAAACTTGCATTCGAATATGTTTATGTTCCGTTGTCAACGAATGCGGTTCCCATTCTTCACACAGCTTTCTGAAATCCAAAACTTCTGCCAAAATATTGCTCACACTGCCTACTCAGATACCTAGAGCTTCTACTAAATCTCTCTCAGTTAACCGGACGATCTTATAAAACCATATCCTGTATTTTTGCTACGATTTCTGGTATTCATGCACTTTTTGAACGGCCTTTACGTGGATCATCTTAAAAATTTATACGACCACGCTTAAATTTAGCAATCCATCTTTTTACTGTTTCCATTGACGTATCACAGTACTATTTTACTACGGTGACACGTCAACTTTGAGTACCTGTAAATATATAATACGAATGAGTAAATATAAAATGAGGAAGCTTCACGCGTGCTTATAAAAAAGCAGTACAGTTTTTAGAAAAATAAAAGGACGAACCTAATAGCGCCATCTCTTATCGAACGACAAAACTTATTAAACAACCTGCTAGATACAATTTTTATATAATATTAGCTAAACATTTTCATATTTTTATTAGAGAAAATAAAAGTACGTTACTGCTCCTCTGATATATATAATTAATTTATTACTTTATATTGCACAATTTCCCCCAAACGTCGGAACATGCAAAGATTATACCGGCACATAAGCGGCGTTTCAAAGATTCTGTATAGAACCACAGGCCGATATCTCTTCTTTCTAGCTTTGTAAAGGTGATCGAAGGCATTGCCAATGATAAAATTGCACGATATTTTGATAAATACTATTCGTTTGAAATGTTTTCAACATGGTTTTACGCGCAAAAACAAGTGTATCGACAGCATACGTGGTGTTTAGCAATGGAATCGTGTCAGCGTTAGATAAAAAAATAACTTCAGTTCGACTATTCATTGTTTTTAAGAAGACATTCGACACTGTTGTACACACACTCCTATTGAATAAATTGGAAATGAAATAATAATAATTAAAGAATATTCAAAAGAAAAGAGAAGGAAAATTAGTAATTTATCCAAGAAATGAAGACAGAAATCAACGTACCCCACAATAGTATAAAACAAATCAAAACAAAATAATAAAAGAAACTGCATTCATAGTGTAAAAATAAATGAGAAAAGAAATTCAATACAAGATGAAGAGATCGGCGTTCAGTCCATTGACATTTCTGGCCATATGTGAAAATTTTATCAGAAACATTGGTTCAATCATATTCAATAAAAAAACATATCTGATAAGCGAGTTTTGAGAATAGGAACGATAAGAGAGGCCTGAAAAGCAGTAATGGGGAATTAATTTTTCTATCGACCAATTGGTAGCTAGCTAAATCCCTTCGACATGTTAAGGAGCGAAAATCAGTTTCCGCTCCTTTTTTTCTACTAGATCTATTCACGAAGATTTCTACGAGATAGGTTACATGAATTAGTAATGTGATTAGAAAATTCTAGGCGCGTTTCAAATAGAACACTTAAATCCGCTTTTATTTCATAATTCTTTCTAATGCCGAGAAAATAAAAATAATCTTTAATAATATTCTAGTTATATCAGAAGTGTGATTGCATTACATCGTAATCCAGTAGTTTTGTAATAAAAATATAGATTAATTTATCTACAAGTTAAAGATCTGAGAATAGGAACAACACAATTAAAACAGTAATATAGCCATCGTAAGCTTTAAATAACATGAAACGTGTAATGGCAACTATTCAGAAGCCACATCTAAATTGAGGTTTAAGAATTACTTCAGTTCTTAAAGATTGATGAGTTACATTGCTGTGTAAATATATTGAAGACTGGTCATTAGGGAGTACAAACTCTGACACATACCATAGGCGTACAATATGTACTGCAATAAATAACGCGAGCCTACAATTATTTTTTTTCTGCTAATCGTAATCTGATACCTGTTTTTAAGTAGTTTCGGCTCGGTGATTTCAAATATCAAACTCACTTTTCCTTATCACGTCACGGTCTTTTCTCTATGGCATTTCATTCGTTTTGCTGATTTGAGCGTCATTAATAAATGTAAAAGTTTATTTTGTTTGAATTGAAAAACATTTCAAATACATTCAAGTCGTGTGCATTAATTAAAAATTTATCCCAATGATACCACTGTTGGAATATTCATAGAGATTGCCAAAACAGGCAATACAGCAGAAAGGGTTCCAAGTGGAATATTATTCCCTGAAACTTATATGTTAAATTGCTATTTTGTATAAATACTTGTAATTTAGACTAAATATTGCGTAATTATTTATGTACGTAATTATCGTATTTAAATAAACAAATTTTAATAATTTTGTACTCTGCTATCTGCTTCTGGGCTTCAGGACTGGAAACGCGTCACTTGTATATCTTCCAACGTTTCGGCGAACTACTGCACTGAGTTTCAGTGCAGTAGTTCAGCCCTGACGATGTCCCATACAAATGGGTACGAAACATCGGCAGAGAGAGAACAAAAAATCCATAATATTATTACGCAAGATCGACAACTCGAAGTGAGAGAGATAGCAGATATGGTAAACATTTCAACAGAACGCGTACACTACATTTTAACGAAGGAATTGAGCCTTTCCAACCTTTCGGCAAGATGGGTGCCGCGATTGCTTACGACTGATCAAAAGTTCACTCGTTTGCGAATTTCCAATGAGTGTTTGGACCTTTATAAGCACTTGCGATGAAACTTGGATACACTTCAGTACACCCGAAACTAAACAACAGTCGAAACAATGGTTAGAACGTGGTTCTGCACCTCCAAAGAAAGCGGAAACCACTTTATCGGCAAACAAGGTGATGGCATCAATTTTTTGGGATTCAAAGGGCATTTTGCTCATTGATTACCTTCAGAAAGGTGCCACAATAAACGGACAATATTATGCAGAACTTCTACAAAAATTAAATGTTGAGATTCGTGCTAGACGGCCAGGAATGGCAAAGAAAAAGATTCTGTTTCACCAGGACAACGCTCCCTCGCATACCAGCACAGTTGCGATGTCCAAAATCCACGAGTTGCATTTCCAATTAGTACCGCATGTGCCTTATTCACCGGATCTAGCCCCTTCCGACTTCCACCTTTTTCCAAAATTGAAAACGGCACTAGGTGGAAAGAAATTTTCGTCTAACGATGAGCTTATCATCTTCGTAAATAAGTATTTTGCAAACCTTCCGGAATCGCATTTTAGAGATGGAATAAGGGCATTGGAACACCGTTGGAATAAATGTATTGCTCTTTTAGGAGAATATATTGAAAAATAAAAGTTATTTTGTATTTAAAAAAATCGTTTTTCTTTTCCATTCTCACTAGTTGTCAAACTACCCTCGTAGATGACCACAAAATTCATTCCTAAGAATGACATATCCACCCTAGAATTCAGCAGAGCAATTATAAACATTACTCTTAGATGGTGCGTTATCTCTAAAAGCTAAAGACAGACAACCAATGCTTCGACGTTCAACTGTTTTTGAAATCATAAAAAATCATACCCAAAAGTTCCATTTTTACACAAAACTACATTCTTTTAAATGCTGTGTACATAAAAATGAACAGTCAACTAATTATAGGTTAGAAATATCAAATTTTATGAATATGACAGTTGATAAAACAGGGCATCTCTTAGTTCCCGGAGATATCCCTATCAAGCCATGTAACTTCTCCTCTCCAGGCCTTTGCCTGTAACTAAGTCTTTTTTTACGCATGATCCAAATTCGGAAATTTTTGGGTACCACTTCGTAGTACTACCTAACAAAATCATACGGAAAATAAATCTTTAATGAAAATTATAAAATGTAAAGAATCTAAATTTTGTCCCCACATAATTCCTTGTGCTGTTCCAAATTCAAAAGAAGAAGAAATGATTTTGAAATAAAAGGATTTACATTGTAAACGATAAAGACTAAAATAAATATGTATAGATTGAAGCTATGGTTGTTGGTTGCCCACATATTAATAAAACAATATCGGGAATGCTAATAACATACGAGTTACTCTATGTACGCAAAAAATGAATACTCGTGACAAAGAAAAAATTAAAAGACTTAGAAATATGACTACACGCAATGAAGAAATTAAATTATAAACGCCAATATAAAAGCATCAAATCTATTCATAGGTCATGGACGTAAATAAGTACGGCAAATAGAATCCTACACTTACTTCGCGTATTATCCGTGGTCAAAGAGTTTGGTTTCACGAAGTGATAGATAATTTTCGCGTACATTTAAAACTATGAATTTTCCGTACGACACAAATAATTACGTAAAAGATAAAACGTCAAATTGTTTTGAAACGGAAGATATAATTGACAAACATATGCAACTTCATGTACGGATATGTATGTATATCTTACTAAAAGTTTAAATAAATCTATAAGTGGAATATGCAGAATAGATTTAAATTAACTTTTAAATAATAATATAATATATAATAATTAACTGTTTCTTACCTTAAAATGCCGATCTAAATAGAATGTCGGCCTCTTACTGTTAGTTATGAACAATAATATATTCTTGAGAATTTTTTTAGGTTATGTATGTTTCTTATTTATTTAAAGTGTATTAATCGCGCTATATTCAAATATGTCTGACCATATATTAATGCGGCCTTTCAAAAAAATGAAAATATAATTCCGAGATTGTTATATGTGTCTCGGAAACTACAAAAGATACAGATTTTGTTAAATGGGGAAAGAAGTATAATTTTACGAATTGACTTGGTGTTGCTAAAACATAAAAATGAATTTTTGAAAATTTCTTGTATTCAGTAGGCCCAATGTAGGACGCCATAGTTTTACTTAGAGTGCAATAAAAATGTTTAAAAAGATCCAAATCTTAATCACCATGTATCTTGGAAACAAAACGCCAAAATCATTCGAAGACAAAAAATCTTAAAATATCTCAAGGACTAACTCCTGAACTTATGCCGCATATTTAGTAAACATATATAACAAATATAATACAAATAAATAATGAGGTGTAGTGAATGACAGATTAAATATGGAACTGAAATATTTAACAAAATTTAGTAAGTGCCAAATGAAGAACTCTAAACTCTACTAAATAACTTAACTACAATGGGTACTAGGAAAGTTTTGCAATATGACGCAACAATGAATCGTAGGAAGCTGCATGTTGAGACATGTTCATACCTGCATATTAGCCACCGCGACATGTCGATGGGCTCAGTTATTCATTTGCAGTGAGAGTGTAAAGTGCTTGCGATGGCATCGTGGTCACGAAATGAGATAAGGGCAGTTTTTCGTTATAATTTCGTGCGTGGTTTAAACATAGACCAATGCTTCGAAGAAACGACTCTTGCGCTAGGTAACTGTGGAGGATGCTGAGAGCCCAGGAAGGCCACGAACGTCAGTTACGGAGGAAAACGTTACTACTGTGACGAAAATGCTTGGCGAAGGCAGGCGAGTGACCTACCAGCAGATAGAGGGTATTTCAGGCCTAAATGCTCCAGCAATTCGTTCGATTCTGTATGATCATTTGCATGTGAAGAAATTTTGTTCTGTCTGGGTGCCGCATCGACTGACTGAAGAGCAGATGACACGATGTGTGACTTGGTGCCGGGAGATGCTAAAAAAGTTTAATTAGGGACAATCTCGGTATGTGAATAACACCGTGACAGGTGACGAGACTTGACTGAACTATTACGATGTACCGACCAAAGCTCAAAACAAAGTTGGGTTTCTGATGATGACGACACACCTGTAGTTGTCAGAAAATCCCGACCTGTAAAGAAGAAAATGATGAGCTGTATTTTTCAAATCGAGTGGAATTGTGTAACGCGTCGTTTTGGACACATAGAAGACAGTCATAGCTAAGTGGTATACTGAACAGTGCCTGCCTAAAATCATTGGATCTATGAAGAACCTGCAGCCAAAGTCAAGAATGGACACCTGGTTCCTCCATCACGATTATGCTCCAGCTCACCGCGCCAAAGCCTGCACCGAATATTTGACCACGACCGGATTGAAACTTCTCGAGCACCCTCCCTACAGGCCAGATCTTGCTCCTTGCGACTTTGCACTGTTCCCGCATGTGAAAATGAAGCTAAAAGGGAAGCGGTTTCCCAGTGATGAGGACCTTCTGCAGGCTAGGGAAAACGAGTGTGCTTTACTCCCTAGTGAAACTTGGCAGAATTGGTTTAAAGATTGCTTTCGGAGAATGGGCAGGTGTATTGAGTGTAGAAGAAATTACTTTGCAAAAATTAAATAAACAAAGCTGTATTGCAAAACTTTCCTACTACCCTTTGTGTATAACAGATATGTATAATACAAATAAATAATGAGTAAAGTGAATAACAGATTAAGTATGGAACTGAAATATTTAACAAAATTTAGCAAGTTCCAAGTGAAGAACTCTAAACTCTACTAAATAACTTAATTACCTAGCTCTTACAGATAATTCTCGAAACTTGTTGAATATACATCCAAAGTAGGAATACAGGTGAACTGCGTTTCTATACAGAGAGACAAACTCAGGAAATCCAGTTGTACATGCTCAAGATAAGATAATTCCCGATATACTTATAAAAATAAATAAGAAAACATTGAAACACTCCTATTAACATATTTTTAAAAATTATTAAAGTATACTTGTAATCAGAATCTATAAAAACATACGATTTTTTTGGCCCATTTCCCAAATCGTGGTAATAAAGAAGACATTAACACGAAAATGAATTTTCCCTAGAACTGTAAATCTAAAAGTAACCACTCCGAACGTTATATATATATATATATATATATATATATATATATAATATACCTATATTTTTTCTATATCAAGACCTGCATACAAATTTATAGAATTTGGCAACGACTTTTGCGTTCATAAAGAAATCTTAAAGATAAATACTTTGAGCTAATTAATTGGAATTTCTTTTGCCGGATAGTATTAAAATATTAAAATAACGATTACAATAAAATCCATATTAAAAGAATTATTTAAAATATAGAATAAACAACTTTTTAATAATATACTCAGCAATTCTTCTTCTTTATTATTTTATTTTTATGCAAAGGGTACTAGGAAAGCAGTTCGTTCGATTCTGCATGATCATTTGCACGTGAAGAAACTTTGTTCCCTCTGGGTGCCGCATCGACTGACTGAAGAGCAGATGACACGTGTGACTTGGTACCGGGAGATGCTAAGGGCCAATCTCGGTACGTAAACAACATCGTGACAGGTGACGAGACTTGGGTGTACTATTACGAAGTGCCGACCAAAGCTCAAAACAAAGTTTGGGTCTTTGATGATGAGGACACACCCGTAGCTGTCAGAAAATCCCGATCTGTAAAGAAGAAAATGATAGCTGTATTTTTCAAATCGAGTGGAATTGTGGAACGCTTCGTTTTGGATGCACAGAAGACAGTCACAGCTAAGTGATACACTGAACAGTGCCTGCCTAAAGTCATTGGATCTATGTAGAACCTGTTGCCAAAGTCAAGAATGGACGAAATGGAACCTGGTTCCTCCATCACAATAATGCTCCAGCTGACCGCGCCAAAGCATGCACCGAATATTTGACCACGACGAAACTTCTCGAGCACTCTCCCAGTACAGATCTTGCTCCCTGCGACTTTGCACTTTTCCCGCATGTCAAAATGAAGCTGAAAGGGAGGCGGTTTGCCAGTGATGAGGACCTTCTGCGGGCTTGGGACAACGAGTGTGCTTTACTTCCTAGTGAAACTTGGCAGATCTGGTTTAAAGATTGGTTTCGGAGGATGGAGAGGTGTATTGAGTGTAGAGGAAATTACTTTACAAAAATTAAATAAACAAAGCTGTATTGCGAAACTTTCCTAATAACCTTTGTAACTACTGCTTCATGTGTTCAAATATTCTTCTAGCTCAACGGTATATATAGTATACCATTTAGATAATTGATATCAATGTTATTGCAAAGAATGCAGATTTTGTTTTAGAAAAATTGGTAATTATTATTCGTGCTTTCATTGTAAAATATCCCCAAGTATTTTCAACTGACTCTTACAAAAATGAAAAATTAAAGTAAATTTTTGTTCGGACTGTCACTAATTACTTCGTTATGGGAAATATAAAACTAAGATCTTTTTAAAGTCCTAATGTCCAAAGTTTCTGAATAATGTTTATTACATTTAAAGAAATAACTCTATTATAAATAACTACACCAACTTCCATCGTATACTGTGATATTCTTGATGAACTATACAATTTAATTAATTCTCATTATTCTCAACGCGTTCTATGTCAGTCTGTGTATGGGCAAGGTAGTATAAAACGGGTGAGTTCATTCCTGTTTTTGCCAACGTTGAAAATTTATGACCACTACATATTCCACGCGTTTGACATTTACTCATTTCATATAAAGTGTATTATAAAATCATAAATTTTATAAAGAAAGTACATAAATCGCGACATCGATTCAGTCCGAGCATCTGTACAGTTATAAAATGTTGTAGTACGACAGTTTCTCGACTCTTTTCTTGAATTTTCGGCCGCGAAAATTCCATTCCGCGACAGTATAGACAAATAGATCACGTACTAAACGTGAGACAAATCATTTCGAAAAAAAGGTGTGATCTCATTTTCACATAAACAATGCTGCAACATGTGTAGTAGTACGATAGGGCAGAAAATACATTCCACTTAAAATATTTCGACGGTTCCTCTATTTGTTACATTAAAAAGATTTTTAATGTGAAATTTTCTTTGGCAAGCAATTGGTCTGGACATCTGGCCTATATTATTTATTACATTTTATTTGGATGTGGAATATGTTTATAGCGTCTGTTTTATAAGTTTACACTTTTATAAAAATACATCTGTTAAGTTGGAAGTTTTTTTTTATTAAAAAATTTGAAATGATTTTCGGGCGTCTATCTCTTTGTTTAATATCAGTATCTACACAAATTACCTAAATTCAATACTACATATTTCTACTACATTATTCGCACCAACACTCTCAGCGACAAATGAATTCTTAACTCGAAATACATGTCCAAAATACATTTTTCACTTAGTCTAATACAAATAATAAATATATCCCAAAAACCTACGCAGTTCTAAAAATTGGCAATAAGAAATTTATCTAAATAGTTGAGTAATGTAATTAAAATTTGGACGTTACGAATTTATATACGAGGATGGTACAAATTAACCTGCATTTGCTTTATTTCTGGTCAATCAAAACTACAAATTAATATTTTTTTGTAAAATACAACCCCTCTTTAAAATACGCTTCTCCCATCGTTCCGGTACCTTCTGTATTCCCGTCGAAAAAAATTCTTTGGGTTAACGCAGTAAGTTGAATTTGGTGGAGCCTGTGGTTGATTAACTTAATCACTAAGGTTGCTATATAACCCCTTTCCACATTAACTTTCGTAATTCAGTATACGCATTTCGACAACCAAGTTGTCATCATCAGCAGATAATTGCAAAATGTCGCACCTGGTAAACCACGGCGAAAAATACCTGTACGAAAACAAACTCCGTACGCGAACCAAAATGTACACTGCACATTTTGGTTCTCAACTGTACAGACCGCGTACGGAGTTTGTGTTCGTACAGGTATTTTTCCAAAATGTACCAGGTGCGACACTTTGCAATTATCTGCTGATGATGACAACTTGGTTGTCGAAATGCGTATACAGAATTACGAAAGTTAATGTGGAAAGGGGTTATATATCAACCTTAGTGATTAATGCAGTAGTCAATTTTATACCGTATCCTTCACTTCCTCATTAGAGACAAATCGCTTGCCTCCCAAGGACTTTCTGAGTGGCCCAAAGAGATGATAGTTATTCAGGGCTAAGTCCGGATTATATGACAGGTGAGGCAGTACTTCCAACTTACACCAGCTCAATTTAGCCAATGAATTGTTCGTTAGATGGGCTGTATGTGGCCGAGCGTTATCTTGCAGGAGAATACACTCGCCCGGCGTTTCAGTTACAGTATAAAGCTATTTTTCTTACTCGGGAACAGGAACGTTACACCAAATCAAAGGAATAATGCGGAAAGAGTATTAGAGTAAAGGACTCGAAGTTACACTGCCTGGTGGCTTAATTGGTAAAGCAGTAGTCTAGAAAACGGCAGATAGAGATTCGAGTCCTTCTCCAGCGCAGAAATTTTTAATTAATTTCTGTGTATTTACGAGGATAGTTTGACAAGTAGTGAGAATGACACATAGGTGGCGCTCAAATTGGTAAAACATATACACTGTAATTTAGGTTGCCTGTTTATATGTTTACATTCCGATATTTAGATAAATCGGTTGATTAGTTTATTTTTGACAGCTAATTGAAAAAGAAGCAACATGTCGTTTTGTTAAAATGGAAAAAACAGAGTATCGTGCGGTGATTAAATACTTCGTAATCAAGGGTATGAAAGCTACCGAAATAAGAGATGAGTTACGGGAAGCATTAGGTGAATCTGCTCCATCATCCGCCACAATAAGTAGATGGGTAAATGAATTTAAACGTGGTAGAACAAGTTGTGTTGATGAAGCGCGCTGGAGCACCCAAAATCGTGACTTCTAAGGAAATGATTATAAAAATCCATTATATTATTACGCAAGATCGACGACTTAAAGTGAGAGAGATAGCAGACATGGTAAACATTTCAACAGAACGCGTACACCACATTTTAACGAAAGAATTGGGCCTTTCCAAGCTTTCGGCAAGATGAGTGCCGCCATTGCTTATTGAAAGTGAAAAGTTCACTCGCTCGCGCATTTCCAATGAGTGTTTGGACCTTTATAAGCGGAATCTGGTTGATTTTTGTAGGCGATTTGTTACTTGCGATGAAACTTGGATACACTACAGTACACCCGAAACTAAACAACAGTCGAAACAATGCTTAGAACGTGGTTCTGCACCTCCGAATAAAGGCATCAATTTTTTGGGATTCAAAGGGCATTTTGCTCATTGATTGCCTTCAGAAAGGTGCGACTATAAATGGATAATATTATGCAGAACTTCTACAAAAATTAAATCTTAAGATTCGTGCTAAACGGCCAGGAATGGCAAAGAAAAAGATTCTATTTCACCAAGACAACGCTCCCTCGCATACCAGCACAGTTGCGATGTCCAAAATCCACGAGTTGCATTTCCAATTAGTACCGCATGCGCCTTATTCGCCGGATCTAGCCCCTTCCGACTTCCACCATTTTCAAAATTGAAAACGGCACTAGGTGGAAAGAAATTTTCGCCTAACGACGAGCTTATCATCTTCGTAAATGAGTATTTTGCAAGCCTTCCGGAATCGCATTTTAGAGATGGCATAAGGGCATTGGAGCACCGTTGTAATAAATGTATTACTCTTTTAGGAGAATATATTGAAAAATAAAAATTATTTTGTATTTAAAAAATTCGTTTTTCTTTTCCATTCTCGCTACTTGTCAAACTACCCTCGTAATTAACGATGGAACAGCAGAAAATAATATAATTTTCAATACATTTATTAATGTTTGACGAAAATATGAAATTTAAGCAAACTTCGTGTCCACAGTTGCACGAGGCCGAATCAATTATTCCAAAACGAGATACGTTAATCTACTTACTATTGAGAAAAAAAAGCCATTACGCTGCCACTTTTCTAAAATTGTCTATAAACGTTTAAACTAAATTGCGTATTTTATCTTATGTCGAGTTTAAATGATTAACAGATTAAAACAATTAAATAAAGATTAACGAGGTAATTGAGACGTTAAATATAGCCTCAAATATTTATTCGTCTGCCGACACAGTTAGATATTCCCAAAGTACTGTATTTGCATATCAATTCACCTTTTACATCTACTGCCAGTACTGTAATATATAAAAACATGTTATTACAACGAATCAATTGTCTCTTTAAATAGCGCGTGTCGAAATATATACATAAGTATCATTTAGTCAAACTGATATAAGTATAAACAACATGATCTGCAGAAATTTTATCAAAATCTATAGTTGGAAATTCGTTTTATCTGAAATATATTCTCAAATCCAGCTAATATGTAGATTCTACACATGTATTAGTTGACGATATCGATAGTGTTTGCTTTGAATTAATTATACAATCGGTGACATAGTTACTAGATAACCCTAAAATTTTGAGCTTTATGAAATTTTAACAAAGAAAAATATAACTATTAGTTTTTGATTAGACTTTCACGTGTTCTTGCAATATAAAAGGTTTTGAAGCATTAAGGCAAATTCGGGGCAATATTTTCTCTCAGATATTTTGCCATATTGTATTTAAAATTGATAACATCCTTTACTTTAAAGAACTGCTTTTGTATATTCGCGTCTCTATTATATTCTCTTCAATTTGTCGCTCACTATATAAAGGCTGTTTCAAATTGCGCGGCTTTTTTTTAAGAATAAATAAAATATAGATGGCGCACTGAATTTGTCTGGGTATGTGGGCATTTAAAACGTGTGATGTATGACATTTATAAAAATGGCTTCGTACACAGTACAACAACGCGTTCAAATTGTTGGATTATTTTATGAAAATCAGCGTTCTGTGAAAAGAGTTTTTAGAAAATTACGTGAATTTTGTGGTTTACATAATCGTCCATCTGAAAGCACTATTGGTCGAATTATTAAAAGATTTCAAGAGACCGGTTCCGTGGAAGATCAAAAAAGTGAAAAATACAGTCGTAATGGTCGTTCACAAGAAAATATTGGTTTAGTTCGTGAAAGTGTTGCTGAAGATCCTGAAATGTCCATTAGACGAAGTTCACAACAACTTGGACTTAGTGGATCAACAGCATAGCGTATTTTACACAAGGATTTAGCTCTGAAGGCATATAAGGTTCAAATAACACAGGAACTGAAGCCATTAGATCATTTAAAACGTCGTTCATTTGTCAATTTCATCAATGACCAACCAGCTGATTTTTCTAAGAAAATAATGTTTTCCGATGAGAGACATTTTGAACTCGGTGGCTATGTTAATAAACAAAATTACCGTATCTAGGGTGAGGAAAATCCACGAATTATTCATGAGAAACATATACATGGTGTGCATTATGGTCAGGTGGTGTAATTGGACCTTACTTACTTTGAAAATGCTGCTGGTGAAGCTGTAACTGTCAATGGCGATCGATATCATCGGATGATAACCGAATTTTTGTGACCCGAATTAATGAATATTGATCTAGAGGATATGTGATTTCAACAGGATGGCGCTACAACTCACAATGCACACGAATCAATTGATTTATTGAGAGAAAAATTTCCTGAATGTGTAATCTCAAGAAACGGTGATGTTAATTGTCCACCAAGATCATGTGATTTGACACCGTTAGACTATTTTCTTTGGGGTTATGTGAAAAGTCAGGATTATAGAAACAATCCACAATCAATTCCTGCTTTGAAAGATGAAATTATTTAAACGTGTCATTGCTGAGGTAGAGCCTCAGTTATGTCAAAATGTCATTGAAAATTTTAACAGAAGAGTGGACGTCTGTGGAGCTACAAGAGGATGCCATTTGGCAGATATTATTTTTCGCATGTAAATGTCATACCTGATACTTCAATTACCAAAGTTTTTGAAAGTGAATGCAAATTACGTGTTTTATTTATTCTTTAAAAAACCGCTAAATTTGAAGCACCCTTTATATTATTATGATATATTAACAACAGCAAGACATATAAAATAAATTAATTTTATAACTGGCAAATAAAGCATACAAAATTATAGGTCACGAAATTTAAGAAGTCTCTGTAGATATGTCAATTTTTGAACAGATCTGAACTTTATATATATATATATATATTGAATAGATATGTTAATTATTATTATATTTAATTCTAAGCACTTACTTGTGCTAATATAACTAAGAATATATAGACCCCTGAATAAATCAAAACAATTAGTACCTACTCGTATGGGACACCTTCGGGCCTCAACTACTGCTACTGTACTGAAACTCAGTTTCAGTGCAACAAACATTAGCAGTAGTTTAGCCCTGAAGATGTCCCATACGAGTGGGTACGAAACGTCGGAAGTTCTACCAGTGACGCCATTCCAGGCCGGAAGCCCAGAAGAAGATAGTATGGACCACGACCGCGGAAGTCTACGTACCAGATTAATAAAATTATGTTCTATAAAAGTCCCGTTGTTGAAAACGAAACTGTATACCAGTAAACTTTCTATAAAAGTCAAATAATATTGAAGATCATAAAACAGATTTCCATCAATTAAAATTCTAATCAATTCAATTAGACAATTACATAAATAATTTAATTTCCTGATATTCATCACTATTCTAAACTACATTACGTACTAAAAAAATAATCAATGCTAATATTCAAAGAGAAATGAGATAATTTTAATAGTGTTCAATCCGGAACATATTGAAATAAAATGATTCTTATAGTCAAATATGTTAGAAATTTATAGCAAACGAATTAGTTGTTACGTGCTCGCTTGAAATACGATTTGTTCGTTGTTGTTGATGTGTTCTTTACGAAATTAGTTCTGATTTAATTTCACTGTTAAAATTCTAATTCAGATCTATCTATAGAGTGATGTGACTCAGGAATCAACTTTGCGTTCGGTTTTGGCACGGGACACTCTTTTAAACTGTAAATATAGGTGCACCGTACCAATGATGTCGCGTTTTATTTAGAATTAATCGAAGCACCGATGAAAAGTCACATCAAACAAGCAAATGTTGTTACAAAGAAATTTCTTTCAACGGTATACTTAGTCAGTATGTGCAGACATAAAAAGTCTCAGAAGAAAAATTATGTACTGTTTATTGATTACCGTATGCATATATGGAAGCTCAAAACTTTTATGAAAGTGTTACCTTACAACTTATTAATATTCGGAATGTGAGTTTCGAAATTTCGCGGAAATGACAAGTGAAAAATGGAAATATTCAGATTAAATAGCTTCATTATGATCGTTTATTTTGTTTGTTTGCTATAAAAATAATTGCAGCTATGGAAGACTTTTCTCACAGTTGAAACATCGAAAAACATTTAAGACTACACTTTTTATATTTAAGCCAAATTTATAAATTGGTGATTAGATTACATCAAGCTTATGAATAATTTTTTATTTAAAATTGGTTCAGATACTTACAAAAAGTATTTACTTAGCTCTATTCGAAATATGTATATTCGTTTTTGATTATGAATAAAGTACAAAATACCAGGATTGATCAGTAGTTAGTGAGCTTAAAAAAGAAAACCTAAACTTATTGGCAAAAACGATTTTAGCTATCAATGTGTTCTCCTTATAACTTATTGTATTTACTCCACCCGGTATTCATTCCTTCATAAAAGTAAACTGTATCAAATTGTTCGAAATATTTCTTAGTATCAGAGATCACTTTCTCATTGTACCCAAAACTTTTGCCACAGAGCTCTAGCTTCGAGTTTTCATGTCAGGACCAAGGAGAAGTTTGAAGGAGACAAATACGACGAATAAGCTGGATGCCAAAACAATTCGAAACGTAGTTCATAAACTTTTGTCACTGAAACCAGTTGCCAGTTCCCGAAATATAAGCAGCTACCCTCGTAAAGTGATCATATAAAATATATATTCTTCGTTAAAATGAGGTCTTTATAATGCTCACTGTCATTCTGGACCATATATTTACGCTTGCTAGTAATTTAGGCCTTTCAAAATGCATAACGGTTAAAAATCTTCTGCCCACATATTATTGTCGAAGAAGTATCCTTACCAAGCGTAGAGCCTTTCAAAGTAAAATATTTACGAGAGGTATTTTCCTTGTAAATTCTCATAATTTTTTTATTTTGTCAGTTTTCATCAAAATTACAATGTAAATTTTCAATTTAATCTCAATTTGATTGAATGCAACCCACCTATTTGTTGAGATTTTACAATTACCCCATTTAAGTTCTGAAATCGAACGCCCCGTAGTAATTTCCTCAAATTCGGGAGCAAATGGTAATCACTAACAAACAGAGTTGGTGAATAAGGTGAATGTGAAACATCCTTCGTTCTCCATGCGGTATGAGGTTTCGCATTGTCCTATTGCTATAAAGGATACTATGAAACTTTGGAACTTTCTTGCAAAGCGTTTGCTGTGATAGATAATGACATTCGAAAATAATCCTTTTACAATCCTAAAATACGTAAGTATTACTTTTCCAATCAACGGAACTGCACGTGCTTTAATCGGACATCCTTCTTCGGATTGGCGCCTTTTTTTGGACTGATTTTTGGTACCAGAATTGAAGTAAGGTACCCTATTTCATCAGTAGTTACTAATCTGTTGCCAAAATTAGCGGCTATAATGAGCTAAAAACTAAAGTTGGTGGCATGTGTCGAACTTGTTGAGTTTCTGTTCAGTTTCTGTTCTCAGCGAACTGAAACATTATTCACTCCCAAACGTTCTTATAAAGTCTCATGAACCTATCATGTAATTATTCTTACACTAACTGTAGATTTCAGCTATCATCTTTGACAAAGTTCTTCTCTGCAACAACGTTTCTTTCACTTACAGAATTATCCGGGCGTTCATTACCCCTATCGTCTTCTAATGATGTTCTGTCAGCTTTGAAATGATTGACCCATCGATAGACTAGATTTTTACAGTCTGAAGTCTCTCCAAATATACCTTTCAGATGTTGAATGATTTTTGGATGTTTCACATTCTCTTTTAACAAAAATAAAATTATAGTTCTTTGTGATTTAACCGCATCTTCCATGGTTGTAAAATCAACAGTACGGGAATACGTCTGCATCAGTCAATATTGGCGTTCTTTAAGCTGCATAAGAACTATCGATGTCGATAGTTATGGTTTGACAGCTGATAATGTCAAACTGTATTGATATTTCTGTTCAGTAAGGTTTGGCAAGTCATCATGAATCGTTTAACGCCAGAACAACGCTTCCAAATTGTAGAAATTGTAGAAAAAATTAATCTGTTCACGAAGTTCATAGAGCACTTCGTCCATTTTACGGTCAACATAATCGGCCTATGAGCAAGTAATTCGTGCAGTTATTGATCGTTTTCGCACTAATTTTACTCTTCTAGATTCAAAACCATCAATAAGACAAAGAAATTTGCGTACCGAAGAGAATATTACTGCTGTAGGGCGAAGTATTGAAGAAGACGCCGAAATGTCGATTTGTCGTCGTTCTCAACTTGTTGGAATTTATCCTTCGACTACGTGGAAAACTTTACGTAAGGATCTTGGCTTACGTGCCTATAAAATACAGCTCGTGCAAGAATTGAAGACAAACGACCATCGTTTGCGTCGCATTTTTGCTGATTGGGCTCATTTGAAACTGGCCGAAGATGAGCATTTTTATCGAAGAATTGTGTTTAGTGATGAAGCTCATTTCTGGTTAAATGGCTATGTCAATAAGCAAAATTGCCGTATTTGGAGCAAAGACAGTCCTCAGGCCATTAACCAATCACCATTACATCCATTAAAATTGACTGTTTGGTGCGGTTTACACGCTGGCGACATCATCGGTCTTTCTTTCGAAATGAGGAAGAAGCTGCCGCTACGGTGAATGGCGAGTCCTATTGAGCCATGCTGACTGAATTTTTGTTTTCAAAAAATAGTCAGCTAAACTTCGACTACATTTGGTTCCAATAAGACGGCGCAACTTGCCATACAGCGCGCTTAGCAATCGATTTATTGCAAAATCAATTTAGTGACAACTATATTTCCAGAAGTGGTCCTGTTCAATAGCCCCCTCGTTCGTGCGATTTAGCGCCTGGATTGCTTTTTATGGGGCTATGTTAAGTCATTCGTTCATGCCGATAAACCAGCAAATCTTGAAGCACTGGAAGCCAATATTCAAGCCACCATTGACGCCATACGGCAAGGTTTATTGGAAAAAGTAGTCAAAAATTGGACTGATCGAATGGATTATGTAACTCGTAGCCGCGACGGGCATATCCCGGGCATCATATTTAAAAAATAAATGCCATGAAATTATCAACCAGGTTATAATAAAAAAAGTTTCATTCCAACAATATTTCTGTCTTATATTATCATTTTAAGTTCTCAAACTCTTAAAAAAACATCCTTTAGTAGGTGCGTAAATATAACATAACACGGACCAATAACGTAACCTATAAGACTTATACACATAAAATTAAAGCCAGATTCCTGGAACTTTGGAAACATCTATCGTAGTTATCATTCCTGACAATTTTTTCTTCCATTTTAACATACGAATGTATAAAAGTTGCTTTTTTCCAACTTGATAGACAACACTTTTACGATACATTCTGCAGACTCTCCAAATATACCTCGCAGATGCTGAATGATCTCTGAATGTTTGACATTCTCTTTAAACAAAAAGAAAATTACAACTCTTTGTGTGATTTAACCGCGTTTTTAATGGTTGTAAAACCAACAGTACGGAAATACATCTGCATCAATCACATAACTGATGCCAACCGAACAATATTGCACGTGGTAACTGCGTAAACGTGTCAAGACTTGACATTGACCAATAGCGTGACCTAACCATAAGACTTACGCCATTAAACTAAAGCCAGATTCTTAGAACTTTGAAAATATCCATCGTATTTGTCATTCCTTACTATTTTTCCTGGATTTTAAAATGCGAATTTATAAAACTTACCTTTTCCTTCTTTCCGAAAGTAAAGTCGATATACTAATCATGCCGAAGTTATTTAATTCCATCGTCGTACTAATAATTTTCATTTTTATAATTAAGTAAAAGGCAAAATCAAATCATACCGTGTCAAAGACAATAATATTTGTCTTTTACACATACTTAATCTCTAAAAGGAAGTTGAAATGTGTGCATTTCGAATACCTTCTTACCATAGATCTCAAGTAGAATGTTATTACATATGAGCATCTACATGTATTAACGGTAAAATGTGTCACATAAAGTTACTTTTGAAATTGTGATTAACTTCACACGATGACGATACTTTCAATTTTAAATATTTAACGTTAAGCTATGCATAGTTGATGTGCAAACTTCATATAAGGAAATTATAGAAGTGTGGGAAAAGGTTTACCTATCAGTTGGTATTGACTCACAAAACTTCCCGTTGTGACGAACAAAAGGTAATCGCCATAAGCGATTGTTTGTTTCTTCAGCGTTTAAAATTTCTTTTAATATGTACGCGGCGACATGACCATATGTACCACAACGATTAAAACGTATTCATGAGACAATAAGGTTTATATTGAGGTCACGTGGTAGTATTAAATGGCTTGATGGAGTTTGATCGGGTATAGATTTGTAAAAGCGAGTTTATACTTTTAGGTAATGGCATAAAAACTGGCACAAACCATCGTGCAAAGTTTCGAATTCACAGGAGAGCTATCTGGCTATGTATTCTCCATATATACAAGAAGTGTTTCAACTTGGTCTTGTACGCCTGTCCTTTTTCCGCAGAGCGCGAGATGACGAACATATAATACAAACTTGCGATCAACAGTGGTACCTGTATTATTTTGAAATTATGGAACAATTCCGATGTATCATTTAATATGGTTGTGAATTCTTCATGCTGGGAACTAAACATAGTATTTCTTATTGAATTCATTTGCGAAAAGGACAGATCGCTTCGTTATAAAAGGCAATAGATGAGTCAATTGTTTTTCTAGACTAAATTAGATTTATAGATTACAAACGAATTACTAAAAATGTATAAAAAACAATTATAACTCGTACGGAATAAAACCTGGTCTCTTGGCAACAAGAATTAACAATTTAAAATATAGAATATTTCGCATAAGTATAAAAAATAAAATATTGTAGCTCTATGCATATTTTATTGTATCTGGTCATACATGTATATATAATTAATACCCAATGTTAAAATTCGTTTTCCTGTAAATGATTCATCGAAAATAATGGAAATTATGATATCAGATAATCTCTAATATCTTACATTAGCTAGCTCTTGAGTGATAAATATAGAGAAGAAAGTTTTAAGATCATGCCACTAACTCCGAGATAATTAATAACTACGCACCGTGTCATAACAATCAAACAATAAAACTGGAAATCTTTTATATACGAGGTAGGCGGCATAAATTTTCGGCTTGATAATATACATGCTCGAACGTGTTAAAACTCTATTGCGTGATAGTTGCACATAACACATGGATCAATAAGTCCCGAGACTAACAATGAAAACAACATTTTTTTTGCAAAATTTTTTTTTATCCATCAACATAATCACCTTTTAGGGTGATACAATGGTTCCAACGCTTTTCCAATTTTTCAATACCATGTTTATAAAAAAATTTATCTTTCGCTTCAAAATAAGCTTCAGTTTCAGCGATGACCTCCTCATTTGAGCCAAATCTTTTTCCCTGGAGCATTTTTTTAAGATCAGCAAAGAGCCAGTAGTCACTGGGGGCTAAATCTGGCGAATATGGGGGGTGGGGAAGCAGATCAAAACCCAATTCATTCAATTTTGCCATTGTTTTCATCGACTTGTGACAGGGTGCATTGTCTTGGTGAAAAAGGATTTTTTTTCTCTGCATGTGCGGTCGTTTTTTTGCGATTTCCCCCTTCAAAAGCACCAGTAAGTCAATATAATAATCACTGTTGATCGATTTACCTTTTTCGAGGTAGTCAATGAAAATCACGCCATGTGTATCCCAAAAAACTGACGCCAGGACTTTGCCAGCTGACTGCTGCGTTTTCGGACGTTTCGGACGGCTTTCGCCAGCTGTGCGCCACTCAGATGACTGCCGCTTCGACTCTGGAGTGTAGTGATATATCCATGTTTCGTCCATGGTCATGTAACGACGCAAGAAATCTTTTTTGTTGCGAGCAAATAGCGATAAACAGCTTTCTGAATCATCGACTCGTTGCTGTTTTTGTTCCATCGAGAGCAATCGCGGCACCCACTTGGAAAAAACCTTTTTCATGCTCAATTTTTCATGAAGGATAGTAAATACACTTCCATATGATATCTGTGTCATCTCAGCAATCTCACGGAGCTTCACTTTACGATCTTTCATTATAATTTTTGTCACTTCACTCACATTTTCCGGTGTAACGGCTTCCACAGGTCTACCCGAGCGTTCCGCGTCATTTGTGTCGGTACGACCACGTTTAAACTCGGCAAACCACCGACAAATCGTTGCTTTTGATGGACAAGAGTCCGGGTAACATTTTTCAATCCATTGTTTTGCTTGCGTGGTGTTTTTACCCATTAAAAAACAATGTTTTATCAGAACACGAAACTCGTTTTTTTCCATTGTTTAAACAAACTACAAAACGACTTTACTCCAACCTCGATAACTCAGCTGTTTCTGGTCCGATCGACTTAAAATTTTGACACGTTTCAAGCAAAGGTTAGTACTCTAGAAAGACATGGTTACTGGTTTACTACGAGCGCCATCTATGGGTTAGTCTCGCGACTTATTGATCCATGTGTTATACAAGATCTACACTACTTATAAATACTACGGCTCGAAGAGTAATAATTTTTAGTAACATACAACATGATTGGAGCATGAAAATGTCTCAGCTAACAAAAATTGAGTACCGCGCGATCATTAAATTTTTAACAAAAGAAGAGGATACACCTAATCACATTAAACAACGTTTAAATGGTATTTATGATGATTTGTCAAATTTCAATTGTGTAAGAAATGGTATTACAAGATCGCCGTTTGAAAACGAATGAATTAGCAAAGATGTCTAATATTTTTGAAACAAGTGTTCGCTGAATTCATCATTTGGATATGATCAAGATTAATGCAAAATGGGTTCTGCGTCTTCTTTATGCTCTCCAACGTCAATACATGTGTGGGGACGACCTAAAACCGATTTTGGAAAATGGAGTGGCGGCGACCCGATGAACCTTGTCCCAGAAAAATGCAAGGCATTGTACTCACTGACTTTAAAAAGAGTAATAGAACTGTCAACAGCACATACTCTGCGTTTTTGTTGCATAGATTGTGGTATAATACTCGTGCAAAAAGTTGAGGAAAATTGACAAAAGGTGTTCGATAACTACACGAAAATGCACCTTTTCATTTTAGATTTACAAACAATTTATAATAATTACAAACGAGTAGTTGAAGCAATTTATAAATTACAAAATTATTTATTGCTATTACTGGATTCACTGCAAATACTAGACACTATACAATATACACGCACATATTCTATCAGCTACGACAAAAATATTAGTGTTACAGCCAAAGTAGATAGTTTACTGAAGAAAGATGTAGATTTAACAACATTCAAACAAAATTGTTATAATAGTAAGTGCACAGATCCATTAAGTATTAATAAATATTTTATATTTATATAAATATGACCTAATTAGATAGCGGACGGTCGTTATCTTCTAATAGGAATATTTTTTCCTCACGCCAAACTCGATTTGCCAAAACAACTGTGGAAACATATCTGATGTTTTACATATTTAACCGGTCTTATCCTGTTTGTGATTACACTGAAAACGCTGTTTAAAAGCATGTTTCATGTTTCGTAAATTATTTAGAACTATTTATTTTACTTTATTTGTCTACTATCAAGCGCGTGCCTGTGGTGCGCCGTCCATTTTCCTCACTCTATACATAATACAGTAGTTTTCCACTAGTATAACACACACTTACTACTTTTACAACAATTTCTAACAAACAAATGACAATTTTGTGCATACAAAGTAACTGTTCGGAGATGTTCCCAAAGAATCCGATAATGGAGTCGAAATATAAACATTTATATCTATTATTACATTATAATAATTATTATAATTATTCAAGTATAAATAGTAAGATAATAATAACAACAATAATAATAATAATAATGACAATAAAACGTAATCCATATCCACAGATATATTGTATTAGAAATTTTGAAGCAATTCAACAGAAAATAGGCAGTTGACACCCCTAATTTGTAGATAATATAAAAAAATTGTCCAGTATATAAAAAAATATACATTTAAATACCGCTTAACGTGTAATTTAAAACTATTTATAGGTAATCGTAGGGCAACTTGTTATACGCAGTCTGTCGCAGAAAAAACGAAACTTTTTAAAATTGTAATTCTTAGTGGTGTCATCTATGGAAAAAAAAAATATGCGCCAATAAGATAGACCTTTCATCAATGTTACGTCAAAATATCATGGCATTTGCATCATTAGAAGCAGAGAATTTGAGCATAAAGTAACAGTGTGTATTTGGCATTGGTCGAAAAATTAGTTTCGAACAAAGACCAAATTTCAAGTTCCGTTTTAAACTCGGTAAATTGTTTACTGAAACGTTTAATTTGATGAAACAAGTGTATGGTGATGCGTGTTTATCACATACTAGTGTGTATGAGTGGTATACACGATTTAAAGACGGTCATACGGACATAAATAACGACGAACATCCTGGTGCAAAAAAATTTGTGGTTACGGTAAATAACATCGAACTTGCGCGTGAATTTATCAGAAATAAACCGAAATCCTTATTGCGATACGCGGGAATGGAATTAAATATTTCCAAAGATTCAATTCATTCCATTTTGAAACAGCATTTGGGACTGAGAAAGATTTGTGCAAAGCTTGTACTACACAAGCTAACTGAATTCAACATTGTACAGATTTGATTAAAGACACAGAAAAAAGTATTCTATTGTAACTGACGATAGGACATGGTATTTTCAATATGACAGAGGCCGAGCGTCAAAGCTCTGAATGGAAGCATCCAAGCGAAGAAAGACCGAAAAAAGGCGTTTGGATAAATCAAAAGTGAAGACAATGTTGATTTGTTTTTATGATTCGAATAGTGCGCAAAAAGTTTGTACCAACTAATCAAACAGTCAATGCTGTATATTATCTTGGTGTTATGGAGCGTCTTTTGACGCGTATTCGTCGTGTGCGCTCTCAATATCGTGAAAATGCTGGCGTTTGTTACATAATAATGCACCATCTCATCGCTCGACACATATCACTGATTTTCTAACTACAAAAGGCATTTTAGCCATCAACCATTCACCGTATTCACTGAATTTGGCCCCTTGTGATTCTCTAAACTCCATTTGCCGATGAAAGGCAGGCGTTATACTGACGTCAATACCATTAAAAGAGCGTCGACAGCGATCTTGAACGACATCTCTAAAGATGAACTTATTAAATTCATTCAACATATTAATTGACTGAGCAAAACGTTGTATTGAAGCCGAAGGCGACTACTTTGAATAAAGTAAATTACTTTTACCAAAATAGTAAGCTTATGTTTTTATTTTTAAAAAGTTCGAATTTCTCTGCGACAGACTGTATATATTTTAATACCTAGGTATGTATATGTCAAAAAATGAATAAAGGTGGTCAAGCATTATTTCACAATGATAGTTTTAATCTAATAAAACGTTCAATCCTACACTTACTACTTCTAAATTCTCGTGCCTCTTTAAGGAGTCATTAACTTATACAGCAATTGGAATATAAAACCTGTACCCACAAGGAAATTTTTATAAATAGACAACTAATAAACATTTAGTTCTAAAACTGAACTCCATAATAAACGTCTACAGTTGTCGTTTACTTTAACTATTAATACTTCACTATAATACACCTACTAACATTATTCCTATTATTTACCAGTATTTTATAGTAAACCGACAACTTGACCTCTATATTAACTGTTAGCACATCAATATTTTTAACACTGGCTGGATTTTATATTAGCAAATCCCACTTGCTTGACATCACGACTCCAAATTCTTGTATTATTTACACATAATGTAACTGTAGATCTGAATTGAATATTAAAAAAGGAAAACTACCAAAGTATGTATGCAATCTACTAGAAACGTGCTAATCTAAAGAGAATCTATTTAGGTGAATTATTCAAAGATTGCTCGTATGTATACTGTATCATTCATAAATGAAGTAAAAGCGACATTTGAATTTAAGAAATGTTCTGAATTCGTGAAAAATAGATGGAATAATACAAAACGAATATTAGATAAAAATATTTTTTTAATTTGTTCTACTTTTATCACCTTATTTACTTACATTACATACATTATTTAATAAGACATTATTTATTCACAGCAAAAATGAAAAAAGGGAGTTGTCCTTCACGCCTGGATATTGTATAAGAAATATAAGGGTGAATCAGCAATTCGTAAGTCGACAACGCATTCTTCTTGTAACTCATTACATTTAGTCCACGATATTCAAGTCCTTTCCTTTGTTAAGAAAAATAAGCTTTATCAAATTGTTCCAAATATGCGTAAACTTTAGTGATTGCCTTCTCATCTAACCCAAATCTTTCCATTAAGCCAAATTTTCAGTTTGTGAAAAAAAACTGGGAGAAACCAACGTTATGAGTAAACTGAATACAGAAGCAGTTAGAAATATAATTCATGAATTTTTACAATTAAAACAGTCAAAATTTGAACACTTTTATTACCCTGAAGGAAAAGTCCAGTTTCTTCAAGTGGGGGTCTTATATATTGTATATGTACTGCATTTGCTCTAAAACGAATGCTTAGTATTCGCCTGTTATTGTTTTCCATTTTTGAAGAAAATCATTAAGTAGAAAACCACTGCAGCCCCAAAAGATAATAGCTGTAGTCTTTCTGGACGAGTGTACGATCTTTTTTTCAGAGTACCAACCATCCTCAGTCTATTTGATTTGTTGGTTTGTTGCTTTATTTCGGTTGTATAATAGTATATTCAGGCTTCATCAATCGTTATAATTTTGGCGCTATAAGTCTTTGAGTTATGTTTTAACTGGACTAAATTGTTTGACACGTTAAATCACATGGTTCTGGCTTCTCACATAAATCATAAGCAAAAGCTCTGTATCTTCTGTATTTTAAGAGGTCGACTGGTCAAAGCACGAACAATGAACGATATCACAGCGTTCAAAAATTGACATGACAAGAGTATTCCAAAGGCGTAGCTTTTAATTGTGTTCACACTAAATCCCTACTGGTATCTTAAACATGGCGATATTTCATGAGAGCGTTGTATTTTATGCGATGTACAAATACGATTTACGATAAGCTCTAGACTTTTGACTTCGTCCATAGTCATCTAACATTAAAGAGATAGCGTCTATGGCTCTCCTATCCTAGGCGGGACCAGAGAAATCATTGATCCATATGGAATGTGTAGAGGCTTTTCTTCTTCGCGTAATTTTATTCATCTAGCACCATATCATGTATGTACCCTTTTAATCAATTCTGGAGCACACACGTTTTTCAGGTCTTCGTTATTCTGTATTGTTCATCAAATATACTGGTCCTGCCATGTTTAAACTCAGATGTCCATCGCTTTATGGTTGCAATTGATGAAGACTTGTCCCCGATAAAGAAACTCCAGGTCAGCTTTAATTTCATTGTTTGTTTAGTTTCTTTTTTATAAAAACTTAATCATCAAAGTTGCTATTCGTGGAAGCGCATTAGAGTGTCTGGAAGTTGGGGTTGTAAGCCTATTAAATTAATGGAATGATTTTAGTACATTGCAGTGTTTGTTATATTGCGGAACAAATTTGCCTGTAAAAGAACACATTTAAACTACAACATAAATATGCTGAAATCTAACGTAAATGCTTATAATGATTTTATTTTTAATTTCATTTTGATGTTTAACATTTGTAATTTACCGTTTTCTTTACTTGCTCAAATGGAAGCGTGAAAGGAGAAGGAATATATGAGTTTATAGCGCGATAAATAATATAGTGCTCTAAATGAGCATATATGTGACTTAATTTGTCGTCAAAATTAAATAATAAACGCAAATTTTATTCCACATTATTATCGGGCGATCGCGTAATCTTTTCCCACATGCACCCATTTCTCAGAATCTTCTAACAATTTTATTATCGGGCATACGTAACCGAACCAACGAAACGAACGATTTTCTATTGTGCCTTTAACTGCTTTCACTGCTAAATGACAGTCTTTACGTGTCATTCTTTCCATTCCTCGAAAAAGGAATAGAAGGAATGTCTTTGTTGCCTCTGTTGTCTATATCTAATTTTTAAATTGAATAAGTACCAACGCCTGACTTACATATGTCAAAATAGGAGCTATTGTTGCCGTGAAAACTCTCGATTTGTTTCCTTTGTAATTTCTATTGTCCAAAAGAAGCAGCCCTCCTTAACGCGTAAGAAGTCTTTAAGGCACCACTTATACGACTTCGACTATTAATTTCTCACTCTAATATCTCATCATGGCTAATCTTTAATCCCGGATGTCTAAACAAGACCACTTAGTGTATATCCTACTTCCTTCGACAGCGATATTTAATTGTTCTCATTACTTATTTTGTTTTACTTACGTTCAAAATTGGTCCACTTTCTTCAAAAACTCTATTCCGCTCATTAAACAATTTTCGTAATGTAACCTCGATTTCCACCAATATTACGACATACATCAGTTCTCTTATTATTACAACCTCCAATCTTCTAGCACTCATGTGTGCTTCCATTAGCTTACGCTCCACTTTCTGTGTCAACTCATCTATTAGTGTTATAAACAATAATGAGCTGAGGGTCTCCCTTCTCCCTTATCTTTCATTTCTGCAATTCTTATAGAATGCTATATAATTGAATCTATTAAATTTTGTTCTACTCCTCTTTTCTGAAGCGCATCCCATATCAATTCCCTGAGGACACTGTCAAAAGTCTAAATCCACAAAGCACATATAAAATTCCTTTTTATATATTGACGTTTTAGTTACCAGTTACCGTAAGCAGAAGATCAAATCCTGAGTTCCTCTACTCGCTTTGAAACTGTGCTGTTTGTCCGTTCCGGTACTTTTTTTGTTTTCTTTCCAGGGTTCTTTCGTACATTTCCTACTTAACTCAACATAGACACACCTCTGTAGTTATCATATCTGGTATTATCTCCTTTATATATCGGGACAACAATAATCGCTTCGTAATTTCGAGAGATTTCTCCACACGACCCAAAAGTAGCAATCCTAAGCGTTGTACTCCCATGGTTTCACTAGTTCTATTCCTATACTATCCCCTTCTGAAACCTTACATTGACCTATCCTAACTTTAGCTTTAACCACAGCCTCATAGACTTCCCAACCTTCCATTTCCTCTGCAACATCGTTCACCTCTCCCCTTCATCATCCTTACTTCCTCAGAAGTAGCATTTTCCCCACCAAGTAAAGTTTTAAAGTACTTCTGCCGTTCATTAATCATTTCTTCCACCCTAGCATATTTTACTGTGTTATTGAGTCCTTATCTCGTCACTTTTAGTACATATTAAAAGAGCTTTTGGTTTCCCTTTAAAAACATACTGCAAAATAACACATATTCTTTATTGGACAAATATGTAAATATATAGGATGAAGAGTCTTGTATCTAGGCTCTTTTAAGATTACTTAGAAATACTAAAATACTTACTATTTACTAAGCACATTTATCTGAAAGAATTACATTATCTTAATTGTCATAATTTTATTACTTAGAAAATAAATAAAATGGGAATTTTCGTGACTATAAAATAATAATACTAACTTTAGAAAATTCAAAATTTTATGCATAAATCTCTGATGTAATGCAGCGTTTGTGATTTATAGAATCATTCACTGCATATTAATAGAATATACTGCACTTCATGCTACAAAATTTATTTGCATATGCAAAACATGTACTTACAGCGCTATAGCGAGAGAATATAAGAACTATAAAATAGCTTATTCAGTTGCGGGATTATAAATTATTGATATATGTATTTTGACAGTTATTCGTATATCTACATTAACATATAATCAATATTTGATAGTCAATAAGTAAGCGTCGAACTTTTAGTTTTAAAATAAAAAATGACGATTAAACTTTCTTTCTATTGTAGTATAAAATGTAAAAATGTAAACTTAATTTTACTTGGCTGTAAAATATATTTTACAAAGTACTTTTACTAGTGCAACAAACTTGGCAGAAGTTATAATATATTTTGGCAATTGTCGACCGAGTGTATTTCAGTTGTAAAAGTGGCAATGAAAGTTCACTAAAAATAAGATTTCCTAATTACGCTGATAAAATACATCAAAAACGATGGTCCATGTAGATGTCAATAAAATATAAAACTATATTATTATATTTAATCACTAAGGTATAGCCCCTTTCCACATTAACTTTCGTAATTCTGTATACGTATTTCGACAACTAAGTTGTCATCATCAGCAGATAATAAAGCAGTATCGCACCTAGAGAACTACGGCAATAAATACCCGTACGAAACAATTAATCTCGCACACGATCCGTACCGTTGAAAGCCAAGACGGTACGGTATCCGTACCGTCTTGGCGCGACACTGCTTAATTATCTGCTGATGATGACAGCTTAGTTGTCGAAATACGTATACAGAAATACGAAAGTTAATTGGGAAAGGGGTTATATATTAACCTTAGTGATTAAGTTAACCAACCACAGCCTCCATCAAATTCAACTATATTATTGTACAACAACGACGTACACTTTTAATATAAATAATCATATTAAAAATAAAGGCTAAAACCATCATTTTTGGGTTAGATATTACATTAAAAATTTTTAGAAAGATTAAAATTTACATAATGACCTAGAAATAATGAATTCTTTAATAATTCATAATAAAAAATTTATTAGGTTGAACTAAAGAATTCATTTTGCTAGAACCTCAAATTCACTATATTAAAAATATATTTATTAAGCTATATATATATACATATATACTTTTATATATACACTACCGTCCATAAGTTTAATCGCGCTACAGATAATTTTGATTGCAGAAGGAATAAAATATTTAAGTTAATATATTGAAATTTTATGCAAACTAATATCATTTTACATATTTGCACGTTATTTAACCGAAGTATTTTGTATAAACGAATGAACGCCTTATTTTCTGTTTCAAGAAATAATATTCAGGTAAGAAATATAATAAAGATGTCATGGAGATTATCCCTTACTCGGAATTGATTATTGTATTATTTATTACGTCCGAAAACGCAGTGGACAACCGGGGAAAACTACTAAAATAGAAGATGAATATCTGAAATTAGTGTCCTTGCGCAATCGTCGCCTTACAGCCTCGGAAATAGCAATATAATATAACGTACACCACGAAGCCACGGTTAGCATAACAACAACCAAACGCCGTTTAGCTGAAGCTAGACTTAGAGGTCGAATAGCAGTTAAAAAACCACGTCTGTCTGCACAATATAAACAAAAAAAATTGGCCTGGGCGAAAACACACAGGTACTGGACTGTCGAAAAATGGAAACAAGTCTTATGGACAGATGAATCCAAATTTGAAATTTTTGAAAATAAACGCCGTACTTTTGTTCGAATATGTGGTTAAGACAGCGAAACAAGGTGGTAGAAATGTAATGGTTTGGGGTTGCTTTGGAGGTGGGCACATCGGAAAATTGGTACAAATTACAGAAAGAATGACAAAAGAAGTCTATTTGCGTATATTACAAGAGCATGCTCTTCCGTCATCGATGGAGCTAATGGGTCCGGTGTTTGTTTATAGGCAAGAGAACGCCGACCAAACTAAAAACATTATCACGGCACGATATAAAAAAGACGAAGAAACAATCGATCCGAAGAGAATTCATAAACATTTCGAATAATCAATACTTTTAGAGAATTCGTCTGCATTTCAAAATGTCAATATGTAGAAAGAATCCGTTTGCATTAAGTAAAACGCCCGAACTCTTACCTTAAGCGATCACTTACCTCGCTTTCAGGGCACTGAAACTAGGTCGAAATCTAGGAGAGCCCTATATATACAGATCTAATCTTTGTTTCACACGATCTGTACCGTTGAAAGCCAAAACGCACACTGTGTGCATTTTGGCTTTCACATTCTAGTATCATCCTTTCGCCAACTCGCCTGCGAACAAAAAAGCTCCGATTACTTCAAACCACTTGAAACTTGGATACGTCAGTCCACAGAAGCCGCTTCTATACTTCCACATCCCAATGTTAATGCTCCTTAGCCCATTGTAATCGTTTTTTTACGATTTTGTGATCGTAGCAATGGTTTACGACCAGCAAATCGCTCTTTTAATCCCGCCTTTGATAAGCATCTTTTTACAGTAGTCAGTGACACCTGGTTTTCACGATTTTTATTTAATTACGCGCGAAGCTGTGGAGCTGTTAACCGTCTATTCCGTTTAGATAACAGCTCCAGCCGCAAATCTTCTTGTCTAGTGGTCATTCTTAGTCTTCCGACACGTTTTTTTGATTGTATTGCACTCTTTGTTATGTATTTTTTCACTGTACCTTACACTGCATGATGTATTAATTTTAATTTTTGCGCTATTGTCTGCAGCAACAATTTTTCTTTGTGTAATGTTATTATAGCACTACGAATTTATGCAGTCAATTCATTTCTTTTTGGCATTTTGTATGTTTGTTTACGAATACTCGTATTACAACTTACTCAGACATTCTAGACGAATACTAAATTTTTCTTAGATTGCAACAATCTTGTAATATAAAAAGAAACTCTTAAGAATAACTATTTTCAGGAAAAATATTAATACTGAATACAGGTTATAAAAGACTTATTAAATTATATTTTATACTAACAAATATGATTATATAATTTACATAATGATCCGGATATTATTGGTAAACTTCCCAGAAACGCACTCACATCTGTTATTTCAATTGTCCCTACCGAAACCCAGGTATAAAGACAGAGCGATTCTATCGATAGTATGTGATCCCTCATTTATGGCCGGTAGTGTATATACCTGGACTAAACAATAGAAAAGTTGGTGCTTATACTTTGGGGCGAAGACTAGATCGTTTGCGTAAAATAGACTTTATGAACTGTCGATAAAATTACGAGAAATTTACTGATTCACGGCATAGTTAATGTTTATTTATTTTCTATAACAAGAAGCAGGTTGGGAGTTTCCTTTTTCAAACATTTTATCTCCTAGTTCAATATGCCTGTATTGTTTACGAATTATACAAACACGAATATTCTGCGAAGCCTTCAAAAACTACAAAAGCAAATGCATTTGGATATTAGAGTATACATGTTGGTATTTTTAATTAATCCACTTGAAACTCGGACACATATTTACAATAGCCAAAGATTTAATTACATAAGCAAATAATAAATTAAAAGAATTATTAGTGTACTTAAGTGCGCTATGCCTTATTTTCTAGCTATAAAATCATTTCCTGTACTTATAAAACCATTCTATTCGCTCTTGAGTGACATTTCCTGACATAGAAACAATACATCAAAGAAAGATACTATAACACTTATGTCATTTCACGGACAAAAGATTTAATTCTGCTTCTTTATTATCGTTTCTAAATTGGTGTTTGCATAATCTCGATTAGATATTTTCTCAGTAACTAGTATAAACTCCAAAACTGTTGGTTACTACTATTGAAATTTATTTATAAAATATATAAGAAATGTTATGTAGCTCTCAAATAAAATAAAACAATATCAGTTTGGTGATTCAACTATATACAATATACGACTTCAAAATAAAATCTGTATTCGCTAAATTTAATAATTAATAACCAGTAATCTCATCCTTTCCACATACGCCATGTGGTAATAGTGTCAGTTAAACTTTATAAACTAGAATAAATGTCTCCAATACACAGGAGAACGAAATATGTGAAGTTCTTCAGACCACAAAATGCGCCCTATCGCAACATACAATAAATAATAATAAAACAATAATCTTTATTTTGCCTATGAGAATCCAATTATAGGCCAAATATTAATAAAATACAATGCAAAAAAGTATAAAAAACAATATAAACTAACTATAACTTTAACAAACATACGAGGGTCGTGCAAAATATTCTCGGTATCGGGATGATTTACTAACGATAATAATAATAATAATAATATTTATTATTATAGATGCTCCAAATGGGATAAGTACTTACATAAGGAAATATTACATTGCTATTACCATAAAAAGAAATGTAAATAAAGAAAAAGTTACACAAATAAAGCTGCACTAAGAAAAACACCATATCAAACAGTGCGCCGATGGAGGAGGTTAAAGTTCCTAGCCGAGTGCATTAATGGAGCTTTAAGAAGTATGTTGGTTGTTGGCGTTTCCATGTGCAGTAGATCATTGAACCTTGATTCCAATCTCGAAACTGCGAGCCTTACGCCGGCTAATAACTTTGGTGCATTAATTCTCCCAGAGATCAAGTCATCCATAAAAGCTGCACTGACATTCTGCCTCCGTTCTGCCTAGGACTCAAAGCCATGTTGAATTAGAAGTTGTCTGTAATCAAAATCAAAATCGTGCCCAGGATAAATGACATTTTCTTTGTACGATAAATACCAAGGCATCATTTTGAATATCATAAATAGGGTACCATACCATAGCTGCATATTCTAGCTTGCTACGTGCCAAAGCCCGAAATAAGTAGGATATAGTCCCCATGTCAGTGAAGTTTCTACAGGTTTCAATCAAAATCTAAGGGTTTTGTATGCAGTAGAGGCTATAACAGATAGGTGCTCGGCAAAGGATAGCTTGAAGTCAAAAATAACACCTAAATCCCTTATCAAATCTCGATGTGAGTAATTTGTCTAATTTATTAGATATTGATATTGTCTGAGGGTATAAATATAATATTTCATGTAGTTGTGATCACTAGTTTTACTTTAGTCAACGAAGATCAAAATAACTAACGCGACGATGTTGACGAAAATCCAGCACCGCTTTAAATCCCTACAAAACTAGTAAAAATCAAAAAATCATTCACGAAGACGTGGTGGCCGTTTACAAAGATTCTGCACCTTTGTTATCTACAGTTCGAAAGTGGTCAAAAGAATCTAAAAGGGGCTGAAAAGGGATTGACGACAACCCCTACTCGGGTAGCCCGGTTACTGCCGCTGCGGAAGAAAATGTGAAAAATGTTGAGTAACTTGTTTGGAAGATGTCCGAGTGAAGGTTAGAATGTTAGCAGAAATGGCTAACCAAACCGTTGGTACCATACACATTACTCTTCTTAATATTGTTAACCTTTCGAAAGTCAGTACAAGATGAGTGGCACGAATGCTCACGACGCCTCAGAATCAAGTACTTGTCAAGTATTTAAAGTTCCGTGGTAGAGATCCATTAAGTACCGGGGTTTTTGTCTTTTGTTTGACTAAGGATCTACCAGTTATTTTCTTGGGATTTGAAGTTCTTTTTTATATTCCTTAATTCTTGTGTAATTGTTGTTTTATATTCCTTGATTGTCCGATACATTGCTCTTTAAATTCGTAGAAACATACTTTGTAAAACCGAAATATTTAATAAGGTAACTACACTAACTTACTACATCAACAACCTCTTCCATCATTTCAGATTTCTTGGTATCACATGTATCAGTTACAATTTTCGTAGATGCGTTAATAATTGCTTGCTTTTTGGCGCTATCTGGTTTTCCACGTTTTTCCAGAAGAGAATAAATATGTGCATCATGACCATGGGCTGTAATACTTGGTTCATCCATACTTGAAACTAATTATAGAATTATTATATAACTATATTTCAATTTATGTAATCTATACAATCTATAATTCCGGGCTCTTAAGAAATTGATATATGCTTTAAAGTTGATCAAATATATTTAAAAATGATAGAAAGAAATACAATGATGAAATTAATGGTTACTATAGCTTGTTCAGAAATTTGTTCTCTATTTCTGAAACAAAGTATAGTAACAAAATACCTCTATTGTGTACAAAAAAAATTTTGAAATTCACTGCAAAATTTGGACTTCTATTTTTTCGTCTATACAATCCAAAAACTCTTTAAAATTAACAAAAGCTTCTCGTGTTTGCTTTTATTTATTTATACTTATTGCATCTAGTTTATTATTCAGTCAAAATGGAAACAATCATTTTCAATAAGAATGATATTCGAAATTCACGGAGAAATACAAAATATTTACTACAGATAGTAAACAGTTCTCATGCAACGTATACGTCTTAATCCTTAGAGAAGGAGCCGATTACACGGCGATCGACGTGTGAGGAGGACCCGTTCGCGCGGTGAAACGGAACCGGCGACATCAAGTTTCCCCGACGCGACCTGTATTTGGCAGTGTTACCAACCACCATGCGTTATGTGTGATGAATTACAACGACACAATACGCGCGGCTAGCCTCTGTGACGTCATAGAAGAACCGCGTGTGTACGGTTAAGTTTATGGAAGCCGTCGTCTCGGGGCCGACTTTGATAATTCGATCTACCGCGTTTAACGTGTGTTCCTTATAGCGAGACAATTTCATATGTAAACCGATGCAGTAGACGACTGTCGCGAAGGACCACCGACCTGGACCCAGCGACCGTGTTCCGCACCATTTCGATCCACCTTTTTTCAGTCGATCGCATATGCACTGTTGTCAAATTGAAATGATAATTCTTAACAGTTTCCTTTGTATGCCAATTGATGCAGACAACCCAAATGTATCCATACGGACATCTTGATGAAAGTCGTTTGAAGAAAAATTGCTACTGTTTGTTCACTTTCTTTGCTTAAGCTTTTGATTATGTAATTTGCAAGAGAAAGTTAAGCAAATCGTTGTTCTTATATCATACATTGTATTGTCACTTACCATCATAAATATCACCATTGTATATTGCGGAAACTGTCGTCTGCTATTGTACCATAAATGGTAACTTTCAGTTGCGAGGAAAGTGTAAATTTGGCTTAGATCTCTTCAATTTCTGGCTTTAAATTATGAGTTAATTCTAAATTTACTTCAGAATAATCAACACTCATGTAGCCTATGGAGACCCCGCTTTGTTCATAAAAATGATGACTGTTGTGTCTAACTTGTTATTGGAGGAGGTACAGCTGCTACCTCATGAAGGTTAACGAAGTTCACGAAAATATGTTTGCTGAGTTCATGTAGGATGGTCTTTACACAATAGAAACAAAACATAGGCAGTCGGAGCAACATAATAGTAGAAAAACACTCTATTTTCCGAAGATTTGTATTCGAGTAGATGTAATAATGCTCGTAATATACGAATTATTGTATATATTTATATATATCAAATAGTCTATAAAAATTAGAATTTCGATTTAATTTATAACTGTTGTGATAATACGATTTATACAAGGGTAGCCGTTTATATTTCGGGAACTAGCAACACTGTTAGTGAAGTTTGTCTTTTTTGACAATATATTTATCTTGACAGTTTTATTATCCGGTCGCTATTTCTATTATTGACAGTAACTTGAAAATTTTATGCGAAAAAATGGAATTAACTCGCGAACATTTTCGTGCAATTATTATTCATAACTTTCGGCGTGGATTATTTCAACAAGAATGGATCGACGTGCTGAATTCTTTATATGGTGATGAAGCACCATCGAAAACTACAGTATATCGTTGGCATAATGAATTCAAACTTGTACGGCATTCTTTGGACGATGAATTTCGTGAAGCTCGTTCCACAAATATTGTTATGTCGGAAAACATTAATACAGTGTCTGGATTGATAATGCAAGACCGTCATGTGACATCGAGGCATCTCTAGGTATTAGTAACACCAGCGTGCATAAGATCCAGCATGAACATTTAGCCGTTAAGAAGCTATGTTCACGTTGGGTACCACATAATTTGACAACCGCTCAAAAAAGGACTCGCGTCGATTGGGACCAAGAAATGCTCAAAAAATACAATGGCGGTGCTTCAAAGAACATTTATAAAGTCGCCACAGGTGATGAATCTTGGATCTATACGTATGAACCCGATAGTAAACAGCAGTCGACTATATGGGTATTCCAAGATGAGCCAAAACCAACAAAAGTTGCGCTCGAAGCACATCAAAACAAATGGTCGCCTGTTTTTTCGAAAAAACCGGTCACGTTGCAACCGTACCTTTAGAGAGTTGTAGAACAGTCAATTTCGAATGGTACACAACTATTTGTTTGCCGAAAGTTTTTGAAGAAATAAGGAAAACAAACCGAAAACGACAGATCATTCTCCACCATGACAATGCGAACTCTCACAGGTCGGTTCAAACAATAGAGTATTTGACCAGGCAAAACATTAAATTGATAAGTAACCGCTGTACAGCTCTGATCTAGCGCTCTGTGATTTCTTTTTGTTCCCACACGTGATGAATAAACTTCGTGGTCAACGGTGTTCTACGCCGGAAGGGGCAGTTGGGGCATTCAAAACTCATATTTTGGAGATACCGCCTTCACAGTAGCAGCAATGCTTTTCGAATTGGTTTAAACGAACGAAAAGTGCATTGATTTTCAAGAAGAATATTTTGAAAAGCAATAAAACTATTTTCGATAATAAAAAATTTTTTGTTTGCTATTCCCAAAATATAAACGGTTACCCTCGTAAATAATGTACAATTATGTAAATAAATGTTTTTGTGTAAATGCAATAATCTAATAGCTTAGATCTAAATTTTTTACTTGAACTTCATTTATTGCATTTTGCTAATGTTGCATTCAATCTATTAATATGTTGATAGACAAAAAAATTTTGCAACAAATTGTCACATTACCTAGGCTTTTAAATTAGTAAAATAATTTTGACTATAACAAATATAAATCTAATAAGTTAATTCATCATCAAGCACTCGGAATTCAAATTGTTTCACATTTTTCTGCACAAACGGCAAGAAAAAGAATGCAGTTGGTTGAAGCGTTTCGTTATCAGATCAAAAATGTAAACAAACTCGTGCTCTATTTGAATTACCCTCACAACTCACACCATTATGCGCTTTTTTTCTTTTTAATGAAGTAATACAACAGTTCTTTTTCTAGTTTGGTATCGTTACTACTCGACCTAAAAATATAAAGAAAAAATTGTGTTCCACAAATAATTGTTATTAAATTTTTATACACCGACGTTAGGAAAGCTGCCAATATTTACTGCCGGCTGCAAGTACAATTTGGAGGCGTAACTAATTTATTGGACGTCCGAAACGTGTGTCAAATTTCTTAGTTATAATATTAATAATAATAATTGTATGTAAGGTCGACTATAAGAAAACATTTAATTCCATACTATATCTTGTAATATGGCTAAATGAATGCCAGATATCCTCCATTTGTCATAACCTATAAACGTTTAATTACATTTTTGCATTGTTTTACTATATTTTTCTGTATTATTTAATAAAATCTGTACTTTTAAGTACAAAAATAAAATGAGTGATCACCAAGGTTCAAGCATTTATTTTTATATTGGGTTGGCAACTAAGTACTTTCGGTTTTTACTGATAGAGAGCGTTGCTTTATTTTTTGTATAACGTATGTTAGTGCTTTACTTTACCGTTTGTCGCGTGATACTAGTCACATTGACGTAACTTCAGAAGCAAGTAGTGCGTGATTTTTATTAAAGCTATTAGTTGTGGGTTAATTTTAAATGGACTGCAGAAACGAACATTTTCGACATATTTTACTATTTTATTTCCGTAAAGGAAAGAAAGCTGCTGCGGCTCACAAAAAGATATGTGAAGTTTATGGTGCTAATTGCTTAACAGAGCGCACGTGTCAGAATTGGTATAAAAAATTCCGTTCTGGCGATTTTTCCCTCAAAGATGAGCAACGTCCTGGTCGGCCTACTGAAGTTAATGATGACCAAATCAAAGTCATAATTGAAGAGGATCGTCATATAACTGTTCGAGAGGTTGCGGAGAGGCTACATGTATCGCACACAACAATTGTAAAACATTTAAAATGTCTTGGACTAGTTAAGAAGCTTGATATTTGGGTACCTCACGAATTGAAAGAAATTCATTTAACACAAAGAATCAACTTTTGCGATATGCACCTTAGACGAAATGAAACCGACCCTTTCTTAAAAATAATCATCACTGGTGATGAAAAATGGGTCCTGTACAGTAACATAGTTCGAAAACGATCATGGAGAAAACACGATAAACCAGCTTAAACCACATCGAAAGCTGAATTGCATCCAAAAAAGATCATGCTGTCAGTTCGGTGGGATTACAAAGGCGTTGTGTTTTTTGAGCTTTGAGATCAATTCTGATGTTTACCGTCAACAATTAATAAAACTGGATGAAGCAATCAAAGAAAAACGGCCAGAATTATCAAATCGGAAAGGTGTAGTTTTCCACCAAGATAATACAAGGCCTCACACATCTTTGGCAACTCGTGGGAAACTATTTGAGCTTGCCTGGGAAGTGATGCCACATCCCCCATACAGCCCTGATCTAGCTCCATCTGATTACCATTTATTTCGAAGTTTGCAGAATTCTTTGAATGGTAAAACTTTCACAAATGACGATGACCTTCACTCGCACCTGGTTCAGTTTTGTGCTGATAAGGACCAGAAATTTTATGAGCGCGGAATCATGCAGCTGAAAGAAAGATGGCAGAAGGTGATTGAGCAAAATGGAAAATATATAATTGATTAAAAACTATTCTTTGTTTAAAAAAAAGTGTTTTATTTTATACTACAAAGCCGAAAGTACTTAGTTGCCAACCCAATATAATAAAGAAAAGGATTAATATTGGTAACAAACTAATACATAGTACAAGTTACATTTATAAGCTGTGTTCCGCGTTTTAGCAGTATATTTGAATCACTCCTTGTTCTGAGACATGGTAGACACAGTTGACAAATGAATCTACTAGAAATTTTTAAAATAAACATCGTATACGATATTTTTTATACACAGCCATACAATTCTAAGAAATCTCAATCATCTAACAACAAAACAGAACCATATAATAATAGACGAAATCAAAATCAATGAAGGGAAATTTCAGTGAGATTTCCTTAGTGCCATAGCGCCTTAATCCACTATCAAACATATTATTACACAATATATGAGTCCGAAAACCAATAAGAAATAACATAGGGGTTCGTCGAAAAATTTTCCCCTGCACTATATCAATTACGTGACCACGTGACACCACGCACGAAATTCAAACGCTCAGGAAGTAACAAGTGATTATGGACTTATATTGTATAGAAAACGAACGGTATTTGTTCGACAAAAACGACTTTTAGCTGAGAAAGAATGCCTTTTAACAGGTACAGAACAAATTGAATCAGTTCACTAATAATTTAGAATAGTTCAGTGTCATTCCAAATGTGTTCTTTACTGATTAAAGGCTTATCTTTCTTAGATAAAGGTGTTCTTCGTCAGTCAAAATATGTTCTTTATTAGCTGAAAACCGTTCTTTATCAGTTAAAAACCGTTCTTTATCTGTTTAATATCAGTTGAGAACTGTTTGTTAACTCTTCAGCGTTTGAATTTCGTGCATGCTATGACATGGTCACGTGAAAGTAGTGGACGATATAGAAACTTACGGCGGACCCCTACGTATTCTCTTAGCTATACTAGCTAAACATTGCACAATAAACCATCTAATTTACGATGACAATATAAAACTATTTGCCTCAAATAAAACACAAATGCAAGGTATTTTGAAAGTAACAGAAGTAACAGAGTTTACCAAAACTCTGGACACTGTATGGAATTTGAAATAACCAAATGGAAAATGTTATATCACGAAAGAAAAAAATCTATGACTCCTGAAAATAAAAAAAAACCCAACAACAAAACTCTCAAAAATATGCAGCCGGAAGAATCTTATAAGCTATGAGTTTGAACAAAACACAAAAATAATGTGCAAAACGACAAATAATTTGTGTTGAAGTAAACAATTAATACATACAAAATACCAATACTCACGTGCTTAAAGAAAGACAGAATTAAAAAGTTAAATAGTTTTAAAAGAACAGGGTTAACAAAATATGTTATGTCACGTCCAAACTCGTGCATATAACATATTAATTCAGACGATAGACATACTACATTACACAATACACAAATACTAAACGCAAGAAAATTCTTTCAAACAAACACATTCCTATTCACAATCGTATTAACAAGCAACAAACATACAGCATTAAATCAAAAAAAGAAGACGTACAAAAATCAAATTATAACCGCACAACAAAAGAGAGAGAAATGGCCCAGAAAAATATCATTGAAGACAAACATACATAGATAAACAGCAATCATACCAGTAGTTAAAAATTGGACAATTGTTTCTGAAAACAGAAGGATTTGCTTTAACAATACAAGACGATGTAATCGTCACAAAGAACGACAAAAAACACATAATTAACGAAACTTTAGATAATGACAATTGTAGACAATGTCGTCAATTCAAAGAAACTACAGAGCATATAACGAGAAGGTGTAAACTACTTGCTGAGAAGGATTATGCAGAAGAGAGACGCAACATTTCAACAAAAATTATACACTCTAACATCAATACCAACAAAATCTTTAGCTATGCCTGTGTAAATGACGTCGATTTGACCTTGGACCATGGGAACAGAAGAAACAAACTGCGAAAAGTACGCTAAATTGAAGACAATCAATGATCCATCTGTAAATACATGCTGAAGAAGTGAAATGTGTAATTTTATTTTAGAATATAAGTGTGAACATAAAGCCATTGAAATTTTTCATTTTTCAGGAAAACTATTTGTTTTTAAGTTGAATAAAAGTGTTAAAAGATTTAGAAAAGTTTTACAGTCTCGAGCAAAAAGAGGTATATTATCGTGCCCTTGCGTCATTTTAGATTTCAGTTTTCTTAGTGCCTTATCAACAGCACTCTTTGGCAAGGAAGAAATAGTTATAGTAGGAACATTATTTGCTTCATACTGCACTTCTTTGATTGGTTATATTCAAATAATATTATTGTCATTATCACATAATTTTTCCTTATGCTATTGAGTTGTTTCAAACCTTCCAAAACCATTCATAGAATGAAGACAATTACCAAATTCTAGGAGATTTTTGGACAGGCATAGATTAATATTTTGAACAGCATAAACAACAAAACTATAGATAAAGCGTTAGGAAAAAGGAGAAAAATAAGCAACATGCTGAGCTAAACTTAAGAGTAAAGTAAGCTTTTCTATCTATGTGGGTTTATGACCCACCAAAACTTCCTATTTTGGGGTTCCAAGAATCTGAATTTCTTTAACAAAAGCAAATTCAAACAAAGAAATTCGACGGATCATGGACGGACATGTATGTGGAAAGTCATTGAAAATTTCATGGGCAGAGTATGTAACTAGATGCGGACAGAGCGAGTTGGTCATATGCCTGATATCCCGTTTCCAACTTATACCTCAACTGAAATAAAAGTTGTAAGATTTATCAATCAAAATTAAAGTGACACAAATGCATTCTTTTTTGGAACATCCTATATAACTTCTTTATTATTTCTGGGTCAGTAACTGAAGCAAGTTCCAAAAACCATCATAAAGTAGTCGATGATGTTTTCGTTTAAGTGTACTGTTATTTTTTAAATGCATATCATCTTGCCAAAACTATATTGTGCCAGACAAGATATATAATGTAATCTAGGTCATATTTTCTAGAAAATTAAATAAGATTTATTAGATTTTTGTCTAGTTAGTAAAAGTCGTAATATAATGATAAATGTATTCTTCAGGTTCGAAACAATTGGAAATATTAATCGGTTATAGAATACATGTTATATTAATCCTAACGATTCATTGTCCAATTTAAAATACATAGTCGTCTCATTTCTAAAAGTTTCTGCCCTAAATAATTCTTGAATGTAGTTTAATATAATGACCGTTCATCGTCCACATCTTAAATGAAGCTAAAATACTACTAGAATGAGTGTGATAGTATCTACTGTTCATTGAAGATTAATTGCGGCCAGTTTTCTGAGAAAAAAATGCCGTTTTATTTAATACAAGCATCTAAACAATTAACGCAACGACTTCCAGAATTCAGGACAAATCTATGTGTTATGTAGGCTATCTGGGTTCTACTTCTAAACTTGAGCTTTTGTTTTTTTTTATATGCCTCTTATTTTTTATGGAAATTGTAGTTTTTAGAAGATAATTGTCTAAATAACGCCCTGAGCCTCTTTTGACTCTGACAAATAATATTTTTATATAGTAGTCTATGATAAATTTTCAGCTTTTTTCTTCTATAGAACAATTAGTATTATATAAAATAGTATTTAAACCATAGAAAATTCATATGTTGTCAATGATGTCAATATTATTAAATTATATTGGATTAGATTATTTAAGATGACCATAAAGCCTGTTCCACTGCAATCTTCTCAGATGTCTTGTGGTCTTCATTTCTCGTCGAAATCTCTTAGTTTCTTTGCATGTACCTATTGAAATTTGTCTTGATTAAGGATATTTTAGCCTCTATATATTCTTGACCTTGTTTCTCTAACTTCTACTCTTTAGCTTAGAAATTTCAGATCACTAAGGTGATGAAGTCTTCCCGTCAAATATTGGGTCTATTTTTGCTGGAATATGAACTCTCACAGCTCTAGGTATATCTGTCTTTCCGACTCGTTTTTTCCCATGATAAATTCCTGCCTTGCGTCTATAAAACTTCTCACATGTTCTTTTCTACATTTTTCGTTTTTAAGTTTTCTTCTCTAGCTTTTACATACAATTCATTCTTGTCATTTTAAATTATAAATCCAAAAGTAAGCAAAAAGCAAAAAATACTAGAAAAAGTTTTGCATTACAAATTACCTAAGAGAAAAGAATGCTTGAAGAGGTGCGAACCATTAAATAGTTAAATGCAAAATATACAAAATCCATTATTAAATAGAAATATAAAGCCAATATCCCATTTTTATGATACCTTCCGTTATACCAGATACCTTAATATGGAAATTTGGCATTTTTTGTGCTGATCTATATTAAAAAATTAAAACGATTCATTAATTTACAAGATAGAAGCATAATTTATAAATAACCTTTGAGTATTATATTACATTTCTAAGAAATTGAAAACTGTTCTAGAATAAATACTCAAACTATTCCCAAAACAAGAATTACATGGGAAATATATATGATATACGAGGTATGGCAATTAATTAACGAGACTGCGATCCTTCCATCGCGTAGTTTCGTCCCTCTATCCTGTTTACTTTCGAGCTTTAATTGTAGAAGACATTCTTACTTAGTAGTGCCGTGATAATAGTTGACATAAAAATCGAGCAGCGAATGAACTTGAAATTCCTTGCCGAATTAAAAAAAATCGCCAACAGAATGTTTACAAATGTTAAAGGAGGTGTTTGATGATAATGTTATGTCATGTACGCGAGTTTTTAAATGGCGCAAATGGTTTTCTGAAAGTCGGAAGGAGGTCGAAAATGATGAACGTCCTGATCAACTTGTGACTGCAAGAACTGAAAGAAACATTCAGAAAATAAATGAAATTATGCGGAAAGACCGACGTCTGTGTATTCAGATGAATGACTATAAGGTAAACATTAACAAAGAAAGAGTAACACACATTTTGCATTATGAATTAAACACGACAAAAATTTGTGCAAAAAAGGTACCTATCTGTAAAGCAGTTTTTAACGGACAAGCGCATTTCTGCTCCTTGATCATCATCCATATTCGTCAATCTCGCAGCATATGACTTCTATTGTTCCCAAAAGTTAAATGTACATTAAAGGGAACACGTTTTCAGTCTGTTGAACATATAAAAGCAAAAACATCAGAGTCGTTGAAGAGGCTGGCAACTGATGAACTACAGCATTATTTTGAACAATGGAAACCATATATACAGCGGTGTATAGATAGGGGAGGAGAGTATGTTTAAGAGGATAAAAGTTAAATATAAGTTTATTTACAATAAATAACATTTCTCACACGAGTCTCGTTATTTAATTGCCACACCTCGTATATGATGAGGTAAATAGAAGTAAGAAAAAAGTTATGGCGTACTTGATACTATCCTCAAAGTTCATTCTGGACAGCATTATATTGAAAAAACCACATTACAAAGCACAAATGCATAGTTAAAAGGTGAAAACACCTCTATGGGAATAATTTTTTTAGTAAATAAGGGAACGTTCGCATATTTACAAATTAATAATAAAATACTGTTCTACTTCTTGATTCCCATTTTTGTCCTTTTAAATACCCAAGCAAGAAATTAAAATTCTAGAATCAGCTGAACACTACACTTTGCTCATACAAAATGCCTTTGTTTCTTCAGATTTTACTACCTACATTTCCTCTAATGTTGACAAATATTTCAGATCTATTTACGGTTATTTTTCACCCGACGTTTAGAACATTTTCTCTCACGCCGATCCCACGAAGAAAGTGGTCGTCACATTACCACGCAGCACTCCGGAGTAGAAGACGTGATAAATTTCTCATAAATGATTCTTATGTAAACAAGCGGGACGACAAAAGCTAAACAGAAGTCTGTGGGCACACGCAATGGCAGTACTGCGCCGTTTCGAAAGAGAGAACTTTGTGTTTCTGATTATGTTTGCGCTTTTCGTTTCTTTAGCTTTCTTGTTGGCGTGATAACTTTTACGATAAACTAGTATCATACAATTGCAAGTGCATACGTACAGTCGTGACAGCCTATAAGTTTCCAATGAATTGTGAACGTCTGCTTGACCTCTTTACTTCTTCGTTATTAGACCGACTATTTTAAGTTTTCAAGTACTAAATTCGTTATTTTAAATAAGCACATAAGTAATCTGTTATAGATAATTTATTTGTAATGTCTTTTCGCTCAATCCCATTGGAATGATTTGGACACAAATAAAAGTTAAGTTGCTTCAAAAAATACTGCATTCAAAATGTTACATCTGCGAGAACTTTTGATGGGAGCAATTACAAATGTTACGATGGATAGTTAGAAAAATCGTATCAACCATGTGATTAAAATAGGAAAAAGAACGTGGGACTTAAATGAATTAATGCATGATATTATGGAACCATTTATTATTTGTGTCAGAAACAGTGACAATGAAAGTGATTTATTATAGTCTAGCACAAGTGAATCTGATTAGTTTATACTGCTGTTCCTATATTTATAATCTTTGTTGTATTTTTGATGTAATTTTATAATAAATGTTTAAATTTACATTTTTCCTTGAATTTCTCAAATAAATTTGTCATGAATATCAATAATTTATAATTTACAATGTGGTGGCGCAAAAGTAATGTCATAATTTGAACTGGCTGCCATTTTATTATAAATGAAAAAAGAGCTCTGTTTTCATAAAAAGTTTATTTGAAAGTGTAAGATTGATGACATTAATTGAATAAAATTATATTGTTCAAATGGCCACCTCCCGAGTTGACGCATAATTGCGTTCGTTTTACGGCATTTTGAATTGTTGCTCGCAAAACATCTGGCTCCAAATTGGCGATTTCTTCTTCAATGTTAACTATCAAGACTTGCAATGTTCGTGGTTTATTATGGTAAACGCGAGATTTTAAAAAATCTCAAAGGAAGAAGTCTGGTGCTGTTAGATCTGGCGATCTGGACGGCCAGTTCAAATCTCCAAAACGGGAGATCACTCGACCTGGAAATTGGTGTCTCAAAATCTCCATCGTAGCCCGAGCTGTGTGAGCGGTTGCTCCGTCCTGTTGAAACCAACAATGATCGAGACCCAATGCAGCAAATTGCGGCAAAAAAAACTTGTTTAGCATCTGCCTGTAACGCTCACCATTTACGGTTACTGTGGTGCCATCGGAGTCTTCAAAAAAATAAGGGCCAATCACTTTTTCACGGCAAATGCCGCACGAAACAGTCACTTTGAGGGATGCAATGGCTCTTCATGCATTTCATGTGGATTCTCTGTGCCCCAGAAACGCAAATTTTGTTTGTTAACATAACCACTTAAATGAACATCGGGTTCGTCGCTCATTATGATTTTTTGTACGAAATCATCCTCTTCTTGCACTAAGTTTAACATAACAGAGTATAGCAGTAAGTTAACCTTGTCCGACGGTCAGTAGGCAGCAATTCGTGAACAGTAGTGGACCCAGTTTGCAGGAGGCGCGCAGCCAAACGCTTAATTGTTCGAGCACATGGAACACGACGACGAGGAAAACGACAATGAAATTCACGCTGCCCTAAAACAACAGACTGAAAATTTGTCAAATAAGCGGTAACAATAATTCCACGTTCTTGAGGTGTACATCGCTCCATGGCTCGTTGAAAACTAATTCCCTATATATCTACATCATAAATATCAAAGCACAGTGATATTTGGCGCCATCTGCAAAAATGGCAGCCAAATTATGACATTACTTTTGCGCCACCCGTTATTACTTTCCTATTGAAAAGAAAATTTCATGAAATATTTATAGGCTAGAGTTTGCCAGAAATAGGTTATGTTAAGCATAATATTCAATCATAATTTTGTATAGATTGTACATATTAATCCAAAAAGTAACTTTTGTACAATCATAATTCTATTAAAATATTTTTTTTTCTCTTAGAACAAATAATAAAATTTAATATTGTCGACGAACTACTGCATTCACATCTGTTTACGTTTAGTTTTTATGGTTTAAGTTACATTTTTAAGTTATGTGCTCCGAGTTTTAGCGGGATATTTGAATGACCCCTTCTTACTTTGAGACAAGATATAGTCGTAGAAGAAATTCTTCATGAGTAATTGACCCGCAAACAATTACAAAATATCGATTAAAAAAAATGAATTCCATTCCAAATTTTGCTGTGCACTGTATATATTCATAGGAATTAAAGACGATTTCCTGTGTTTATTTTGTCGTCTATAATTTTTCTGGAACGTTTGATTTGAGTATTGCGAATTCACATAAAATACGTAGTACGATTGTATATCGGAATTATAAATTCAAACTGTAATATTTATGTCTTTATTACGTATTATATATGCACGGAAAAGAATTTAGATATTATTTTATTAATAAAAATGTCAATCTTCGAAACATATTTACATCGAGTTTGTGCATCTAGTAATAGGTTTATTGGAAACCATTGCTTACTTGTATCTCTTTAAACATTCCTACTTTCATATGTCAGTACATGTCTAACAAGTGAGGTCGGTTAAAAAAAACTACAAATACTTGGACATAAGTACTTTATAATTTATACAAACGATTAAGAATGTACCGGTGAGTTCTGAAACAAGATAAATCAAACAACTCATATTGTTAGTATTTAAAGCGGCATGATGCTGTTGCTGTCGTTGTGATACATACTTTCCTAGATTGTGTGAATACACATTTAGTAACTTGGCTTTCTCACAGCGCCATATACAGAAATGTCTTTATTTGGTTTATTTAAAATCGCCGCGCTTCAATAGAAATGTATTGATAACGCATTGAATATTTGCTATTGAACTTTATAAAGATGTGCGCTATTCTTATTTCTAACAATTGTGTTTATGCATTATTTATATGTAACGTCTTCCGCAGTTCCTATTACATTTATCATTTATTTTTTTAAATGGTAGGCCTTTTATGTTGCAATACATTGTGTGAAATTCTTATGTGAACACAGATTATGAGTGGATTAGTGGATTCTACAGATATAGTTAATGTTCTACGAACAGGTACTTATACGCGTGATTATACCTGTTACATCTGAATTCTGAATTCCTCTTTACAAGAAAATTCGCGAGATTTCTCAATAAATTCGCGAGATTTCTCAATATTTTCAGTATAATTTATTTTTCTTATACTCCTATTGATTGATTCAATCATAAAAACATAACTATATTATATTATTCTGTAAGTCGTACTCATAATCGTAAACCATTAGCGGAAATAAATTTTACTCAATATAATAATAATATACAGCCTGTTCATTGGATTTGGAACAGTGTACAATAACCAAATTTATTATTTATGGAGATCGAGAGATGGTTAAGTAGAAGAAGTTCATGTGTTTCTTAAATAAGGGCAGTTTTGTTGTATACACTAATAAATAACGTGCGCGCCGCAACGAGTGCTTGTGTCGTGTCCCGGTATTCCTTGGGAACAACTGTGCTCAGTTGCAGCTGTGTAGGTAAACTGTACAGTCTGTTCTGTGTTTTTAAAATCTTCAAGATTATCGGATTACCCGCCACCACCATAAATGTGGTAGCCTACGGCCAAACCCTAGCATTTCTAGCAGACAACCCTACTAATGCAATACGTACTGCTGCAAAAAATCTCATTAAAAGTTATTTAAAAAGAAATCGCGAACTAATTGTTCAAAATCTCCACCCAGTTGCTGTTACATAGTCCTAGACTTGAAGAGCTAGCTCTGCTAATAGTCTCAGGATCAGCACGAGGAGTTTCTGCAACATCTATACTTTTAGTAACAAGTTGTTCTCTGTTTTCAACTTGTTCTGCATAAGCCAAATTTTTCCCATAAAAAATAATCTAGGGGGTTTAATTCTGGTGACTTTGGCTAAACCTCTTCCAATCCCCCAGTTCTTATAATTTTGATTAAGAAAATTTGTTATTTGTCTAGTAAAATACAGAAGTGCGCCATGGTGTTGTATCTATATACGTCGTCTGACATTAAGAGGAACGTCATCCAGTAATAAACGTCATTTTCCAGGAAACATAAATAAAGAACTACCGTGAGACGTGCTTCAGTTGTAAATGCACCAATGAAAAGGTCGTTAATAAAACCACACCAAACATTCGCCGAAAAATCTATCCCGACAACAGAATTCCCTAGTTTACCGAGGAAGCCCAACAATGTGAATTGCTGATGTTATTGATGTCGTTTCTAATGAAAGATGCTTCATCACTAAAGAGTATTTTCCAACAAAGTTAGCATTGTCAGAAGATAACCACAGTGTCGCACCTGGAACCACGAAAACAAAGTCCGTACTAGGCTTACACCAAAACCAAACATACACTTAGTTTGGATTTCGAAATCAACATGGTACGTAATGTCTTACGTTTACTGTCAGAATGAATAATAACATGAATCATAGCCACCCCGACGTTTTAATAACAACGAAATTAAGAGCAGTACATAATATCTTAGGTTTACTGTCACAATGAATAATAACTGATGAATCATAGACTCCCTGACTTTTTAATAACAACAAAATCAACAGCGGTGAGTAATACCTGCACTAGTAAGGTTGTCTAAAACTAAATGCACACAGTAATAATAACATCAAAAACACATTTGGAATATTACTGTTAAATGTTAATACTTTGAAATAATTCTTCATATGTTTTTCACTAAGGTTGTAATATGTACAATAAAATATGACCTTAAAGTAATTTATTTACAATATTTGTTGATAAAGACGAAGCAAAAAATGAAAAGTTAATAAACGAAACAATAGATTTTCTTTTTATTCTTAATTTACTAATGCCGAAACTCCAAAAATTAAATTCAAAACATGAATATATATATATGGTACGAAGACTTCCGAGGTCATGTTCCATGCCATCTGCTTCTAGGCTTCCGGGCTGGAACCGCGTCACTTGTATATCTGCCGACGTTTCGTACCCATTTGTATTGGACATCTTCAGGGCTCAACTAGTGCACTGAAAACTGTGTCAGTTTTCAGTGCAGTAGTTGAGCCCTATATCCACCAAGAAGTAACTCAACGTTATTGCAGCGTCACAGTTTCCGTTCCTTAACAGAACGAAAGAAAATGCAGATTTCTAGGTTCATGTGGAAACTTGTAAATAACAAAATAGCCGCTTCAATGTTACTTTTGCGGGTTTGTTTTGCAATACCTACTAGACCCAAAGATCGTTCACCACTTTTGCAATCCCTAAGGCCAACACTAACATCTAAAAAAAGACCCTTTGATGCATATGACGAGTAATGCCAATAAGCTCTATGCAGGCTTGTTTGTAGGATAATAATAAAATGACTTGTTTATCTTTTGTTTTCTTTTTACAGTTAAAGTTTGCGCATCCGGTTTTCAAAAATTTCTCATTTCTAATTTTTAATTTGTAATATGTTTTGATTTCCGCACAATTGTATTACTATTTCTTTTTATTTGGTTTCTCTTGGACAATAAAGATATTATATTATATACAGACAAATACGATACTTCAAAATTCATTGATATTGAATACAACATTTCGCGTTAGAAAATATTATGGTGAAGCTCACCTGTAGATCCCTAAGAATATAGTTTTTAGAATAAATTACCGAAAAACTAAAAAAAGAAACGTCATGTTGTAATGCTCAGCAAAGGCTCATGTAAACAACACATATCAACTGTTGCGCTAGATATAAATAGACTTTTTTAATGTATTTTTATGTAGTAGTAGTGAAACTATAAATTACAATTTAGTTAGGAGTTAGGAACAGGTTATTGACTCAAACACATATGCGCAAAAAGCTTCTAAAATAGAACGAATACATATGCGACCCTGATTGAAGTGAATCACGTCGCATATACGCTGAGAAAATTACTATTTCAGCATATACACGTCCGATTAATACATGATAATATGGTATAAAGTCATTAAGACCGCCAGACTGCAGATTAAATGAGTAATAAATATTTACCTTTACTATATACAATCTTCGACAAAACTGTAGAACATATTGTATAGAAATATAATTAATTGTGTTGCATTTTCTTAACGCACGAAAAATTGCTACTCACTACTACACTACTTTTTTCTATCATATTGTCCCATTTCGTGATACTTAATTCTAGGTGTTATATAAACGTATATAACATGTTCCTATGTTGTAAAAGATTTATTTCTAATAGTCTATTATAAAATATCGTAAAAGTAAAAGGAGTTTAAAATTTCCCGATTTCTTTAAAGAATAAATAAAACACATAATTTGTATTCACTTTCAAAAACTTTTTATTGGTAATCGAAGTATCAGTTATGACATTTATATGCGAAAAATAATATCTGCCAAATGGCGTCCTCTTGCAGCACCGTAGATGTCCACTCTTTTGCTAAAATTTTCAATAACATCTTGAGGCTCTATCTCACCAATGGTACGAGTAATTTCATCTTCCAAAGTAGGAATTGATTGTGGATTGTTTTTATAAACCTGACTTTTCGCATAACCCCAAAGAAAATAGTCTAACGGTGTCAAATCACATGATCTTGGTGGCCAATTAACATCACCGTTTCTTGAGATTACACGTCCAGGAAACTTTTCTCTCAATAAATCAATTGATTCGTGTGCAAAGTGAGGTGTAGCGCCATCCTATTGATACCACATATCCCCTAGATCAATATTCATTAATTCATGCCACAAAAATTCGGTTATCATCCGACGATATCGATCACCACTGGCAGTTACAGCTTCACCAGCAGCATTTTCAAAGAAGTAAGGTTCAATTACACTACCTGACCATAATGCACACCAAACAGTAACTCGTTTAGGATGCATAGGTTTCTGATGAATATTTCATGGATTTTCCTCACCCCAGATATGGCAATTTTGTTTATTAACATAGCCACCAAGTTCAAAATGTGTCTCATCGGAAAACATTATTTCTTGAGAAAAATCAGTTGATTGTTCATTGATGAAATTGACAGATGAACGATGTTTTAAATGACCTAATGGCTTCAGGTCCTGTGTTATTTGAAACTTACATGCCTTCAGAGCTAAATCCTTGTGTAAAGTACGCCATGTTGTTGATTCACTAAGTCCAAGTTGTGAACGTCGTCTAGTCGACACTTCAGGATCTTCAGCAACACTTTCGCGAACCAAACCAATATTTTCTTGCGAACGACCACTACGACTGTATTTTTCACTTCTTTGATCTTCCACGGAACAGGTCTCTTGAAATTTTTTAATAATTCGACCGATAGTGCTTTCAGATGGACGATTATGTAAACCACAAAATTCACGTAATTTTCTAAAAACTCTTCACAGAACGCTGATTTTCATAAAATAATTCAACAATTTGAACGCGTTGTTGTACCGTGTACGAAGCCATTTTTATAAATGTCATACATCACAACTTTTAAATGCCCACATACCCAGACAAATTCAGTACGCCATCTATATTTTATTTATTCTTAAAAAAAAACGCGCAATTTGAAATACCATTTAGTTTTGCAGTTACAAATGTCGATAATATGTTTGCTTTACTTACTTTCACGTTTCGCTAAAAATAAGTTTCATCGAAAGAATAAAGAATTAATAAACAAAGAATAAAACAAATATTACGGAGGAAATTATTATGTAATCTATCTATACATGAAAGAAGAGACTAGGGACAATGGAAAAAAACATTTTTCTGCATATATTCCACCAACATACCTACGTTTTTTTCAAAGTTTCTACAATAACGAAATTCCCCAAGAAAATTCTTTTGGTAACTCCACAAAGTAACCAACAGCTTTCAAACCATCATCAATAGATCTTTACCTTTATAACGGTTTTTCCAACTTAGTGAAAAGGTTATGATTGGTAGGTGCTGAAGTCCGGACAATAGAGTGAATTTCTCAACTCCTAGAAGCCACACTCTTTCATAACTAATTTTCGAAAAAGGTTCGTAATCCTATTTAAACATATAATTTTCTTGGGAAATTGACGAGCTTCTGTTTTAGTTTGTTCTGGGAATTCATTTGACTGACTCTTTGTTCATTCCTAAATTTTCATGCAAAATTTTCAAAATTGTTGCCTCCGATATCTGGATTTCCTTTGTAATAACTAAAACTTCAATTCTACGATTAGTCAACACCAAACCTTCAATTTTCATTGTTGTTTCCGATGTTCTGGTCTCGATAGGTCTAACAGATTTTGAATTATCGTCAAATACATTCCCGACATTAACGAAACTGTACAATAATTCACCGCATTTTAAATGAAAAATTTGCACCGAAATCTGCTTTACAAAGACATCATAAAAGCTCGAAGAGACCTAAATATCTTGAAAACGATTGTACTGATAATAAAACGTGATATGATCCAGAAACGAACCGCCAAAGTGATGAAGGTGATAACTAAATAAAAGATATATTAAATAATTTTGTTTGGAGAAATATAAAATTAAATCGATTAGTAGCTACCAAAAAAAAAATATTTTTGAAAGTAAGTTTCTGAGATACAGCCTAAATTCGGCCGTTTTTGGCCAAAGAATTGCGCATATTTCGTAAATGAAAAGACATAAAAAGTTCAGATTTGGACGAGCGTAACTATCGTGTCATGATGCATGATGCAAGTGGACAGCTACTAAAATTTACGATTCCAAAGAGATTATCTCTAAATAAATTCTTACAAATTGTACAACGGTTAATGACAAATATTATCATGTACTCATGCGTTTGAAAGGTTATACCTTTAGTATTTTCTCTAAATATTAAGATCCAGGTAGTTAGTGATTTTGATTTTTTTGCCAAAAATTTAATTTTCGGCTTTTTGCATCTATTTTAATTCAACTCCATTCAATTCTTTACATTTCATTCGACCTGAATACTGCTTACTAATATGATGGCGCATGCTCGCCATGTACACAATAATTCGTTAATGTATGGTACCTCTCTTTAGTCAAGAATATTATAGCACTTTTATGTTCAAGTTTTAAATTACTCCAAAACTGCAAAAATCTTCATTTTTGGCACCACCATTCGTCATTGTTTTCATGGGTAGATCTCCCATCGTGTTTTGGGAATTTGAAGAATAAGGCCAACGCAAAAAAATATATAAATTGCTCTATGTTCATTTTTTTTTATCGTTAGTACAACACACTTATAAATATACAGATCAAATCTTTATTAAAAGAATTTACAAATACGATACAATCTAATATAAATTAGCTTTCTCAACTTCTAGTGGTTGAATTTATCAGTAGACTAGTTCACTTTTATTGATAATTTATTAGTTTCTGAGTGTAATGTAGTGATGGATTCAAATTTCGCACAAAATATCATGAACCTTTTGAGTTAATATATTAGAAACTATCCAAATATACAAACTCTATTCAAATACGGCGCCTATTCTGTGTAGAGAATGTAGGTTAACATGCCGATCATTGGAACTGCATTATTTCATAGAACGTCTCGTCACGATACGCACCGGTCTGTAACGGTCACTGCTATTACACAGGATAGTATGCTTGAAACAGTAAGTGGAATTATTTCCACGCACTTATTTTCAAATACTAAAATGTTTTCTAATAGGAACGAAATGATTTTAGAGAGAAATAAAATAAAAACAGGCATAACCAACTTTTTATATTACTTTGAAGCATACCTAGTTTATTACATTATGTTTTGAATAACACACCAATTAAGTGCTCATCTCGAAGTCGTGTATCGAGCAAATTCTATGAACCCAATTTTCGATAACATTGTGCAATAAGTCTTTTGTGCAATAATGCCTTTGAAGCATTAAAATTGAGAATCGAAGGCTTTGTTTGCATAGACTGTAGATTTCAAGTGAACAAACAGTAATCTAAAGAAGTTAAATCGCAACTTCTTAAAGGTCAACTTACAGTTGCATTTCTTGAAATAATCGTTTCTCAAAATAGTTCTTGCAATTCGTCGATGTAATCTTGTTGGAACTGCATGTTTGCACTTTATAACCAAAATAGCATTCCCTTATTGTTGATAGGAAGCTATGTAAATGGTTAGCAATGTCCAAATTATCCTGCTAGTATAAATAAATGCGATAACCGAACAAGAGCGTTTAGAACTTATTTTATTTAACAAAATATCTTACAAGATTGTTGACGAAAGTTAGCATCTGGTAAATGAATCTTTATCTATCAGCATCGAGTATATCAAAACACAGTGAACACCACTGTCGTGTCATTTAACATAACAACCAGCGAACTGGAGGGTGTATGGTGTTTTTAGTCTTTTGACTACCCGTTAGATAGCTATGCTATCAACAATACCTGCAAACTAAGACTTTATTATTATTGCAATTAATTTGAAATCAATCAAATGTTTGTTGACGAAAGCAATGATACAGAAGCGTTTCGTGTAATACCAATACTCTTCAGTCTACCTAGCTTCGTCGACCAACACAATCTATTGATCGAAAGATATACCAAAACACAGTGAATACTTCTGCCATCATATCTAATGTAACAACCAGCGAACTGGCCGTACGAAAGATGTATGACGATCTTAGTCTTTTAAATGCAAAGTAATTAAGAGTATTGAGTAAGTAAAAAATTGTAGCCAAAAAGATTATATGATTTGTTAGTGTGAAACAGGTGAAAAGGTAAGAGAACAAGGAAAAATTATTATTGTTCTTGTTTTTTTGAATGCAAATATTTTTCAAGACTAAGGTAACATATTTCAATTCTAAACCAGAAATATTTATTTCCATTGTTCACCAGTAGGCGATTAAAATTAATAATTATGGAAATACTTTCTCTAATATTTTGTCACCGAATGTACCCACACACACTCATCCGCAGATTTATAATACGCTTAATTACATTTACAATTGTATATACGTAATTGCAACATTTGCGAAATTCGGACATAGCTAGAGATATATCCAATGGAGATAATAGCATATTGCGGTACTATCTATCCATAATAAATTAACACTACATTACGTTTAGTCGTTTTTATGTAATTAACGCATAAATTTATCATGTACACACACGTACATGCATATATTCACTATGTGTACGTATCTAATACTGGACGCACGTACTATTTTTAAAAATAGATTTATTGCATCGAAATATACACACATATGTATATTGTAAATGGTCGTCTGTGTGGTTTTGTATTTACAAAGTGCTTTCAGCGTGTATTTATTTAGATGTTCGCAATTAATTAGATCTATAATACGTATTAATTCTATATCGCAAAGTTATTAATCACTATCCTTCTTTCAACACGTCGACCGGAATAAATCAGATTATAAAACGTTTATCGTTAGACAGAGTTAAACAGTTGATGAAATTTTGAATTTAGTCAGTTCCAGAATGCAATTATTAAAATATCAGAAGTTGATGAACATCTTCCCGTTCGTCTTTTAAATTAAGCATTGAAAATAATATTAACAGTTTATTACTCTTAAATATAGTACGAGTGTGGGTTAAAAAGTCAAGGAATAACGTATAGAAGGTGCAGTTGCAGCTTGTTTTTGTGGCGCTCCATAACAACTTCAACTATGAACTTTAAGATTGCTCCGGATCTGATGAGATGAACTGTTTTGAAATTCTTGAAAAATATTCGTAATGAAATGCAGAACTCGGCTCCTTTATTTTCCACTATTCGTGAGTTCAAATGTGGTCGTCCAATCGCTAAAAATGCATTCTGTACTGGACATCCGAAATATGCCACTATACCGGTAGTGTATGCTTTGGTATTAAAAGAGCGTCGTTTGAAAACCTCTGAGATATTATAGGCTGTAAATATCTTTAAAGAAGACGCAATATACGTTTTGAATGAAGAGTTGGCTCAGTGTTGATTAAAAATTACTTCGCATTCAAATTTTTCATGAGTGTTTGAAGCGTTTTTAAAAAAAAGGTAGTTTTCATGCGCCGTTTTTTCATAACGTTGACACTTAAATTCATCATTACACGCTTGGTGGTTTTTCCTCAACCAAAGAGAATGATGAATATTCCATCTGCAGGAACGAAAATGGTTGCCATTTTTTTCTTTGGATGCAATAGGTATTCTTCTTATTGATTACCTTCTAAAATATCAAATCATCACAGGTGCATGTAACACTAAAAAAAGCGCAACATATATTTTGAATGAAGAGTTGGCTATGAAACAACAATCTATACTGTAATGGCATAGTAAATACTTTGTGAATAGTTGGTAAATTTGTTTTTTTTTAGTAATTGTAATAAGGAGGAGAAGGAAAACGTAAAAAAATCGAAAAATAAAGAAAATCACATTTATTTTGAGAACGAAATAGTAACTAATTAATACAAACAGAGAATCATTTTAAACGTAATTGGGTACAAGCAATAAGAGTTTCAAAAATGTTAAAATTATGAATATATAACTGTTTTTCATTTTGGCGAGGCTGTCGCGGCGCCCCTGGAGCACATACTTTGGAAACCCCTGGCATAGTGGTTCACCTGTCCCAAAAAAAGTGACGACTGTCCATCTGTAGGAAAGCTGATGGCTTCCATTTTTTTGGAATGCAAAATTGTTCTTATTGATTGCTTTCCAAAAAGGCAAGCCATCACAACACATATTACGCGACTCTTTAGATAAATTAAAGTAAAAAATTGATTAAAAGCGTGTTCGTTTAGATAAGAAAAATACAATTTTTTTCAAGACATTGCACATCCCCACACAAGTGTCGTTATTGTAGTAAAAATTAACCTTCACTTTATTGCTGAACCCGTTTTTTCGTCGGATTTTGTACTTTCGGTTTACTATCTTTTCCTGTTCTTTAAGAAATTAGTTACAGGTCAGAGATTTCTAACAGACAAAGGTGTTAAAGCTGCTGGGGATGCTTATTTTAACGAATTTGAGAATTTTTGATCAAGGCATAAAGACTTTGATTGTCTGTGGTCCAAATATATCGAGATGGCATGAGATTATGTAGAGAAATACACACTTAATAACAATTTACTTAAATTGAATATAATAAAAAAGAATATGTATAAAATTCATGTGCAGAAATAGAAATAATAAAATTTCTTGGTCTTCAACATTGTTAGTATTTTGAATAATATTCATTACATCTTACAAATGTAGTTTTTCTATTTGACATTCATCTAATTAAATGTTCAGTAGGCTTTAAAGAAAAACTTCCATTAATTTCTGCTTCTGGGCTTCCGGGCTGGAACCGCGTCACTGGTATAACTGCCGACGTTTCATACTCATTCGTATGCGACATCTTCAGGGCTCAACTACTGCTACTGTCTGTCGCACTGAAACGTCGGCAGTTATACCAGTGACGCGGTTCCAGCCTGGAAGCCCAGAAACAAATAGTATGGACCACGCTCGCGAAAATCTACGTACCAGATTCCATTAATTTTTTTAATCGAAGTTTTTAAATCTTCTTAATCTATAATATCATACTTATAAAATTGTGTTTGAATTTCTGATTCTCAATCGAGTTAATACCTGGGAATTGTGGGGTGTACGAATGATTTTAAGGCAGATATATAAAAGCCATTACCCAGTTGTACATAATTTGTACATATTCAGCCTTCCCGGCAAAGCTGTAAGCTATTGCGAACCCGGAGGTTTATTAATCATTACTTATTACATATTCTGTGCCCCAGATCTATACAAATACACCAGGGACTGGAGAACTAGATTAGATGTAATTGGTAATACAATATTAAGGGATGCGCAGTAAGCTCAATAGGGTTACAGTGTTTTGGGGACTATCACAGTCGAGCAACCAACAAGAAAAGGAAAAAAATATTTGTGACTTCGGCAAAGGGGAAGCACTGCTATCACCTTCACTAAATATCTGGAAAGGTGGCACAATAATTAAGTATGATGTTTTTTGTCTTCAAATAACTTATTGTTCGAGTCGTTACTTTGTGAAATTCCATTAAATTAAGGAATAAATAAAATACTGTCTAAATTTCACACTATGTTATATATTTACTGCGGTTAGTTTCGTCTGTTAAGACATTATCAAGTAATACAATACAAGCTACAATCTCCTCTTTTTTCCTACGAGTATATCTTTTCCTATATAAAGGAGATTGTAACCTGTATTGAACTCGATTTATAATATCTTAACAGACGAAACTAGCCGCAGTAAATATATAAGTAGTATGAAATTTAGTGTTTTATTTATTCCTTAGTGTTTTTTGTCTTCTTTAACTTTTAAATAATAATTTGTATAAATCTGATGCAGTTTTTCTAATGAAACTTATGTTAATAAATTTCTATTGACAGTATTTTTCGAAAATAATATCGGAAAAGGTTAACATGTGGTTGCAATATTAATAATAATGTAAAAACCATTGTCGATCTTTAAAAAAACACTGTATACATATTATCTATACTCATGTATTCCTTATATGAACAGCTCGTTTCATTTTATTCGGTTGATTAATAGTGTTATTAATCTGAATTACTTCACGTTTCGCAATCATTTATTATTCAATGTTAGAACTTCGTACTAACAATAATCTAATTTGTTGACAAAATAAGACATGCAATCTATTCAAAAATTCATGTGGTTAATTAATTGTTGAATACTAAACGCGTCAAGTTTAATATGTTGTAATTCTACATTAAACAATAGAAAAATTATACATTTATGCCGCAGTAGTATCTAACTATAAACAGGTGAACTACAAATTCCCTTCTTATTAATGTCAATGACATAGACATTTTCTGCATTAATTATAAATAATAGGTGCGCCAAGAAGAAATGCGATTTTTAGAATTATTTAGCTTTTTTCAAAGGACGATCGTAAAAGATTGTAATGTACATTTTAATGGAGACTGTAGTTGATTAAATTAATCAAAAACAGTAAATAAAACTCCTTTTCACAATCATGTTCGTATTCCGTACACGTATTTCAACAACTAAGTTGTCATCATCAGCATATAATTAATCACACTGTCGCACATGGGTTCTTTTTGATTGTTGTCAATTTAATAGCACAATATCAAGTTGTAGAGATAGATGTTCGAGCAAATAACGTACATTTTCTATTGAAACGTATTGCAAAAGTAATAATTTTGTAATTTTAATACTCTAAAAGTATAAGTTAGAGACCTTCTGGAAACGGCTTAAACTTTTAAAAGGAACTCTTAAAAAAGACAATTCCTTAACACTCTGGGAAACCTTCAGATGGCCAGTGATACTAAGATGAGAAGTTCGCATGGCCATACATCGCCATTTAGTTTTCATAGAGATTTCATACACTAACTTGAGTAAAACTGTAGATCAGTATGACTACTAGATTCTATAAGTAGTAATGAAAATTTATCGACAACCTATGAATAAGTGATGAACCTCATTTTCACCTTTCTGACTGCAAATAATAGAATTTTCGATATTGATCAAACAAAAACCTTAAACTTATTCATCGGAACCCATAACTGCAGGGTGTGCTTTATAAACATCTGGAATTATAAGACCTTCGTTCTTTGAGAACAATAATAGTAATTTATTTGCAGTAATAGCAAATCATAATAATATTATTATTAAAAAGGGTTTGGCACAACTATCAATAAGAAAAAAAAAGAAAACAATAAAAGTGAATATAACAACAACAGAATATGGGAAAGTGGTATGTACTAATTTCTTCAAATCTTTTATACCAACTTACGAAATGAAAGGGCCATCTAATCTATGTATATATTGTTTGATATCTTCTTAATGTGTAATTGTATTGTCAGTTGTAGTCGCAGTAGCACTGAATAAAGCTAATATAAACTCGTAGAGCAATACTATTTTAACAAGTATCAATTGAAAAATTGATAGTACCCAAAACCACAGTGTAACACTTATTTTGAAATTATAAAAACTAAGCTACCACAGCAACAAAATATAAACAACTATATACATAAAAAAGAAATCTCAAATTTCGTATACCATAATGATATCGGTATGAAAACTAAATTGTTAATATGTACAAAAGGTAGAGCCCTTCCAAACTAACATCTTACTTTTGAATAACCCTGTACATTGGGTCCACCTGTTATATTCTTGACAAAAAAGATAAATAGGAAGGTTAAATAGTCTCGGTTACTCTCCAATATATACTTGGACCACTATTTGTGGAGGCCATCGGTACGAAGAGCGGAATAATCAGAAAACATTTGCAAGGATGGAAATAAGTCGATTTTGAGTATGCTGAAAATGGGCTTGGAAAATATTTTTACATACTTATTGAGTTGATTCTTTGGCGACGGTAAAGTTAAGCGTCGAAATAACAAAAATAACTCTCTTAACTTTAATTATAACTTGTAACTACGTATAACTTTGGTAATAAATAATCTCATATCGATCTTCATGTATCAATGGTCATCACTAATGATGTTTCAGGTACGATCGATTGCTTATATGTTTATACGCCTGGTGAATGGGAATGTTCTTATTCTGGAACAGGCACGTTCTTTAATGTTTCTCGTTTCTTTCTCGGAGGTTGGGTACGTTGTCCGCTAACTTTTGTGACAATGTGTTGAGAAAGAAAACTGCTAAAGTTGAACTCAAAACTATCAAAAATCAACAAGCTTAAACAACACTTGCAAATATATGGACATCTAAATAAATATATTCAGTACTACGAGGGTAGTCTAAAAAGCTTAAAATCTCGACCTGAAGATGGCGTTACTCATCAAAAATATTCTGATAATATAATTGCGCTTTCATTGAAAGATAATTTTGAAAATTCCAGCTATATTGGACGCTCAGTTGTAGTTTAACAGTCGTTCGTGTCGGTCAGTGTTAATATTTCTGTAAAAATGGAAAAAATAAGTCGAAATTTTGGCGTAGATTAAAAACTGTAGATGAAACTTGGATACACTATTGTACTCCTGAAACCAAGACACAATCGAAACGGTTGATTGCGAAGGATGAAACGGTGGATTACGAAGGATGAATCGGTTCCGAAAAAGGCGAAGACTGTTCCATTGACTGGAAAAGTTATGGCGACTATACTGGAATAGTCAAAAAGTTGTCTTGTCTGTGGCAGCAGAAATTGCCGAAAAAAACAGTTTTATTCACCAGGGCAACGCACCATATCACACTTTACTGGACACAGCAAAAATTTACGAATTAAAATTTCAATTGATTGACCACCCACCATATTCACTAGATCTAACCCCAGTGACATTTTTCTGATACCCAGGCTCAAAATTGCGCTCGGAGAACAGAAATTTTCATCGGATGAGGAGGTCATAACGTTCATAAACGGCTACTTTCTAAAACAAGATCCTAGCTAATATTTGGGTCAAAGAAAGCTTTGCTGGGGAAAGTGTATAGACCTACAAGAAGACTGTTGAAAAATAAAGAAAATAAAACTGCATTTACCTTGTTTCTGTGTTAGGCTGCAAACTTTTCAGATTATCCTCGTAATTTTAAAACTTTATTATTATATTGGAGACCTAATTACTAGAGCGATTAATTTGTGTCGGCGCGACAGAATAGTATCCAATATTGTAAGTAAGTACGTATGTCACAACGAATATATAACTGAACATAGCGATCGGCCTAGGATGAGACCGTAAATATTCGGTTTGTACTTATTATAAACCTAGTGCGCAGACAAATGTTACCACTCTACAGATCACTAACACGGAGAAGTGTAAACAAAGAACAAATATTTAAAAATAAATATCTTTGGAGATTTTTAGCAAACATATAAAATCAAAAACTATGGAATAAAACAGCTCAAGAACTTGTGGAAAAATATTACAAAAGAGAAAAGATGGAATTAGAAATAGAAAAAAATTCATAAGTATTTTATCGTATTCGTTCTTTAGAAAACTTGTTTTCTACACTTCAAGTCGTGCGACAAATTATTTTGATATGATTTTTATTACTTTTACAATCGCACTATTGCGTGGCGCACTCTGTATCTTGTGTCACCTTGAATTTATAGACAAGTTAGTAGGTCCCTTTTTGGAATTTTAATCTCTAAATACATAAATTTCTAAATTGAAATTGTTTATAAAACATAATCGTTATTAGTAACAGAACTTCTTCAATCGTATCTTATTAAGTGTTAGTTATCAACATATTACATTCCTCGATATCAAAATGCAGTAGATGCATTTTCGTCCAACGCGTTTATCATGTAGATTCAATAGCAGGTAAAATAAATAGGCTAACTCTCAGTATTAACGCTTTCATCTAACATGTTTATCATGTAGAATCGATAGCAGGTTAAATAAATAGACTATCTCCCAGTATTAGATGACGGAACCACTATAAGAAAAGTAAAACATATTGCACTGAAACACTAAAATATACAAACAAAACGTTTTTGAACCACTAAACGTCACGTTTCAAATTAAGTATCTGGATTTTTCCTTCTTGATTTTAGACGAAACCTTTTGATACACAAACAAATCCATGCAATTACGTACTAATCGCAGTGGTATACAGTCGGAATCTTAAAAGAAAGTAACACCTTCACTCCCGCTAAAAGTGTTTATTAAAAATACTATATTTTTTTATAAACAAACTAAATTACATTTACGTATATAGACAAACACAACTGTATAAGTAAATATCTTCAATTAACAATACACAAACTAAATGATTATTGCAGACATGTTTTTCTAAAAAGAAACTGAAATTAAATATTATGATTTCTTAAGGAAGGTTAGGAACTATATATGTCGCTCTTTATATTTAATATTTACATGATTCTTTTAATCACTGAATTCTATTTATTATCTTAAAGACAATTAATACTAATAATAATATAAATAATAATAATATACTTTATTTCAAACCCAAATGAATATGAACACAAACTCGAAAAACAAATCGACAACCAAAATCCCTTAACATCAATATCAATTAACCAGTAAATACAAATTATGCAAAAATTATTTACCTATTGAAGAAGTCATCCACAGCATAACAATTAATAGAAAGAAGTAAATGTTTAACCGAAGTAAATGCCTAACAGAAAGTAATCTAGCTCGTAGACTTCCGCAATCGTTGTCCATACTTTCTTCATCTTGGCTTCCGGGCTGGAACCGCGTCTTCGATAATTCTGCCACCAACATTTCGTCACCACTTGACGGGACATCTTCAGAGCTTAGCTGCTGCTGCTGCTTTCGTTATTGCACTGAAACTGGTGTAGATGTGTGGTGCATGAATTTTTGTAGGGGTCAATGGAACATTGCGGTTACGGTTAAGTTGTTTGGAGATGCAAGATTGCCAAACATTGTATAGGGGTAACCATCAGTAAGATTTAGGTTATTAGTAATGACTAGTCTGGATTTTAATAGAATTGAACTGGATGTGGTGTCCGGTTTCAGCAGTAGCTTAGTAGATCGTTCATGAGCATAAGTGTTGCACCAGGCTCTTGTATATAGCTGGTTCTGCACTTGCTGAACATAGATCTGAAACTAGACACCATACCCAGTTCAATTCTACTGAAATTCTGTATCGCCTTAGTCATTATCATGGCCGAAAACTCAGTAAATCTATAGAGATTTCTAAACACACCAATAATCTTATCCGTAATGATGGCTATCTAGTACACAATGGCTGACAATCTTGCATTTCCAGACAACTCAACCGTAACGGTAACGCTTCATTAATCGGTGACCAATATTTCTATATAAACCCATCCACCACAAATATACACTAGTCTCAGTGCAATAACGAAAGCAGTAGCAGCAGTTAAGCCCTGACGATGTCCCATACGAGTGGTGATGAAACGTCAATAGCAGAATTGTCGAAGATACAATTCCAGCCCAGAAGCGAAAATGAAGAAAGTTTTTTATTTAACAATATGGTTTCATTTCAAATTTGTGATGGAAACTTGTTAAATAGTTTGTACCCCATAAAATACTGAAAGATGGCAATTTCATGTGAATAATATGAATTAAAGTCAATAGAAGATCAAAAACAGTTGGAAAGCCGCTGTATTTTTTGCGAATCGTCTTTGTGACTATAGCAATTTAACGGTCACCATATTGCGAAAGAAGAAATGAAAATTGCAATTCTTTAAAAATTATCAATAAAGAAATGATCGTAGTACAAATCGTATGGTAGGCAATATTCAAAATTTGTGGGGTAAGAACATTAATAACTTTCAAAAACAGCTAGCAAAATCAATATACCGTGAATATATTTTATAATGCAACATGCACATACATACACTAGTTGCTAGAGTAACGTAATAATGAAATGACAGCAATGTATTTTAGCGTGTATTTTATTTTGCAACATAGGATGTGAAATACAGTAGTTGAACAAAATTTAAAAACTAATTTAACAAATTTTCAAAAATGTCACCATTGACGGCCAGATAGTACCCTAAGCGATTGTAGAATTCATTTATTGTATTTTGTATCTGCTCTGGAGTTATTTCTCTTGCAGCAACTCGTATTCTATTTTTTAATTGGTCAATATTGTTTAGAGGTTCTCCATGAAAAACTTTATTTCTGATACATGACCAAAGAAAGAAATCGTTTGGAGACAGGTCTGGTGACCTTGCGAACCATTCTACTTCTCCTCCACGGCCTATCCAACGGTTTGGAAATCTTTGGTTGAAAAATGTTCTAACCATATGAGAATTATGTGACGGCGCGCCATCATGCTGGTACCAAATCTCACCATCAATATTTAAAGCGTGGAGGGCTGGCATAACTCTGTACTCAAGCAATTCTAAATATTTTTCTCCTGTAAGAGTACCCTCAATAAAAAACGGTCCTACAATATGGTGTCCAATCAACCCAGTCCAAACATTGACTTTCTGTGGCCGCTGAGTCCTTGTGATATGATATCTATGCAAATTTTGTCTACTCCAGTAGCGGCAGTTCTGTGAATTTACTTCACCATTTACATAAAATGTTGCTTCATCTGTAAAGCAAATTCTGCGTAGTAAAGTATCATCATTATGAAGCTTATCCAACATGATTTCACAAAAGTTACTTCTTCTTTCTGCATCATTCGCAATTAGTTCCTGATGGTTTTGAAAATGATACGACTTAAAATGTTCTCGTTTTAGTAGTTTATGCACGGAAGATTTGCTTACATTTGTAGTTTGTGCTAAAGCTCTTGTGGAGAGCATATTATTATTTTCGATTGTTTGTAGAATTTCATCTCTTTTGGCGTCAGTAATAACATATCTTGGCCTATTTTTTTTTATGATTAGGAACGATGCATCCATTATTTTTATACTTCTGTACTAACCTACTTATTGTAGTTGGACTCGGTCTTGGACGGTCAGGATATGTAATTTGAAACAAATCTGCTACTCTCCTCAAACTCATATTCGAGTTATACCAGTTCACTAATAACAGTTTTTCTTCTACACTATACATACCTCAAAAATAGAGTAACTTATTTTGACATCCTATGTTGCAAAATAAAATACACGCTAAAATACATTGCTGTCATTTCATTATTACGTTACTCTAGCAACTAGTGTATGTATATGCATGTTGCATTATAAAATATATTCACGGTATATCATCCGACGAATAAGAGAGGTTACTGGAGAGGACAGTGCTCGACTCACTTCAAAAGCTTTCATGGTAGAACAACGTACAGTATCTTTATATGGGGTATCCCTACAGCACAATAGAGCTATTAGAATTCTAATGGCAAAAATCTCCAAAACCAGTTGCAGAGATTCATACAATGCTCCAAAGATACTAACCATAAGTTTCCGCTACATATTATCCAACCTATTACACATCCAACAGTCAACTAACTATCTAACTAATGAAGACGACACTCCTAACAGAGGTTAGTACATCATCCTCTACCACTGTCTAGCTAAAGCCCAGACAACTTCCAGTTGCATGACCGTAAGTTTTATAACCATCCACCAACGAAGTATGAAGACGATAACGTCTACCAAGTTCAAGAAAACAATCACAAACATGCTCTTATTCAACAGCATTTATACATCAGCAGACTATCTCGCCCAATATTGCACTTGTTTCAAATGGCATTGCATTAATTATTTAATATTTAATTTTATATATCTATATTTTAAAGATTTCTATTGTTGTAGGACATATTTTATTGAACGTAAATTGTGTGAAGCCAAAGACTAGTACATTTTGAGACTGTAGTGAAATTTTATCAATTGTCTACAGAAAAGTATAACGATAATAAGTGAATACTATGCATTCTTTTTAGATCTATTGCACGATGCAATAGAACGCAAAAGGTCCTACCCACAGATAAAACCAATGTTTTTTTTTTCAGAATAACGCACGTGTTCAAATTTCGACCGTTTAAATGGCAAAATTTCATTAACTACATTTCGAACTGCTTCCTCACTCAACATATTAGCTAGATTTAGCCCTCCTCAGACGTTTACCTTTTTTTCCCAATTTGAAAACTGATTTGCTGACAAGAAATTTGGGTTAAATCAAGAGATAATAACTTAAATTAACGTATATTTAGAACAACTTGATAAAACTTAGTTTTGTCAGGGAATGAAATGACGTGAATATCGGTGGATTGAATGTAACAAGTTATAAGGAGAATGCGTTGACAAATAAAATAATTTTTTTTTTCTGATCCACCTTCGTAAGATCGAAAACACATTAATATTCGTATCCTAGAATCGTATTTCAACAACTAAGTTGTCATCTTCAGTAGTAAAAATCCCCAAAATATGGGTTCTTGGTAAAGCTACACAGACCAAACCGCGAAATGTTCTACACAATTTTCTTAATTCACTGCATCCACCACTGCGTTCCCCACTGGTACTTTTACAGATCTTACCCATTACAGGAGTTCGGGCAATATACATATATAATTTAATGATACCTGACATGTTTCAGAAACGAATCATAATATAACTGCGTATTGCTTAAAATTTATCAAAAATGTGAATAATTCAAGAGAATTAGACAGATACGACAGCTAAGAGAGTATCTTTATAGAGAAAAACAAAAATGATGTGGAGACAGAGGACCGATTCTATACGCGTGTTTATTGAATTCCTGATATAGATACGACCGGTAAAAATGAGGAGTGGGGACGTGCGTAGAGGGTTAGAGATGCGGATATTTGATTTAATTAGACGAAAGTGACCTCAAAGAATTTTTGTTAAATTCAGGTTTGGAGTGCAGGTCTTGTAGAATGTTGAAAGGAATCATTCTATATCTACTACATATGTTTCACAGAATTCACTGATCGTCAGGCAGATTTGTGTTATTAATGAACGATTCCTTGATAGCGTTTATCATATCATTTTTTTCATCAATACATTTTTGTATTTGACGAAAGAGAGAGGCAATAATATTATTCATTATTTTTCTGTATCGAAATGATATGGATACCAAGGAATCGTTCATTAATAACACAAATCTGCCTGACGATCCGTGAATTCGGTGAAACATATGTAGTAGGTAGGGTGTTATTAATAATAGAATGACTCCTTTTAACATTCTTTAATTGGCAAAAAGCCGTGACGCAAGCGTCTGTCTTTTACACACTGGTAACTTAGTTATCGATATGTGAGATAGACGCGTTCTCGCTTTGTCGGTCAATACATTTTTGTATTGGACGAAAGAGGGAGGCAATAATATTATTCGTCTGGTAGAATGTTTCGCGATTTGTGTAGCACTGAAAACTCATGTTCAACACTACCTTTTCTACTGATGATGACAACTTAGATAAATAACACGAAATGCGTATAAATATTAATGTGGCTTGTCAGTTTTTTTATTCTTTTGATTAATATAATTATTGTGCACATTATTTTATTCTGGATATTTAAACTTTTTCGATAGATTTTTTTAAAATTTGCATTTAAAATATATTTATAAATTCAAACACATACTTCATAAATTACAGAAAGTATTGGAACAGATGTTTCTAACTCGCACAAAAAATAAGAGATAGAAGATGTAGATGGTGGAGATGATACGAAATATGTAATTAAGTCTATATGTACCGAGAAATGCAAATGCAACTATTTGTATATTTAAGATATTGACGTCATTTTTTAACGAAGCAACTTCAAAGTAATGTGTTCTATACGCAACCATATATTTAATCACTTTACCAAATTCTCGCCGTGTTTGTTTATATTCGATATTAATTATAGCCCAACTGTGTTTAATATGAGTATCTGTGAACTTGTGCGGGTTATTTAAAAAGGACCAGTATCAAAATAATCAGTCGAGAATAAATACTTTTTAAATGCATCGATTGTGTATTTACGGTGCGCCGTACGTTCACACATTTTTAGCGTGTAGAAGTATATTAAACCCATTTTCCCATATTTACTACTGTTATTTTAACATTCAATGCGAAGTTATAAAACGACCGTTTTCGAGTTAGTTATTATAATGGGTGATTATTATGATGTACCTTTTTCAATAGCGATTTTTTGATACTTAAAGCACGAGTCATGTCAAACTTTCATGTTATTTTAGTTAATTATTGTGTAACATTTTATTATGGAAAAACTAGGCCCACACAGCATCTACAAATTATTCAGCTATATTACGAAATTCAGCGTTCCACGAGAAATGTTTTAGAGCAACTTATGGTCTACGTAATCGGCCCATAGAACGTAAAGCCGTAGTACAAAGAAAAATTTATACGCAATTTTCATTATTGGATAGTACGCGGCCAGATAGACCACATCCAGTACGTAGTGAAGAGAATATAGCGATGATAGCTGAGAGTGTACGCGATGACAGTGAATAACCAAGGTGTCGTAGTTTACGTAAGGATCTTGGTTTAAAAGCATACAAAACTCGTTCAAAAATTGAAAGCAACCGACTTTTCAAATCGTCACCGTTTCAGTTTTTGGGCTCTTGAAAAGCTTGAAGAAGATTCACTGTTCTCGGCCCAAATTTCGTTTAACGATGAGGCACATTTCTGGCTTAATGGGTACATTAATAGGCGCAATTGCCGTACCTGAAGTGAAAAACAACCCGAAGAGATTCAAAAGCTGTCATTACATCCAGACAAAATCATGGTTTGGTGTGGTTTATGGGCAAGCGGAATCATCGGTCCATATTTCTTCAAAAATGAAGACGTCCGCCACATAACTGTGACTGGCGCCCTTTATCACTCCATGGTAACGGACTATTTGGTTCCGACAAGCCGGCGCTACTTACCATGCAGCTCGTGAAAGCATGGCTTTATTGCGAGAACAATTTAGTGAACATTTAATTTCACGTAATTGACCTATGCAATAGCCGCCTAGATCATGTGATATCACACCTTTAGACTTTTTCCTTTGGGGCTACGTAAAGTCCAAAGTCTATATGGATAAACTAGCTACGATTGAGCGATTGGAAGCCAACATTTCTTTTATCGAAATCGTTGCTTTATACTTCACAACATTCAACAACAAATGATTTTCTTAACTTTTTACATTTACGATGTGTTGCAAGTTCAGCTTGTAAAGCATTATAGTCACCTAAGGTATCTATTTGTCTTTGAATTTTCAAAAAATCTGCATACATCAAGCACTTTGATGATGACGTCGTTAATAAAAAAAAACAAAGGCGGCCCAGGACGGAACTCTGTGATATACCGAAAATTGACTGATAACAACTAAACTGAAAGAAAAATATTCCGCATAATTTATGTGTCCATCCAGATATGAACAAAGAAGCTCATTAACATAATCGGGAAATCCAAACTGGTGCAACTTAACTAAAATCAAATATTGTACAAAAGCTTTTGAGTATTCAGAGTAGATCATATCAAACCTAATGAATAAATGTCAACAAATCCTTAACTGTGGACCGTTGCTTAATAAATCCATGTTGCACTAGGGATAGTTTACGAATAGTATGTGCGTGGATCAATAAAAGCTCAAATAGAAAAGTTACACATTCTGGACACCGGACGATAATTTTTAATTTTGGGATTTAAAAACAGATACTATTCTGGATAATTTCTATGCAACAGGAAACTTCTTCTTCATCAATATATGATTAAAGATGTGAAGAAGTAACTTCGGCAAAACCTAACGACAATCATAATAAAATTAGAAATCCCATCTGTACCCATAGTCAAATTGCCGTTCAAGCTTGCCAAACCTCCAAGAATATCAGACTCGGTAGACTCTTTTAGAATAAATGCTCATGTAGAGTAATTGCCTATAGTATTGTGAGATACATCAATGTTCAGCAAAGGCGTTCGTTATAGCAGTAGACGAGGACAAAATCATCGCACCAAAAGCTATCCTTAGTAGACGTGTAGAATTTGATCTGTCTCCAAGAAAACTATTTCACTAAAACCATTTGTGCCGCTTACGGAGCAAACGTAATTGAGGAGAGCACGACGCGGAAATAGATTTCTCAACGTTCAGGAAAACCATCAGATTTTGGCCAAGATCTTCTTAACGTTTTAATTTATGATGATCCACGCCTAAAAAAAAACTCGGGAATTTGGCATACCAATGGATTGAAACCAATAAACCCCTAATACGACGACGCATTCAATAGGCAAAGTTACTGGACGTTTAGTTGCCGCATGTTTGATGCGCAGGTAAAACATTTCCTAATACGACTTGTACATTTTCCATTCCTTGAATTTCATAAATTGCTTTTCATAATTGATACGATATTTAATGGAGTGTAAATTATTTACGACGTTTTCGACAATTTCTCTGATTTCAAATGGAAAATATGAAAAAATAGCATTCATTGTACATTAAATTCAACAAAAATTGACAAATGAAAATTTTAAATTGACAAATATAATTGTGTAATTTACTGTTACTTTTTAATAAAAAGCTATAAAAAAAGCAAATTAGAGAAAACAACATAGAACTTGTGTTAGTATTAAAACACTCGGTCTTGAGGGCTCACCTCACTTCGCTCACCGAGCCCTGAATTGCCTTATACCAGACATATATATATATATATTACGAGTAGGTGCGCAACTAAGTTCTCGTTGTTTTTCAAGAGATGGCTCCAGTAGTAAGTGCTGGTCGATTGTGACATAACCAAAACGTCATGAACCAAGCTTAAACATATGGTAAATAAACCGCTTTGACACATTAGTGATTTTGTTTTTGCGTCATATACTTTCGGTTGTGTGAAAATGTCTGATTTTATGCCAAATAATCGTCATTTGCGAGATGTGTTGCTTTTCTTCTTTCATTCGAAAAAACGGCGGCTGAAGCGCATCGAGAACTCCAAAAAGTTTGCGGAGATGATGCTTTAAGTGAAACAACGTGCCGTGATTGGTTCCGTCGCTTCAAAGATGGTGATTTCGATGGGAAGACCGAAAACCTTCGAAAACGCTGAATTGGAGGCATTTGAGGCTCGATGATGATCCGTGCCAAACGCAAAAAGAGCTTGCTTCAGCATTAGGAGCTACCCGCCAAGCCATTTCCCAGCGATTGCATGCGTTTGGAATGATTCAAAAACAAAGAAATTGGGTTTCTTATGATTTGGAGCCACGAGACGTCGAGCGTCGTTTTTTCGCTTGTGAACAACTGCTCCAGCGGCAAAAAATGAAGGGTTTTCTTCATCGCATCGTTACGGGTGATGAAAAATGGATTCATTACAGCAACCCAAAGAGAACAAAATCATGGGGACTGCCCGGTCATGCTTCTACGTCGTCGGTTCGGCCGAATATTCACGCTGCGAATGTTTTGCTGTGTATTTGGTGGGACCAAGGCGTTGTTGTTTATTATGAGCTATTGAAACCGAACGAAACCATCACTGGGGAACGGTATCGAACTCAATTGATGCGATTGAGTCGAGCACTGCGCGAAAAGCGGCCACAATACGAGCAGAGGCACGAGAAAGTGATTCTACAGCATGACAACGCTCGGCCTCACGTTGCCAAACCCGTTAAAACCTACCCCACCCGCCATATTCGCCAGATATTGCGCCGTCTGATTATTACTTGTTCCGTTCGATGGCACATGGTCTGGCTAAACAGCAGTTCCGCTAATATGAAGACACCTCAAAATGGCTTGATTCGTGGATAGCCTCAAAAGACGAAAACTTCTACCGTGACGGTATTTGAGCTCTGCCAGAGAGATGGGAAAAAGTTGTCGCTAGCGATGGGCAATATTTTGAACGATTCATTTGTAAACATTTTTTCACATTGAGTTGCATTTTCATAAAAAAACAGCGAGAACTTAGTTGCGCACTTATATATATATATATATATATATATATATATATATATATATATATATATATAATCTAAATGTATGAGAAGAATTAATTACTTTATTCACATATCAATCATATTAAATGCCACAAACCATTGTGCATATCGTATTGAATGTCATTCTCGATAATATTTCATTCTAGATGCATTGCAGTAAACTTAAGTTATTACCAAGTACTTACTTAAAAAACTCTATTATAATTTTAAATGACAGCATATGTATGGATATACATATATGCAAATATTTCTTGATAAAAGTAATAGAACTATTTTTCTGTCATGTTTATTTTGTAAATATTAAATAATGGTGAAGAGATTTTTTTCTAGTTTATCCTTATGTATTGAAACACGTACAGTACAAGAATCTAAAACATATTTATTTAGAATCAATTTATATTCATTATAACAATATGCTAATATGAGTTAGATAGAATGATATTGTAAAGGTTATCGGTAAAACAAATTATCATTGTAATAATTATGCATAATTCATATGAATACTTTGTAAATTCGTGTGAACACCAGCACCATTAAATTTCATCTGGTTCTCTTTAATGGCTATTGATTCTTTTGGGTTGAAATGTAGTATTAAGGACTATATTATGTGAAAATTTATCGAATAATAGGAAATTGCTTCTAACCACGTGCCCTAACTTGTAAAAGTTGAACATAGTAGAATAATTCAAATTGAATTTGGTATACACCATATGGTGAACGATCTTGAATAATTCAAGTTTTAATAAAACCCTATTTATGACACGTTTCGAGTATATCAACTCTCATTAGATAAACTGTGGTATTAATAACGAACTTATTCTTCGTGAGCTGTCGTACCGCTTACGGTACGACAATATCTAATATATCCTCTATCGTTCAAACTTAATGTTTGTCCCGCCAAATTTACAGCCATACTATCTCGGTGTTTATATTGACCGAACACTTTTAAACTTGGCATACGCCATATGATGAACATCTAACGGGTTTTGAGTATATCAACTTTCGATCAAGTAAACTGTGGTTGTATAAACGAATTTATTCTCATCACAACTTAACTATAGTTTTTTTTATAGCAGATTTAATATTGATCTAGAGTGTTTCGCGCATAGAAGGCGAACCGCTTCTTAACATTCGAGCATTTGGTGATACGTAATCTGCATTGTATATACAACTCGTGCGTAACTGAACTTATATTTTATTACACATCCGATATACGTCGGTAACGGCCTTGACTAGCCCGAGACATCCATCCCCAGCTTCTCTCGTCGCTCATACATGATGTCCAAATAAATCCGCTTTGTTTGTTATATACAGAATAACTAATTTAATTTTTCCTTTAATTATGTCTAAATTATGGTGTTTGGATATGGTTTCCATGCGCAATAATGTTCTTAAAATACCTATATCTAATATCTAATATCTTTGAAAATGACGAATATATTTAAGTTTTTTAGGGTTCTGTTTTGTTTCTACTCCTAAAAATTACAATAAATGAAAATATACTATTTGAATCTTCTAACCTTATTGTTTATCTTTTATTATATGTTGCATTATGGTACTCATAAAAAAAGAGTATTAACCATTTCCTATAAGAAAAAAATCAGCTTCAATATATAAAAATCACTTAACAACGTCATAGAACACTAGCTAGTGGGGAAAAATTATTTTCCATCAGTAATGGATCCGTAAAATTGACCTGTTCGAGTATTTTCGTCAAATGTCGATTAAAAAAGGTATGGATTTTATGTCAGACTTTTGCCGCGTGCTGTATAATAAACTCATTACAACAAAATGAATTAGAAAAAAAAATAACAAATACATGTAATTAAGCGAAACGAAGACAAGAAGACGCATCACCTCATCACATTACTGCTTGTCAGATATTTACTGAAACAATGTAATTTCACATAAACAGTGCAGTCTATAAAACGCTTCTCTCGTGCCTAACTATACACACCATATGGTTATGTTCCAAATAATTCGTAGCCATAAATGAAATTAAGCAAAACGTTAACGAAGCTCATAATATGCAGCAGAAACATGGCATAAAGTGAGATAATTTCAACACTATTTTAATTTATTTCCAAATTTAGGACAAAATCTTTGCTACTTTTTATTATTAACCAGTTTCCATTCAATTTATTTTTGTCCGCAGCTCAATATGACAGATTAAATTTACATTAAATACATCACTAAAATAAGTCTACTTTTAATCAAAATAAAAAATTCCAAGAACATACTACTATATATATATTGCAAATTCGTTTATATTTATACATACATATGTTAGAAATTAGTATACATTGATGATTATGAAATAATTTAACTTATGTGATGATTTGGTTGCCGTTACGAAAGTAGTTGTGTTTGTACATTTTTAACGCGTATTCATGTACATATATAAAATACTAACCAGTAGACCTACTTACGAGGGTAGCCATTTATATTTCGGGAACTGGCAACACTATTAGTGTTGCCTCCGATCTGACGATTGCATCGTGAAGTTTGTCATTTTTAACAATATACATATTTACCTAGTCAGTTTTATTATCCGGTCGCTATTTTTATTATTGACAGTAACTTGAAAATTTTATGTTAGCGAAAAAATGAAAATTAAATCGCGAACATTTTCGTGCAATTATTTTTAATAACTTTCAGCGTGGATTATCTCAACAAGAATGCATCAACGAGCTGAATTCTTTATATGGTCATGAAACACTACAGAAAACTACAATGTATCGTTGGTATAGTGAATTCAAACTTGGACGGCGTTCTTTGGACGATGAATTTCGTGAAGGTCGTCCCATAAATGTTGTTGTGTTGGAAAATATTAATACAGTATCTGAATTGATAATGCAAGACCGTCATGTGACATCCCGTGAGATCGAGGCATCTCTAGGTATTAGTAACACCAGCGTGCATAAGATCCTGCATGAACATTTAGCCGTCAAGAAGCTATGTTCACGTTAGGTACCACATAATTTTGCAACCGCTTAAAAAAGGACTCGCGTCGATTGGTGCACAAAATACAATGGCGATGCTTCAAAGAACATTTATAAAGTTGTTACAGGCAGTCGACTGTGTGGGTATTCCAAGATGAGCCAAAACCAACAAAAGTTTCTCGCGCAGGAAGCACGTCATGACAAATGGTCGCCTGTTTTTTCGAAAAAACCAGTCACTTTGCAACCGTACCTTTAGAGAGTTGTAGGACGGTCAATTCCGAATGGTACACAACTATTTGTTTACCAAAAGTTTTTAAAAAAATGAGGAAAACAAACCGAAAACAATAGATCATTCTTCACAATGACAATGCGAGCTCTCACAGGTCGGTTGAAACAATTGAATATTCGACCAGGCAAAACATTGATGAGTCATCCGCCGTACAGCCCTGGTCTAGCACCCTGTGATTTCTTTTTGTTCCCACACGTGAAGAACGAACTAATAATTTTTCCGAGATTTGTTTATTAGTCCCGGTTTTTAATCTTTACACACAATATGAAAATATAAATTGACAATAAATCAAAATCAATGAAAGTTAACTGCTGCAAAAATGTTTTAATTTGTTAGCCATCATTTTTGTAGAATACCCTGGCATATAGTTTGTGCCAAGAATTGTTAATGTCTCCTCACTTTCTGCGCCCAGTCTAGCTGTTCAAATAATCTTCTATACGATTTCGCGCCCAGTTTACCTCCATCCATTACAAATATTTATAAAACATAATCTATTTATACTTATATCTTGATATTACAACATAACAGGAAAACTAAACTGACCATTACAGAGGGGAAACCTAAAACACGAGAGAAGGTACTTTAAGAGGACTACAATTCTAGATACAACAAGAAAATCCTGATCGTTAAACAGATTAAGCATTTAGCATTAAAACTACTTATTTGATGTAGATTCATTGACTTTAAAAGTTTCGTTCACAGCAATCGGAATATAAATAGTAAATAGTTTTAAAACAAGATATTATATCATGACGACGAGAATTACTTTGCGGTTAATTAAGTTCTTAAAATAACTTTGAAACAGTTCGCACAAAATAATTTGCCTTTTACTATATCCTAACGCTTGTCTAATAATACATCAGATATATTTTAGATTAATTGTTGCTGTTTATCGTTTAATTTGAATTTTTTGCTTTGAAATCTATCATCGTTATAAAATTGTATAAAAGTTTGTGTAATTTCATTAAGTTTTCGTACAATATATTTTTATTGTACCATATATCTGTCAATAACAATTCGTCAATATTTTCTTGTATATTTATATTAGTAGTAATAGTGTAGAACTCCAAGACCAATGCAGACGTATTTATTTAATTTTTTTGATTCGGATAATGAGGGCGTTATTATCTTAACAATAAAAAAAAACCTCTTTGACTCGGGATGTCGTAACGGGAAGATAAAAAACCATATACTTGTCAAACACCCTTATACTAATCGTTTTACGTCGCAACCCCAAATCTCTATTCTAAACTCACGCTATTTTGAACTCTTCCAGATGTTTGTAACCGATGATACTTCACGCCTCTATTTTTTCTACTAACTTTGTATGTGCATATAGGTACACACGTAAGTATTTATATGTAAAAAAATGTGGTCGTATCACATATGTATTTCAGGGTATAAATCAGTTAATAATCCGTATTGGTCCATTTAAAACTAATTTAAGATGAAAAGAGGGTAAATATAAAAAGAGAAAGAGTAAATTAAGAATATTTAACTGTAGTTGAATTTGATGGAGCCTGTGGTTGATTGACTTGATCAATAAGGTTGATATATAACCCCTTTCCACAATTAACTATTTGTAAATTCTGTATACGCATTTCGACAACCAAGTTGTCATCATCAGCAGATAATTTCAAAGTGTCGCACCTGGTAAAACACGGCGAAGAAATTGTACGAAAAATACACTCCGTACGCGATCCGCACCGTTGCAAACCAAGATCTGCTGATGATGACAACTTGGTTGTCGAAATGCGTATACAGAATTTACAAATAGTTAATTGTGGAAAGGGGTTATATATCAACCTTATTGATCAAATATTTAACTGATAATATATTTCGACAATCGATAGAGATAAAGTATTATATATAAAAAAATTGATATTATGCCCATATTTTTATAAACGAATGATATATATATATAGGGGAAGTTGTTTGCAATTCGAAAGTGGGAGAAAACGAAACTGCCAGTGAGAGATATTCTATCCTCCTTTCTCGCGCGCTTTAACCTAACTGCACTCTTTCCACTTGTGGACAGCGCATATCTAATTCTAGAATGAACAAGTCTGTATATATATATATATATATATATATATTTCAGCGCTACGGACCTTTAGACCTATGCCTTATCACATATTACATTTCAAAACCTATATAAAGGGTTTTCCAATAGGGACTTGACAATTTTAATTCAATTTGTGAACGCACCCTTTCACTAATCATCGAACTGTCACTGTCAATTTATTCAGTAAACTTAACATTTTCATCATGGTAAAGTACACAAACGAACAACGTCTGCAAATTAAAAAATTTACTACAGAAATTCGGAGTCGGTGACCGCTACTTTAAGAGCGTTAACTCCGATTTTCGGTTTTTTGGCTCAATGGGTTCGTCAATAATATGCGTTATTGGTCGGGTGAAAATCCACATGTGCTTCATGAAACACCACTTCATCCACAAAAAATAACTGTTTGGTGCGGTTTGCATGCCGGCGGCGTCATAGGGCCATATTTTTTCGTCGACAATAATGATCGTCACGTTACTGTGAATGGTAATCATTATCGCGCCATGATTACCGATTATTTTTGGCCCGAATTGGAAGATATGGACTTGGACAACATGTGGTTTCAGCAGGACGGTGCCACAAGCCACACAGCACACGTTACAATCGATTTATTGAAGAGTAAGTTTGATGAGCGTGTTATCTCAAGAAATGAACCAGTCGATTGGCCGCCTACGTCAAGTCATTGGTCTATGCCAACAAGCCGACAACGTTGGAAGAGCTCAGAGCCAACATTGAACGCGAAATAGCATCCGTTTCGACCGAATTATGTGGTCGAGTCATCGAAAATTTGGTCCAACGAATCGACCGCTGCAAACGTGCCCGCGGTGGCCATATGAACAAAGTCGAGTTCCATTCATAAATGTTTTGATTGTACTTCAACCCGATAATAAAGTTTTTGAAATATCTCAAATGGTCTGTATTTTATTTTGAAAAATAGTGTCAAGTCCTTATTGGAAAACCCTTTACCTATTACATTTTCTTAATCCTTTCCACAATTTTCCTTCATTCGTCTCTATCTCCCTCACTGTTTCTCCAATCTTTCACTCCCACTTTCCCCATATCACTCACTACCGCATCCAGCCATCTCTTCTTTGGGCACTGCCTCTTCTTCCCACCAAATGATGTAAGAACTTTTAAAATAATTTATATAATAAAATAAATAAATAAATAAAATAAATGAAGAGCACAAACTCTCACATATGTACATACACTATAAGCAAACAATATATATTCTGCTATTATTCCGTTATATACTCACAGTTACACTACAATATAATATCAGATACTAATCATCATCCACGCACAAACACAATCTAAAAACAAACACAATCTAAACCCAAAAAAAACTTGGCGGCGATTCGTTGCAGAAACTGTCTTAAATTTAAGCGCTTTCGTAATAACTAGAGAACGGAAATTCGGTCGGTGCTACATTAGACGTAGACCGAGAACAAAGAAGAGATTTCGTCATTGATATGTATGTATATAATGCAGTGTACGTCTTCGTTCAGACGTGTTCACTAGAATGACACCGTGGGTCGAAAAAATAACCTCTTTTCGTTCACGAGATATTCGCAACCGTTTGGAAAAGTGGTCTTTTTTCATTCCCGAGATGTTAGCAATCTTTTGCAGGTAATTGCAAGATTTTGGTAAGGAACTGCGCGAAACTTACTCACGAAAGTGGATGTTTTCTGGGTGTCTACTTATGTATCATGACATGCTTGTTAAGCTCGTTCAAATCGGAACCTTCTATCTCTTTTTATTCCCGAGATATTCGCTATCATAAAAATGCCGTTCTTGGTGTGTAACTTCGAAACATACTTTCAAAAGTGATTGTTTTTTCGGTATCTACTTATGTATCATGATACGCTTGTTACACTCTTTTCGTTTCCAAGATATTCGCAATGATATTTGTGTCATTGGAAGCAGAGAAATTGCGCATAAAGTAAGAGTGTGTATTTGGTATTGGTCGAAAACTGAATTTTGAACAAACAGCAAATATCAAGTTCTGTTTCAAACTCTGTAAATCGTTTACTGAAACGTTTAATTTGATGAAACAAGTGTATGGTGATGCGTGTTTATCACGTACGAGTGTGTTTGACTGGTATAAATAATTTAAAGACGGTTGAACAGACATAAATGGCGATGATGCTAAAAGGTCTGTGCTTTCGGAAAGTTACATCGAACTTGTGCGTGAAATTGTCAGAAATGAGTCGAAATCCTCAATGCAATACGTGGGAATGAATTCATCGCATTTTGACACAGCAGTCGAAAACTTCAGGTATTTTATTATAACTGGCAATGAGACGTGGTATTTTCAATATAATCCAGAGACCAAGCGTAAAAGCTCTGAATGAAAGCATCCAAGCCAAGAAAGACCGAAAAAAGACCGTTTGGAGAAGTCAATGTTGACTTGTTTTTATTAGTCGAAAGGCATAGTGAACAAAGAGTTTATACCAACTAATCAATCAGTCAATGCTGTATATTATCTTAGTGTTATGAAGCGTCTTCTGGCGCATATTCGTCGTGCGCGCTCTCAATATCGTGAAAATGGTAACTGGCGTTTGTTACAACCATCTTATCGCTCGACGCCATTAACCATTCACCGGATTTGACCCCCTGTGATTTCTATCTATTCTCCAAATTACATTTACCGATGAAAGGACAGCGCTATGCCGACATGGAAACCATTAAAAAGCGTCAACAAGAATCTTGAAGAACATCTCTAACGATGAACTTGAAAATTGATTGGACACGTTAATTGACCGTGATAAACGTTGTCTCGAAGCTGAAAGCGACTACTTTGAATAAAATAAATGAATGTTACCAAAATAGTAAGTTTTATTTTTAAAAAAGTTCCGTTTTCTTTGAGACAGACTGTGTACAAATACTTGTGACTACAAACTGTAATTATTCAGAAAATTTCTTCATTAGTATTTTCGATTACTTTTTTTCATCCAAAGCCGAAATTATCGTGTTCATTCCTTTGTTCTGCAGTTTAACAATAGAGTATTTAATTTTCAAAATCGTATTCGCCTACAATCTCCTCTCAGCATATTGTTAGGAACGCAAGTATTTCCATGATTCATATTTGTTAGAATAGCAGAGTTATTATTACTCAACAGTTGTCATTCATCAAAATACATGAAAATAGTTCGGTTAAATTTAGAAATACGGACAGCAAAAACAATGATGCAGGAACAATTAAATTATGTAACAACCATTGTTTGTCAGAAAATTTTGGCAATTTTGATATTTATTGGTTTTGACTTTGAAATATTATTCATAGAATAATTTTCATATTACGCAAGTTACAATTTGAATAATTAACTACAAACTTCTCAGATATTTTTCATTTTCAAATTACAAATTGGTTTGTTTACAAGGTTCTAGATGGTTAAACTCCAGTCGAAAAATTACTTAACAAGGGACGTTATGAACTCTAAATTATAAAATTTGTCATGCAACAGTTAACAAGTTTTTCTAATGATACCATTAGTTTTTATTTAAAAATTTTTTTAACGTATAAACTTTTTATACATACAGATAGATACATATAAAAACAGATAAATAGAAATAATTCTGACACAACTATACTACACTCGTCAAAAATTACTTACAAAGCCAGTAAAATCTTAATTAAACAAATGAAGATACAACGAAGACTTCCTAAGTTAATGTAGTATATTCTTTCTTTGTTTGTACTAAATAACATATATTCAAATCACTAGAGATTTCCTTTAAAATTAAGTAATTTAATTACATCTTAATACGAGGGTTGCCGTTTATATTTCGGGAACTGACAACACTGTTAGTGCTGCCTCCGATCTAAAGATTGCATCGTGAAGTTTGTCATTTTTGGCAATATATTTGCCTTGACAGTTTTATTATCCTGTCGCTATTCTAGTGTTGACAGTTACTTCAAAATTTTATGTCAGCGAAAAAATTTGAATTTCATTCAATTATTTTTCATAACTTTCGGCCTGGATTATCTCAACAAGAATGCATCGGCGAGCTGAATTCTTTATATGGTGATGAATCACAATCGAAAACTACAGTATACCGTTGGTATAGTGAATTCAAACTTGGACGGCGTTCTTTGGACGATGAATTTCGTGAAGGTCGTCCCACAAATGGTGTGTCGGAAAACATTAATGCAGAGTCTGAATTGACAATGCAAGACCGTCATGTGAGATACCGTGAGATCGGAGCATCTCTAGGTGTTAGTAACACTAGCGTGCATAAGATCCTGCATGAACATTTAGCCATTAAGAAGCTATGTTCTCGCTGGATAACACATAATTTAACAACCGTTCAAAAAAGGACTTGTCACGATTGGTGCCAAGAAATGCACAAAAAATATAATGGCGGTGCTTCAAAGAACATTTACGAAGTCGTCACACGTGATGAATCTTGGATCTATACGTATGAGCCCGACAGTAAACAGCAGTTGACTGTGTGGGTATTCCAAGATGAGCCAAGACCAACAAAAGTTGGTCGCGCCCGAAGCACATCGAAACAAATGGTCGTCGGTCAATTCCCAATGGTACACAACTATTTGTTTACCAAAAGTTTTTGAAGAAATAAAGAAAACAAACCGAAAACGACAGATCATTCCCCACCATGACGGGCAAAACATTGAATTAATGAGCCATCCGCCGTACAGCCCTGATCTAGCACCCTGTGATTTCTTTTTGTTCCCACACGTGAAGAATAAACTTCGTGGTCAACGATTTTCTACGCCGGAAGAGGCAGTTGAGGCATTCGAAAATCATATTTTGTAGGTACCACCTTCACAGTGGCAGCAATGCTTTTCGGATTGGTTTAAATGAATGCAAAAGTGCATTGATTGTCAAGGATTTTCACGACACTGTTTTTACTCGAGTGTGAGCAAACGCGGCACCCATCTTGCGCACAGCTATCACATGTCCAAATTTTCAGATAATATGCGATGAACCACACTTTTTGAAATGCCTACTATTTCTGCTAACTCGCACTTTCAGTCGACGATCTCCAGTACCGCTTTGTGGATTTTCTTCACCATTTCTGGATTCCTCATCTCATTTGGTCGGCCACTGCGATGCTCATCTTGGTAGCTCGTATTGCCTCATTTAAATTCTGCTACCCAATATTTCACTGTTGTAAACGAAGGAGCAGACTCACCCAGAGTAGAATCCAGTTCAGCCTTTATATCGGTTGGGCTGAGGCCTTTGAAATAAAAGTATTGTATGACGTAACGATGACCAATTTTCTCCATTTTTACAAATTCACTGAAAACGTTCACTAAAATACTAAATAACGTGGCGTCTTCTAACTTGAAGCATATGCTTTATAAATTGTGTACTTTCTAATACAGTGATATTTTTCAAATAACTACCGCTGTCTTATTTTGTTATTACTTTACAATAGCCCTTAAAAATAGTTGTTCACATTCCGGCTTAACGGAAATCATTGCATTTTCTTATTTGAACAAAATAAAATTTTACAACTAGTAAATATCTCTAATTACAATATAGAAAATATAGCGAACGATAACGTATCTATCTATTTGCAATATCTATACGATTAAGCGGTATTTAGATATTAACAAGTTGAAATTAATTGCTTTTGACTTCGTTTGACGTAAACACAACTTACCGATGAAAAATAATGGTGCAAATAGTATTTAATATTACGGAAGTATTTAATCTTAGTTAACTAATGCATTAAACATGTAATTAATGATTGAACGTAGAATCCAATATTACATTTCCATTAAACGTTTTACTCTTAATATATCAAATTATACATACTTTTAGTTGAATGTCGATTAGTAAACTAACTACATTTCCTCATAATTCGAAAGATAATAATATTAAAATAATTACGTTGCTTTTAAAATATCACGGGAGTGTTAAATGTACAAAGGGTACTAGGAAAGTTTTGCAATATGACGCAACAATGAATTGTAGGAAGCTGCTTGTTACTGCATGTTGAGACATGTTCATACGTGCATAGTAGCCGCCGCGCCATGTCGATAGGCTCAGTTATTCATTAGCAGTGAGTATGTAAAGTGCTTGCGATGGCATCGTGGTCGCGAAATGAGATAAGGGCAGTTTTGAGTTATAATTTCGAGCGTGGTTTAAACATAAACCAGTGCTTCGAAAAAATGACTCTTGCACTAGGTGATGTTTGTCCACATCGCACAACGATATTCAGGTGGTATAGAGAATTCTAAAAGGGAAATTTAACTGTGGAGGATGCTGAGAAGCCGGGAAGGCCACGAACGTCAGTTACGGAGGAAAACGTTACTACTGTGAGGAAAATGCTTGGCAAGAATAGGCGAGTGACCTACCAACAGATAGAGGGTACTTCAGGCCTAAATGCACCAGCAATTCTTTCGATTCCGCATGATCAATTCCACGTGAAGAAACTTTGTTCTCTCTGGATACCGCATCGACTGACTGAAGAGCAGACTTGGTGCCGGGAGATGCTAAAAAATTTTGATAGGGGACAATCTCAGTATGCGAACATCGTAACAGGTGTACTATTACGATGCGCCGACCAAAGCTTAAAACAAAGTTTGGGTCTTTGATGATGAGGCCACACCCATAGTTGTCAGAAAATCCCGATCTGTAAAGAAGAAAATGTATGCCGTATTTTTCAAATCGAGTGGAATTGTGGAACGCGCCGTTTCGGACACACAGAATACAGTCACGGCTAAGTGGTATAGTGAACAGTGCCTGCCTAATGTCATTAGATCTATGAAGAACCTGCGGCCAAAGTCAAGAATGGACACCTGGTTCCTCCATCACAATAATGCTCCAGCTCACCGCACCAAAGCCTGCACCGAATAGTTGACCACGACAGGATTGAAACTTCTCGAGCACCCTCCCTATAGTCCAGATCCTGCTCCCTGCTCCTTTGCACTGTTCCCGCACGTGAAAATGAAGTTAAAAAGAGGCAATTGTGATGAGGACCTTTTGCGGGTTTGGGACAACGAGTGTGCTTTACTCCCTAGCGAAATTTGGAAGAACTGGTTTAAAGACTGGTTTCGGAGGATGGAGAGGTGTATTGAGTGTACCCTTTGCTTTGAAAAAATTAAATAAACAAAACTGTATTGCAAAACTTTCCTAGTACCCTTTGTATGTGTGAATTTGCACAGATTGCAGATAACGAATTAAAAGGTCTTCTAAAATAAATATTTAGCAAGGCTGTACTTGGTAAGTCCTATTTATTACACAGGCTTGCAATGGAAAAATTGTTTTAAATATAATCAGTGGTTTTTATAGTTTTTTTTACGCTGATTACGGAAAAAATAATAAAAGAAATTCATTCACCGATAGCTTAGTAACAAATTTCACTTGAAATTATCGACAACTAGGCATTTTAAGCAAGTAACTATTGCAGTGTTTAATCTTAATAATTAATATTAGACTTAGATTGGCCGTGGAAAATATTAATTTAGTGGCAAGTGTTTCATTTTATATTTTGTGTTGTTAATTATAATTAACAACGTAAATTATATTTTACGATGGCTCCTAGAACATGTGTTACTTCACTCGATTGTTTTTGCTACATTGATGGTAATTATGTTGTAAAAAAGTAACTAAAATGGGCCCAAAAGAAAAAGCAGCATGGATATCTTTTAATAATATGAGCCTAAAAGTACATTTTCTTCACTCATACCTAGACTACTTTCCAAACAATAATGGATATTTGTCATTTTCTTTGTACCAACAATTATGAAAATTATTTACTCCAGGTGATCTCTAGTTATGGCTTTTAGTGTAATTGTTCTTACAATATCTTATTTTGTTTTAATTATTTGGTTCATTGGATTAAATTTGTTAGCTGGTTTTATTTCTTTCTTTAGGCAATTTGCATTCACATCAATATTTACGTTCGTTGCCCAACCACATACTCTTCAGAATATTTTTACTTTTGAGATACCTGGCATTTCCTTTATTTCATTATTATTATTATTATTATTATTAATTATTTTTTCTTTACATTCTTTGAATTTTTTTGCAACATTTTTGATTCTTCCCATATCTCATTCTTCGTTAAATGTTTTCTTTTATTTTTTATGTAGTTACGGATATAAGAATCTTATATATAGTAGGGAAACAAGTTATAGCAACCTGACTTGGGTGTGCCACATTGATTACTTGTGTCGCAATTTGGCATCAGCAATATACTCTATACGAAGAGTGAAACTGGTGGCTACACCCGAGACGGTTAGGACTGTGTATTATGCAAATTTTCAGAGCAGGGTTTTGTATGGCCTATTGATGCGGGGCGCGTCTGGCGCGACAGAGGCGGTTTTCGGGATGCAAAAGAGTGCAATCAGAGCCCTTAGTGGTGTATCTAACCACAAGTTGTGTAAACGTATTCTGAAAACACAAAATACTGACCCTCCTATCCTTGTATATACTTGCTTGCCTGGAGTTTGTTGCCAGATAAGTTCTGCAAAAATGGTGATTTTCACGAATATGAAACACGAAACCAGAGTAGTTTGGTCATACCGTATCATCGCATTGGGAAAAGTCAGCTAAGTTCAAATTACGTGGCCGTGAAGATATACAATGCTTTGCCTTATAGGTTTAGGAGCCTACTATGGATTAGTCTCAAAATATTAATAAAAAAGGTTCTGATGGAGAACGTTTTCTATTCAGTAAATGACTTCCTGAAGTATAAGTTTTGACATTGCCATTTTTGTGTTTTTATGTTTTAATTGGTACTCTGGTGTTTTGTTTTGTATAGATCTTGCGGGTTTTAACGTGTTTGGTGGCGCATTAATTGTGAGCCACAAAGGTTTTCTTTTTTGTGTTTTTATTTATATATGATTATTCTATGACGTGTGTATGTACATATATATCAATAAATTATTATTATTATTATTATTATAGGACGATAATTTGCAGGATTTATAGTTTCATTTGTTTTTGGCTTTAAACAGGTCAAATCTTGAGTGAAGATGAGTGGTAATTCTATTGGGTTATGTAATACTTTGGTCAGAAGCTATGCCACTTTATCATAGATATTTGTCATTTTTTTGTACCAAAAATTATGAAAATTATTTACTCCAGGTGATTTACAGTTACGACTTTTTGTGTAATTGTTGTTACAATATCTTGTTTTGTTATAATTATTTGGTTCATTGGATTAAATTTGTTAGCTGGTTTTATTTCTTCCTTTAGGCAATTTGCATTTCATTAATATTTACGTTCGTTCCCCAACCATATATTTTTCAGAACATTTCTACTTTTGAGATACCTGGCACTTCCTTTATTTCAATATTATTATTATTATTACAATAATAATTTCTTCTTTACATCCTCTCTTTCGTTCCTCATATAATGTCTCATTCTACTTTAAGTGTTTTCTTCTATTTTTTATGTAGTTACGAATGTAAGAATCTTATACATGGTAGGGAGACATGTTATAGGGCCATAATATATTTGAATTATTAGTTTTAATGTTTTGGCTTTAGACAGGTCAAGCCTTGAGCGAATAAAAGTGGTAATTCTGTTTGATACTTTGGTCATAAGTTGCGCCATTTTATCATGGATATTTGTAAGTTGTTTACACCAAAAATTCAGTATAATAATAATTATTAGCATTATTATTATTAAATTAGGAATATGTTTCTAAAAGTTACTTTTAATAACAAATTTTATTGCGCAAATAAAATACGTGTAAATGAAACAATTGTATATATGTACATTAGCTTAAAAACATGTTTAGAAAATTTTTCCAATGACCTAAAAAAACATAAGGAAAAGTAGCCAGAACACAACCAAATAAAACAATGAATTTAATTTAGCCATCCTGAGCTTTTGTAATTGATTTATTGCTTCATCACAGGTCACAGAATACCACAAATTAATAAAGATGTCGAAATTTAAAAATTCTAACATATTAACATATTAAACCAAACCGAATTCGACAAATTTGTGGCACTTAAAAACAGGTCAGAAATAATAAAGAAACTGTCAACAATCGTTAAGCTTTCTGTAGTCATTGAAATGAAGACATTGCATTTTTGACGATATGAGTTGAAACGATACTTCCTAAGGTATTTTAAACAAGTTGCGTTGCATCCTAAATTATGCGGAAGTGATAAATTTTTCGTGTGTAATAAAATTTTCCAATTGTACAAACGATAATAAAGATGGTTTCGGAGTAAATATTTAAGCAATAATGTAACTTCAAAGAAATTAGTTCACGCTTCAGAACCTTGATAATTCTTTGGTTTTTAGCAACAAAAACTAAAAAAAAATATTTACAAAATCGATTACAATGGCGCAATAACATTTTGTCTGACTTCTTCGTTTTATTTTTTCAATAAAAAGAGGATGAAAACAACTTGAATAAACGTATCAAGTTCATCTTATTTACCTAGTAAAGCAGGAAATAGGATTTTAAAGCAGCTGGTATTGTGTCATATACCGTCTTATACAATACTAAGTATTTTCAAGAATTTTTATGAATTGATATAATAATTGATGCAAAATACTGTCTAAATACATTAACAGAAATCAACAGACTAATTGTTTTCAATCTGTGGTTGATTAACTTAATCACTTAAAGTTGATATATAACCCCTTTCCACATTAATTTTCGTATTCTGTACACGTATTTCAACAACTAAGTCGTCAACATCAGCAGATAATTAAACAGTGTTGCACCTGGAAAACTATAGCAAAAACCAGCCCGAAACAAATTCCGTACACGATCTGTACCATTGAAATTCGTGTGCGTAAATGTGGAAAGAGGTTATACACCAACCTTAAGTGATTACGACTAATTGTTAATGTTAATGACTAGCGGTGTTGCAACAATACTTTGTGTAGGTCGTTTTCTTAAGAATGCGCGTGGTAATCTATGTAATGTATAAACTTCATGCTTTACATCTTGTACCAGAAACTAATAAAAAGTATTATCCAAACGTAAATGAATGAATTGCTTAAATAAAAGCTGTGCCTCTTAAATTTCCTAAATGAATTTCGCAGACAGTAGACAGTATCCCGGCATCCCTCAACCATCAGCCACTTCTTACATGTTGAATAACATTGTTACAGACACACATATATATACATATATATATATATATATATATATAATTTGTTAAAGGTGCTTTGGTCGACCGTGTATATGATAATCCAAAATAATAATGTTAGTCGGGTATTCGGTCAATGTTAGGAAAATTAAAAACCAATCCTTTGTTTTATACTCTATATTTCGTTGCAAATCGTTGCAACTTCATCAGGAGTTCTGAAACAATATCATGTACACTATATTGATCATGTTACTAATCAATATAGTGTATTATATATATATATATATATATATATACATATATGTATATTTATGTAGATATATATGTTGAAAATGTTCAAAATAACAAAACACTGTTACTCAACATGTAAGAATTGGCTGTGATGGTTATATATATATATGTGAGTATTATTAGATTTTTGGGGTCTCCGCGATGTTAGACAAAGAAGAAACAACTCGCAGAAATGGTTGGAGTATCCGATACAACAATTTTTAAAATCCTACACGATCATCTCGGCATGTCTAAGGTCAGCGCAAAATGGGTGCCGAGAATGCTCACGCCGCCGCAAAAACAACAGCGCGTAGAGTGTTTGCGTGCATTTTTGGACCTCTGTAATGAAGACAAGGATGGTGTATTGAGTGGAATTGTTACTGGAGACGAAACTTGGGTTCATCATTATGAACCTGAGTCCAAACAAGACTCCATGCAGTGGCATAAAAAGGGCACAGCACCTCCCAAGAAATTTAAAGTGTCACAATCAGCTGGGAAACTCATGGCAACGGTATTTTGGGACTCGGAAGGAATATTGTTGATTGATTATAAAGATAAAGGTTTTTCTATAACCGGAGAATATTACTCTTCAATATTAGAGCTACTAAAAGAAGCCATTAAAGAGAAAAGACGGGGAAAATTGACAAAAGGTGTTCTGCTTTTGCAGGACAACGCGCACATCCATAAGAGCCGCGTTGCGTTAGCTGCCCTGCATAAGGTGGGCTTCGAAATTGTGAATCACCCACCCTACAGCCCAGACCTGGCCCCGAGTGATTATTACCTGTTTCCGAAAATGAAAAAGGAGCTTCGGGGTAAAAAATTTACTGCCGATGATGAAGTCAAGGAGGCAGTTTCGGCGTATTTTGCAGATAAAGAGAACTCATTTTTTTATGAGGCTATAAATAAATTAATTGAAAGATGTTAAAAATGTATCCGTCTTGCAGGTGAATATATTGAAAAAGAAAAATAATTTGGTTTTTTTATTTCCACCCCTTGTCCCCCATTCCGCGAATATAAAAACGCTCCCTCGTAGCTTAAACATAAGACTCCAAAATCACAAATGGTAGGACTAACTAATTTAATGTATCGGTTATATCTTTATATCAAATAAATTATACTTTAATTAGACTTGGCAAATAAAACACATGTTTATATAAAAAAAACAAAAACCGATTTAATTAAATACTGTTACAATTTTATAACAATTAATATAACAAAAAAATCGTAAATAATGAAATAGTTAACAATTAAAAGAAACATGAAATATAACAATGTAAATAGGGTTGCATACAATATTATTATACTATTATTTTCCCTCGTAAAATGTATTAACGTGATAATAATTAAATAATAAATTAAATAATTTTAAAAGTACAAATAAAGTTAATAGTGATAATGTGAAGCAAGCTGGTAAGCTAGTAAAATTAATTAGTATGTTTATGTATCAATTTTCATAAACTAACAGTAATTAAATGTTCATTCTATTATTTTTTTTTAAAAAAAATAGGGTTATATCATAATTCTTTGTAAATCAATCGTTTTACATATTTATATATTTAGTTAATTAAATCTTGGTTTACCTAATTAAGGCCTTTTCTATTTACGTTTGAAATTTCTAATATTCAAATCTAATGAGTTTCGTGTATAATTTGATCTTTTCATAGGTACCTTTTTGTCAATGTACAAACTCTAATACGGCTATCGGCATATGATTATATCTTTAACATCCTAGATGTTCCTTTTCGGATGATATAATTTAGGATACGGGTTTTCTAAGATGGGTCTATGGGTTCGGGATGTAGGCTCCTTTGGGATAACAGCTTGCAAATAATTAAAGATTAATTAGGTGTTGCATTCCAGAAATAACTATTCTCGACGTAATATCTATGCTAATGATAATTTAGAACCTCTCATTGGACAAGTTAGAAAATATATTATATTAATTTATAATCAATTTTTATCAGAGTAAAATTTTTATAGACTAGCTTGAAATATTCCAAATTTTGACTTCCTACTTCAATTGTTCGTGCTTGTCATCTCGTTTCTCTTGATATAGATTTATAAATATTACTATCTATTGTTTTATAGTAAATTTAAAGAAAGCGATGATTTATATAATTAGATTATATTATTTTCTCTATTATATTTGCATTTTATACAATTTTAAATGTAGATAGTAATATAGATGCAAGTTATAAATTTGGTATAATCTCGATACAATTTGTATATCAACAAATGGCATTTAGTAGATTACACGTGTCATATAATTGTTTGAATAGAATAAATTAAACTTAAATCTTATTAAAATTTTGATAAATAAATACAGGACCGTACATAAACTTATTAGGAAATCATAATGCTAATATTGAAAATTTGATTATTATTAAATATTATTAAATTACGAGGATGGTCCCATAAGTACCCGACCTGGCCTAGAAATGGCGGTAGTTGTTTGAAAAATATCACTATATTAGAAAGTACACCATCTATAAAGTATATATGTATTTCAAGTTTGAAGACGCCACGTTGTTTAGTATTTGTTTGGCAGCCATCAATAGTGAACGTTTCCAGTAAATTTGAAAAAATTGAGAAAATTGGTCATCGTTACGTGATAACAATACTTTTATTTGAAAGGCCTCAGCCCAACTGATATAAAGGCTGAACTGGATTCTACTCTGGGTGAGTCTGCTCCTTCGTCGAAAAAAACCGAAATATTGGGTAATAGTTGAATTTGATGAAGCCTGTGGTTGATTAACTTAATCACTAAGGTTGATATATAACCCCTTTCCACATTAACATTTGTAATTCTGTATACGCATTTCGACAACTAAGTTGCCATCATCAGCAGATTAACCGCAAAGTATCGCATCTGTTAAACCACGGCGAAAAATACCTGTACGAAAACACTCCGTACGCGGTACAAACCGTTGAGAAACTGTGTGTACGTCTAGTTTATATATATATATATATATATATATATATATATATACATACCAGCGAAGTTCGTATATAATAATAATGTATATATTTGCCCAACAGATCTTTACAATCCTATTACAGGACAACTTTTAAGTCTAATTACTTCTGCTTTGACTTACAGTGAACACACAATTTTCTAAATACATTAAATACTAATTTGTAAGACACACCACCACAAAAAGTATAAACACACTTATACACGACAAACACGGTAAGTGCACTGACGTAAAATCGTTGGTAAGGGACTATAGTTAATATCCAAGGCTGTTAAATTATTAAAGTTATTACATATTCGGTAGACAGGCGATCCAATCAGTACATTTGTTCTTGGAATGGGAAGGCGAAATGTGTTCGTTATCCTAGTCGCTTGCCTGGGAACCAAAAACTTTATCTTTGCCAGAATTTCTGGTGCGTCAATTCTATTATGTAGAAGATGGTAAAGAAATTTTATTCCATTGCGGTGTCTACGGAGCTCTAATGGTTCTACATTAAATGTAGTTAGTAGATTAATATGGCTGTAGCCCCGAGGTGGATAGTTCCCAAACTGGCGAAAGAAGAGGTACTTTAGAAAACGCCTTGTTTTATAAAGAGGTGACCACACCAATGACGCATATTTAAGTTTTGATCTAACAAAGGCAAAATAAAGTGGTAGTATGCTGTCGATTGACGAGAAGGACTTGGTGGTCCTAATTATGAAACCCAAAGTTTTTATTCAGCATTGGATATGTTATCTATATGGTTATTGAATAATAATTTTAAATTAAATGTAATACCCAAATTCCTTAACAACCTAGCATTTATATATGTATCTATATATATATATATATATATATATAAACATAAGACAAAAAAATCGTCGACCAATAATAAAAGCTTATTGATAAATTTATAAATAAAATTAGAGAAATTTTATTTATTTGCAATTAAGGAACTAAGTGTGATTTTCGTTATCTATATACAAATTACCTAGCATCATGTCTTTTTGTATTTTAAATCGCTCATACATGAATACATATTTCCTTCTAACTGCACTTGTTAGAATCGAACTAAAAATCTTAATAATTATTAAATATAGACAAAGTTCTTTACAATTACTATCTACATAGAATTACATTATAGAACTTAAATTCATATGAAAAATGTTATCTTTAAGTATTTTTAAAAATTAACCTTTTTTGCAATATATTGAATTCGTGTATATTTGATTTTTTTGTTATGCATCTTTTTACACACACGACCTAACACACACACACACACACATATATATATATATATATATATATATATATATATATATATATAATATATGTTTCTTAAAATCAATCCATTCCCATAACAATATCCTTTTTCAATTGATCTGATACTTTCTTTTGAAATTTATACATAATTATTACAATGCCAACTAATCTTATAAAAACCTTATAGATATCCTTCTATCTATTTCAAATTAGCATATTGCTACAATGTTCTAAATAAGCTATAAAGAAACCTATACAGTATTATTTAAAATTTACATAATAAGCACGGCAAAAAATGGTTTTATTTCTTTTTATCAAGAAATTTTTGTATACATATTTATACATACATCATTATCTAAGATTATAATAGAATCTTTCTAGTAAGTAGATACTTAGTTGCAAAATCAAGTTTAGTGCAATACATGTATAACGAAACATTATTAAGTATGAAATTTAACCCGATGTGCACCAAAAGGTACAAAGTTGGTTCCATCTAATATGCTTGATAAGTAGAACAAAGTACTTAATTCCTCTCGCACATTTACATCATAATATATATGTAACCCAACCCCATTTACACGAATGTGTAGGGTGCAAATGGAAACTTAAATCACTGCTTTTTAGTGGCGTATATGTATTATAAATTTCTTCGACTCCCTCTTGATTTTCGCCATATTCCTTGCCTGTAACAGACTTAGTCCTCTTTCCATCAGAATCTCTTTCACACTATCGTCCCCCTCTTTGCTAGACCTTGAGTCTAGGAAAGACCCAAAATTTAGGGTAGACCTTTCCTTTCCTTGGGTCTTTTCTCATATTTTCTTGATTCCCATGTTTGTTTAATTAGACCCTCGTGTCCTGCTCAAGTATCCATACCATTTAAGATGTTGGTCTTCAACTATTTTTACTACAGATTCCACGTTCAGTTGCTTTCTTATTTCTGTATTTCTTATTTTATCTCTTTTAGTAACATCAACTACTTTGCTAAGTTATTTCATCTCCATTGCCTGTATTTCGCTCTTCATAGCCGACGTCAGAATCCAAGTTTTACGTCCAACAAATTCAACTTAATTTTACAATTTGATACTAAAGAGAAGCATTAGTTGGCCTATTACTATTAGTTAGCTGAAATTTTAAGCTACTAAAGTTTTACAGATTTCCAACACGACAATTATAAAAAAATAATTAAGGCAACAGAGAAATTACGAAATTTTTCATTGTCACTAATGAAGTCACTACAAATACTGTACGATATACACTCATGCCTAAAAACTTTAAGGCACGTGAAAAATCATATCGTTACAGAAAAGGTCAATCACGTAATTCCTACAACAAATATGAATGAATTCGCAAATAATTGCCAACTGCGCCCAAAATTATTCTAATAATAGAATATAGTACATAACACAAAGAACACACTTCATACACTGGAAGCCAACTGTTCTGGTTATTATTCAACCAAAATTATTATACGAAGAACTAGTTACTACACAATTGATTAACAAAATATACGACTCCACCTGTTGAGAATATTATAGCTAAAACGAGCCGTATATATGATTTTAGTATAACAGTACAAAAAAGTATAGTGTTATTGTTACGTGTATAAACACAGGTGATGCTAACATGATCATAGAAAAAAATAGACAGATTCTGTGCAGCTACTCTAACAAAAAAAAATTTACTAGTAAAACGAATTATTGAATACCATTTTTTATAAGTTAAATTAATCGATAGTTAGTTACATAAACGCAAAGTGATGCATAAGGAAAACATTTAAAAAATGTTAAATTATTTTACTTCAATGAAAAAATTACAAATGTTTACTGAACTAAATTATAAGAATTTCAAGATGAACAAATGTTTTTCTTTTAACAAAAATAAAGTGTTCATTCAATATTATTTTCTGGTTAATTTATAGAATTTTGAAGGAAAACAACTACGCATTTATGTTCACACACGTGCATGGGTAAAAATGATGTCTTTACCAATCCGCGCTTTTCTCAATGACGGTTAAAGTCATATAAGTGCTTTATATTCTACCCAAGAGATGGATGTATATATGAGGATGTGGACAACCATATATAGGAGAGACAAGCGGACCCCTCAAAGTTAGAATCAAAGATCAACAAAAAATGGTTCGACAAGGGGAAATAGATATCAGGTTGTTACAAATGTAATGTCCGTTTTTTCCTTCAGTCTGAACTGAATCGCACCTGTGTGAATACGTGTATGTTTTTGGTGAAAATTATTATTGTATTTGTAGAAAAGGGTATTTATTTTGAAGTGTGTACCTGTTCCATTTCTTGGAAAGATTAATACACCTGTCCTTGTCTCGCCTATAGAAATGCTGTCGGCAAGAGATATTCGGGCAATTTACCTCTTTCAATTTAAAAAGGGATTAAATGCAGCTGCAGCAACGCGAGAAATTAATCAGACGTTCGGTGAAACCACGTGTAATGAACGCACATTACGGCGATGGTTTAAAAATTCAGCGAGGGAAATTTTGATTTGGAAAATGAGCCTCGCGGATATGCGCGTAGCACCGTTAATGACGACGAGCTGCGTGTAGAAGTTGAAAGTAATCCGTCGACAACAGTGCGTAGCCTTGCAGAAACATTTCAAGTGTCCATTGCCACCATTAGTTGTCACCTTTCTTCGATTGTCAAAGTGAAGAAACTCGATCGATGGGTGCCGTACCAATTAACGGAAGCCAATAAGCTCCGTCGATTAGAGGTGGCTACCTCTTTGGCTAATCGACAGAAAGTTGAACCGTTTCTTCATCGAGTGGTAACGTGTGACGAAAAGTGAATACTTTATGATAATCGGAGACGGTCAGGACAATGGTTAGATCGAGGTGAAGCACCAACACAGCATGCACGAGCATCACTTCACCCGCGAAAGATTATGGTGACTGTATGGTGGACCAGTAATGGTATTATTCATTATTCATTTTTACAACCTGGTGAAACCATCACGGCAGCGTCCTATTGTGCCGAACTGGAAACTATGCTTGGAAAATTGAGTCGCTTGCAGCCCTCGCTAGTCAATAGACATGGACCCATACTTCTTCATGATAATGCGAGACCTCATGTTGCACGACAGACAATCCAAAAACTTTCGGAATTTGGTTACGAAATTCTCCCTCACCCACCTTATTCACCTGACCTTTCGCCAACTGATTTCCCTGGGGGGACTTCCCTGACCGGAGTCTGTAATAGCAGTGTTTGAGCAATATGTGAGCCGTCAAAACCTAAATTTCTTTTCAAAGGGAATTTTTCAGCTTCCAGGCCGTTGGCAACAAACTATTGATGTAAATGGAGACTATTTTGCATTTTATATTTTTTTTAAATTTAGACTTTTTTTTATTCCTTACAAAATTGGACATTTCATATGTAACAACCTGATAAATCGCGTCCGGTTCGACTTTCTTGGAAGGAAGGACATATTGCATGGAACGAAGCTACAATCCTGGCAAAAGAAGAACATTGCATTAAATGAAAGCTAATAGAAGTAGCATATATGGCCACAACAACAAATACCATAAGTGCGCAAGCCTTGATATTAAAGATGTCTGGCTGATTCGCGAAAATAACAACATAACCATAACCATGGTGACAGATAGAATAATAAATATTCAAAATTGTTTACAATTGATTAATAAACTCTATATACCTACTACATATAAAAACAGTTTATATATATTTATATACATATATATATATATAAGGCTTCCAGTACAAATAGGGCTAGACGTGAACTGAGCCCTATAAAAAGACGAAAATAAATATTCTAAAAAATCAAACAAATTCTAAAAACATTAATCGAAAATAAGAACTTAATCTTCTAGGATTTAAAAATAAAAAATAAATACATTCCTATTATAATATAAAATTTAATAAATAACAAATATATACATATATATGTATATATATAAATCAACAACAATCTAATAACAAAATTTCAAAATTACATGCAAAATGAAAATATTTTAAAATACGAACTATAATAGATATTGTATAGCAAAGGTATCCTCCGCAAAATAATCAATTACATCATTATAAAATCGTTCATCCCTCGTCATCGTTTTAACAACTACGTATGCACGAAAAAGATGGTTACTACGCATATACTTGTAACATAAATACAGGTTTTGAAGTAATAATTTCTGTCCACCGGAGAGCTTAGTGGTCAAGCGTGTGGACTATAAATATTCTAATATCGAAACAAGGTTCAAAACTCATACAAGAGACATATTCAAGCGAATATAAAATTAGGGAGGCGACGCATACAAGCCAGACGAGAAGGACTACCGTGTATTGTAAGAGATTTTGATAAACCAGGGTTTGGTCTTGGAACAATAGTGATGGGTTTGGCAAGAAAAAACAGTTTCTTATCTACCCTTCACGACTGCAATAAAGTCACTGCCAAAACGTTGTAATAAATACTTAATTCCACAAACGATGGAAATATCCCAAACAATTCGAATTTATAATTCTATATTATTAAAAAATCAAAAATCTCAAGAGAAAAATCTATTAACTTTTTGAATATATTTTCACTTTACATTTTAAATAGAATTTTTTTGATTCTATAACCATTATTATATTAAGAAGGAATGATGTCTTCGGAATTAAAATGAAATGATAAATTTGTACTTTCTTGTAATGCCGGTTTATTTAAAACTATTTTCGCTGAATAAAACACTCTATAAATATTTCGCGACAACTATAACCGTTAATAGCTTAGTGGTCACGCAAGTAGAAACAAATACAAGAGACATATTCAAGCGAATATAAAATTAGGGAGGCGACGCATACAAGCCAGACGAGAAGGACTACCACCCAACAATAGTGATGGGTTTGGCAAGAAAAAACAGTTTCTTATCTACCCTTCACGACTGCAATAAAGTCACTGCCAAAACGTTGTAATAAATACTTAATTCCACAAACAATTCAAACAATTATAATTCTATCATCAAGAGTAATATTTTCACTACATTTTAAATAGTGATTCTATAACCATTATTATATTAAGAAGGAATGATGTCTGTCGTCTTTCAGACGCAACACTCATAACCGTTAATAAAGACGCAAGTAGATTAATGAAGTATTATAGCCAGTCGCAGATCCTGGTATAGTTAGGAATCGTTAAAATGAACTCAAAGAAATTGCATCCAATGCACTTTTAAATATATTAGATACGCGTTAAAAAAATATCACGAAATATCACAAGCCATCAACTTTATATCTATAACATTAATGTGTTAGCAAGAGACATAAAAAACTAAATATATATCCCACACTGATTGCAATAAGCTTGTGCAATGCCATACAAAAAAAGGCGAACCCTTGCTTGATATAAACTTATAAAAAATGACCAAAGCTTGCTGTTTAGTGTCAGAAAAGCGTGGTTTCTATTTTAAAATAACGTTACTGTTAAAATTAAAAAAAATTATCCAAGCTTTTATGCCATAATAGTGAACGTATGTTTTCCATTTGTAAATTTTACTCACTGTCTAGACACCAGCAGATCGTATTCGAGGTTTAGATCATTAAATTAAGTGAACGGGAATATTTTGGTAGTTTCCGTTTTTATAAGATCGGGCACAATCCTCTGACAAGCCGCGTCTTGAGGTATTTCCAGACATCTAAAAATAGTCCGGCACAGTCGCTTGCCCTGACTTAAACAGGGAAATTATATTTCATAATATTAAACTCCTGGAAACTACTTGCGGTTCTTTAAGGATCACGGTGTTACATTATTGTAATTTCAGGCGATTCCGATCAATTAACCACTCTAAATTTCTGTGGACCGTTTATTAGAAGCCGGAAAAAGCTTTTAAATTATTTATTGATAATGGACATTTAACAACTCTTTATCTAATAATCTACGGAATAAAGAATTATATTTTAAATAAATTCAGAAAATTATACACTTGCGAAAGTTTCAATAGATCTACTTCAAGAAACTACCATGGTAAGATGTGATAAAATAACATTCTTATAACAGTCAGAAACTTAAGTGCAAATCTAGTAATGTTCATAAGATGTTCATTGACTATTAACTTACTAACCCTTTTATAAAATTCAGATCAGTATTTATTTAACGCATCGGTACTTCAAAATACGAAAAAATCTGATTCAACGATTAAAGCGATTAGTAAATTACTGTTGTAGAAGTGACATATACATATAAAGTCACTTAAGCTTCCTCTGAATTGCTCGATTGTATATTTATATATCAGCTAGTCTATCACTTGTTCTGGTTCTCCACAATGGAAGATTATTATTGTACTAACAATTTGATCTCTGATATACTAGTGCAGCATTCCTCTACCTTTTAATGATTGCGACCAAATTTTTAACCACAGTTCTCATCGTGTTCCGAAGATAAAATTCAGAAAATATTCTCAAAAATTCTTGAATTTTGGGTTTACCGCCACTGATGTAAATGAAGAAGAGAGGCCTGTATATCATTTCCTTAAAAGCGTTGGCAACAAACAGCATAAAGCTCAATAAATTTAACCGACATTTGAAATTGCTTTATAGTGAGCACGTTAAGAAAGCCTCCCATATTAGTTCTAGCGCGCCACTCAGACTCAGGATCACTGTACGAGTGTTATCCAATAGGGAATATATAAAATGTTAAAGTTATTATGTTGGAAATAATACATATGATTTGTGCTGTACAACAATGACTTGTTTTTAATAGCTTAACGCCTGCCATACCAATAGAATTCTTTGATACTACGGTATTTATTGCAATAGATTTCATTTCACTAACTGTTGCTGTTTTCAACTTATGATAGATTTTGCCTTATCAGTTTCACTGCATGCTTCACTCTATTCTGTTTTTACTATACTTTTTTGTTTTTTTCTCCTTTCATTCTTGCAGTTAAATTTTGTCCAGGATTAATTTCTCGTATTCACATTTGCTACGAAGTAATTCCTTTATTATACTACCTGTATGTTTGCCACTGGTAGTAGTTATTGCGTTAGTGTAGTCGACCATCTCCTCGAGTAATTAAGCAAGAACGATTTATTATCAAAGGTCTTATCAACAAACTTTCTGAAATATGGAGAGTGATAAGTTGTTTAGAAGCTTTAAGCTCTGAAGCATGTTTTTGATTTTTCGAAATGTAGGTCCGAAATGTCAATTCTTTACAGTATGACACTACCTAATTTGCGTTAAAAATTTAGTCTGGCATGTAAGTATTCCTCCTTCATCTATAATTCGACGTAGCTCCAGCTCAAAATTTTGGATAGACTCAGCATTGACTGAAACCTTTTAACCATTTAATCATCACGCACTTTGCACCTGACGGTCAAACAGCTGCCATAGTTTTCCTCATTTTTTCATTTTCCTTTAAGGTCCGATTTGTAGATTAATTTAAATTTAACAATTTTGAAGCAGATGATGTTCTTTCTCCATCCTGCAAAGGATTCAAAATTTTGCTTTTGTTAACAAGAGACAAACTTTCTTTTTAAATGTTTTCTGCTTTCATTTGTTTTAGTCATTATACGAATCTAGGATTAATTATTATTTTCAGCTAAATATTGCAGCAAATATATTATTTTATTTAGATGTTCTCCAACGTTGTATAATAACGCAAATTGAAAGAACCAAAAGAATTTTATTACACATACGTCTGAACATATTTAAAAACAATCTTATACTAAATTGAAAGCGAGCAATGCTTTATCTTTTTTTTAGTTTTAGGAGGTTTCCGATTAATTTCAACCATAAAAATTGAATACATCGAAAAAGCAATGCCATACATAATTTTTTTAAGCCATTTAAGTTGTTGGGATGTTCTTGTACGAAAAACGCGTTATAAAAGTACCGTGTTGTAGGAGGGCTGCCGAAACTTCGCCGTGTTATAAGAAAACCGCGTTGTAAGAGTATGTATATACATATGTATGTATATATTGTATATGTATGTATATCCTTACCGTTATGTTTTGTATTACTATACAGTTGGGCTTGAAACCTATTTCCAAAGTCTCTAATATTAAAGACTTGGGAACACAGTTTGATACTCATCTATCATCTGCCAGCCATAAATACATAAAATCGTCAATATTTTCGCCAGCGTCAAAAATTATCGGATTCGTAATTTGATCCTATTGTAATTTCAATAGTATTTAAACAATAGAAACCTTATAACCTACTACGAAGCAGAGTACAATATATGTACATGATATCCTTAGTACACTTATTAACATTTGGTAGTACAGTATTGTGCAAATTAATGGAATCATAACTATTTTTTTAATTTTCTGCATGTGGCAACATTATTAGGTCAGTTCTGACAGTAGTTTTATGTCAAAAAAGACAACCTATATCACTGGGAACACATTACACAGTTTTTCAGTGCGTTTTAGAGAGTTTATTCACATAAACTCTTTCAAAGTTCAAAATTTGATTTATATTGTGCTTTTACCGGTTGTTCGCGATATGGATATCATGCCTAGAAAGCGTGAGAAGATTGTGACATTAAGTGAGCACACTTCAATGACAGAGAGGTATTGCTCAGGAATGTGGTGTTAGTCAAGGAGCAGTAAGCAAGATCCTAAAGCAAAAAAAGAACACCAGAATTGTTGAAGTGAAACGAGCGCGAAAATGTGGGAGAAAGAGGAAAATGACGCCCCGGGATATCACTTTTTTGGTCAGAAATAGCAAGCTGAACCCAAGAAAAACTAGTTTTGAACTATAAAAGCCGACACTGGAGTGAAAGTGCATGACTCGACAGTTCGTAGGAGACTTTTAGAGTCTGGAAGAAAAGCCATTCGACGACAGAAGAAGCAACTCCTCACTCAACGAATGATGAAGCAGAGGCTTGTTGTTCTCAGACGAGTCCCATTTTTTGGTGCAGGGGCAGCGATCAAAATTCGTGAGAAAAAGTGGAGATGAAAAACTCACTGCAGGTCATATCGATCGGACTGTCAAACATCCTGTAAAGATGATGTTTTTCGTACATGGGGACTGGATCGCTGGTGCCTATAGAAGGCATGATGAACAGCCAGAAATATAAAGAGCTACTTGATAAGTATTTGGGAAAAGATCTAAAGAAATGTGAGCCAAACGGAGGTGCAATTTTCCAACAGGACTCAGCTCCATACCACCAATCAAAGGTCGTGGTCAAATATTTCAAGGAAAAAGGAATAACTCTCCTCGACTGGCCTGGCAATTCTCCAGACTTAAACCCAATTGAAAATCTGTGGGCCATTTGTAAGGCTAGGTTACAAAAAATGGACTGTACAACGAAGACAGAATTGATAGAAGCAGTAATTCAGGTGTGGCTTCGGGACGAGAAAATAAAGGAAAACTGTCAAAAATTAATAGATTCCATGCCGAAAAGAGTTCAGGCTGTCATCGCAGTCAAAGGAGGGCATATCTCTTATTAAATTACTAGTGATTTTTTAATTTTATACCATGTCATCGTGATTATATGACAAATAAACGGTTTTCTTAGTTATATTCTGTTTGATTCCATTAATTTGCACAATACTGTAGAATGCATACAGAAAAGGCTCCTAAGATATCCGAAATATAAAGTCACTTAAAATATATTCCAAGCGCAATACACATTACACCGTTTTGTTGGATATTCTTAATTTTGCGAGTTTTAACTTGCATAGCGCTTTTATTATATAATAATATTGATTGCCTTATACCCATAAATAATTTTCATTTGCATATTCCTAGTGCAATACACGCTTAACTTATGTTATTCCTTAGTTCCCAGAACTAGAGCCAACGTTTTACTTACCAGAGTATAGTATATGTCAAGACATTTCAATTACTTTTTTAAAGACTTCAATTAAATCATCTAACTATTTATTCATTGACCTTACACCTATGATTTAATATTTTATCTATTGCAAACTGATGTCACTTGTGTATATCACAATGTTACTTAATTATAATATCATTTATATTATTGAGTAACGTCGGGATAGTGTATCTGGTAAGACTGCTGAACTCGGAGCAGTGTGGTTTTTAAGAGATCGTGTTTCGTCACAGAAGTGGTTGGTATGTCTCCCGGCACCCTTCAGTGTTTAGGAAAATTAATCAACACAACTTTCCCCTTTACAACGAGAAGCACTTAGTAACAGGAACGCTATGGAACGCTTTACGCACTGAATATACACTGTCGGTCCCGTGGTCGTAACAAGTCGAAAAGACTTGTCAAAATAACAAAAATATAGACTTTCGCAACTTTAAAGTGCTAATTGTCTTTTTATTAATTCTCTTTATATTAATTTTGATTTTAATTTTTGTGTTTACTATTATTTGTGTTTATTTATTTATAATGATATACAAAGGGTAGCTGCTTGTTGCTGCATGTTGAGACATGTTCAAACGTGCATAGTAGCCGCCGCGCCATGTCAATGGGCTCAGTTATTCATTAGCAGTGAGAGTGTAAAGTGCTTGCGATGGCATCGTGGTCACGAAATGAGATAAGAGCAGTTTTGCGTTATAATTTCGTGCGTGGTTTAAACATAGACCAGTGCTTCGAAGGAATTACTCTTGCACTAGGTGATGTTTGTCCACATCGCACAACGATATTCAGGTGGTATAGAGAATTCCAAAGGGGAAATTTAACTGTGGAGGATGCTGAGAGGCAGCGAAGGCTATGAACGTCAGTTACAGAAGAAAACGTTACTACTGTGAGGAAAATGCTTGGCGAGGACAGGCGAGTGATCTACCAACAGATAGATGGTACTTCAGGCCTAATTGCACCAGCAATTCGTTCGATTCTGCATGATCATTTGCACGTGAAGAAACTTTGTTCGCTCTGGGTGCTGCATCGACTGACTGAAGAGCAGATGGAACGACGTGTGTCTTGGTGCCGGGAGATGCTAAAACGTTTAATAAGGGACAATCTCGGTATGTGAACAACATCGTGACAGGTGACGAGACTTGGCTGTACTATTAAGATGTGCCGACCAAAGCTCAAAACAAAGTTTGGGTCTTTGATGATGATGACATACCCATAGTTGTCAGAAAATGATAACTGTATTTTTCAAATCGAGTGGAATTATGGAACGCATCGTTTTGGACACACAGAAGACAGTCACAGCAACAGTGTCTGCCTAAAGTCGTTGGATCTGTGAAGAACCTGCGGCCTAAGTCAAGAATGGGCACCTGGTTCCTCCATCACGATAATGCTCCAGCTCACCGCGCCAAAGCCTGTACCGAATATTTGACCACGACAGGATTGAAACTTCTCGAGCACCCTCCCAGTCCAGATCTTGCTCCCTGCGACTTTGCACTGTTCCCGCATGTGAAAATGAAGCTAAAAGGTAGGCGATTTTCCAGTGATGAGGACCTTCTGCGGGCTCGGGACAATAAGTGTGCTTTACTCCCTAGTGAAGCTTGACAGAACTGGTTTAAAGGCTGGTTTCGGAAGATGAAGAGGTGTATTGAGTGTAGAGAAAATTACATTGAAAAAATTAAATAAACAAAGCTGTATTGCAAAACTTTCCTAGTATCCTTTGTATGTGGTTCTTAAAATCTGTAATAATCATTCTGCAAGTGGTTTCTGTTTGATTAATATTATTATTACACTTACGCCTTTTATAAGGAAACATTTCAAATCTGTCTTCCACATCTAATTAAAGTTTTGGTCCGCCTTACTATTGTTTATACTTAAACTTAATGACTACTCTTTGTTTAACAGAAGAATTAAGTAATCATTATGATATACCGACATTTTTTTCTAAACAAATACGTATACCTAGCGCGTGAAGCCTACTCAATATACGCCAACAAGATACTTCAAAGAAACCTATTTAGAACATAATTTTTGTTTATCGCTCTTAACTTATATTTTATAGGTAAATTCCGACCAATATCTAAGCTGTCATCATATTTCAAATTCACCCAAAACTGAAGGCTTAAGAAAAAATATAAAGCGAACATTATGAGGTAATACGAATTGATTGATTAGTTTCTCAATATAGATTTATTATCATTGAATACGAATTCGTTTATTTAAAACGTTATAAAGCCGGCTTTAAATGAAACTCGTAAAATGAAATGCTATTTTACTGTACATTCACTTCGTCAAATGATAAAACAATTTTGATCTATTCGTTGTTTTACCGGAATAGCTGAGTTTTAGTATTTTGGTATTAGTTGAGTAATAAAACTCGAAAAATCCAGAAACTGAAATTTGAATAAATGAAGAAATAATTTGTCATAAACGATGATTGATTATTATCCACACAACCGTTTTAGAATCAGGGAAAGTTCGAAAGAAAATTGGAACTGAAAACCTACTAGAACACCGCACACACAAATAGAACTCATACTAGAACAACGCGCACATAAATAGAACTCCTGTAATATTGAAGTTTTCTTCAATTCTAAATACTTAGACGACCATTACGAAGAAATATACAAACTCTGTTTACGTATCCCACATTTAAGAAATAAAAAGGATTAATAGAATAAAAGATTCTTCAGTACATAGAGAAGAATATAAAAATCTGCTTCCACCAAAAGCATACGCACCTCAATTCATAGTCTTTCAAAGGTTTACAAGAATGAAAACACACTAAAATTAATTGACAATCCTTTTGAATTACTCACAAACTGACGAAATACGCGGCCAAACAACTACAATACCATGTAATCGTTACCAAATCTACGTGAAGAATCCTGAACAGTTTCTCCAAATTCTGAACAAACGTAAAACCACCAATGAAGACATCCTTGCAAATTTCCATAGAGGATAAATTTTCACCAACACTCTAGTGGTAGAAATTTCGTAACTAATTAAATTAGGATTGATGCTGAAATGGGAATGTGAAAATTTAGCCGACTTAACAAGACAACATATTTTCAGTGAAATGAAAACTTCTACGAATGAATAATCATCAACTATTATTACCAGTAACCTCTAAGGACTTCATGACAGCTATTTAAGGAAACGCTATATGAACTAGAAACAAAACGCCCGTATACTAGTATCGCTATCTATATGAGGCGCCTGTAATATATCCACGTGAAAAAAACAATTTTAAAGGTTCTAAACCACCTGCATAAACAATATGTCAGCATCAGTTGTACAATAAACATTAAAAGACATGGATGTCCACATTTCCTGAATGCCCTCATGAAACGCACAGACAACAAATTCTTTCATGCAGGTAACAGAAAAGAAACGTAAATTGGTAGATATCTATAGAAAAAAATGGAATCGAATTTTAATATTTAGAAAGCTCGTGCTAATAAAAGAAGGAAGAAGAGCACCAACAACATGTTAGGTGCGCATGCACGTCCAGATCACGAAAATCTCGAAAAAGGTATAATAAACTAGATAAAATAGAGCACCTCATTCTATCCAATACACTGAGTCCCACCGATGCAGCATTACTACCAACAAGTAATTTGAGCATCATTGTAACGAATTTTGCTAATTGATAGAGAGAATGCCTACAAATTAAACAATATCTGGAGATTGAAGGCAAACCACAATTAAAGCGAACTGTAACAGATACGACTTCATTAACCAAAGCAATGCACAGTTATACACATATATCGAAGAGCAAAAGACATTCATTAGAAAGCTTCTAAAAGAAGCTGATATGAGTAGGAAACATATTCGACCAGGGCTAAAGTTGAAACCAGATTATTCAAAGGTAGTCAATATTATGAAAGACAAAATCAATCTACAAAGCATACATGGCATTAAATTACAAATACTAATTATACAAGGATGCATATAAAGATTTAATAATAATTTTATCAAATATAATGCCTCCATCATTCCCTGTAAGATAAATGTTAGTGCAAATAACTCAAAATTACAAACAATACATTCATAATACCAGATATGCAGAATATTAACTAATTGTAAGTATATTTATCGTAATCTTTACAATTGATTTACGATATATACAATAAATAAAATCTTATTTAGACAGTGTTATATATTTAATATAATATTTGTACAAAGACGTGCTATAAAATGAACATATAATGAAACGATTTTATCATTGGAATGTCTGTTATCCCCATGTTTACATTACAATTTAGTAATCCATTATTATTTAACTTTTTTAGATTAATGCAATCGCAGTGTCAAAAGTATAAATACGTAAAATTAATATGAATAAGTACAGAAGGTATTGCGAAGCACGCCATCTATAGGTAAAGATGAACTGCTACGAGAGAAACTAGAAACCTACCTAAAATGACACAAAAGACTTGCGATAATTTTGAAAAATTTATGTTTCAACATAGTCTCCCTTAACTTCAACTCATTTGCGCGACCTGCCCTGAAACGACTTTATTTCAAAAAATAATATATCTGTTGGTCTTCGTAACAGACATCAATCTCCTCTTTCAGTAGTTATCTTGCAAAATGACGTTCTTTGATGTGCTTGTAAGAAGTTGGGCCGAGCCAAATCCAGACTACATAATAGGTAATCCAGCTCAAAGAAAGTACACTGATGGAGAATGGATTAAACTTCAGTTTGGCTTGGCTTTTACCTTGAGAATGAATTAGACTTTGGCTTGGCTTGAATTTGACCTTGTGCACTGGCGCATTGTCCTAAAGAGGAACTACTTCTTTGGATACGAATCTGGTCGTTTTTGGTTAATAGCCGTACGAAATTTTGTTAATGTGATTACCGTACTGCTATTGTAATTCTCTTTGACACGTATTCAACAAGAATAACTCTTTCCTTCTGAAACCCATCAGAAATCGACGGCATTTTGTCTACCACAGTTGCACTCAATCTGCTGTAAGATGACTAGCTAGAAGTAACCTTAAAGTTGTATTGGAAATTCGACACATAATGTTAGTCTGCTCCTAACGCAGTCCTATTGCAAATCTATAAATTTTCAATCTCTGAAATTTATTGCTTTCACCAACAATGGATCAAAAGAAAAGCATTACATTGCTGGAAAATTAGACTTGGTACAAAATTAGTTGGTGAAGGAAAAAATTAAAGATTTATTCAAAATATTAATGGCTATTTCTGCAAAAGAATTATAAAGAAAAGTAAAAAAAAGAAGAAAATTGAAAAGAGTGGAAAATAGAAATTCGACGATACCCATATTGTCGATAGAATGCATGGCTACGAAAGTAATTATCGTTTAAGGCTACCTCAGTATACAAAGCAAAATTTACCACAAAAATTAGTAAGCATGGCTGTGTGAAAGTAATATTTTAAGAATATTTACCATTTTATAGCGTGAATCCCATGAAATATGATGTACAGTATTGTATGCCAACGAGATAATATTAGCAAAAAATATACCTCTCTGGGACTTGGATATTAAACAATTAAGCAAAAAGCAAAATAGTAGTTTGCAGAAAGTAAGATTTCCGTAAGAGCTCTATTCACTTCACTATATAGGTTAAGATACATATCTTCCTCTCCTAGACATCATTGTGAATGGTCACACTTCTTCCTCATATCTGGACCTACATAATTCTCTATTTGAAGAACTTATCCATGACGCCGAAAGTTTAATCAATAGCAAGCAAGTTGTCCATCGGATTATGCTTCTCAAACAAAATATAAAAATTATTTTCCAATTTCATTCTACACTAATAAATCCTTCCAACTATGTATTCTAGAAACTCCTGGTGTTTGCAAGATTCCACGTTTGTGTAGCAATGTGTACATTAGCGAAACAAAAGTTTGAGTTGGTATTCGTGTTAATAAATATGGATGTTGTACTAGAGCTCTGTGCATAGCTGCCTAACCATAAAATCTGAGAATCAAAAATATCCTGGAACACGAGTATAATGGTATAAGCTGGGATAAGCGCAGGAGGCCATACAGACTTTTATATGATGAATGGCAACCTGATTGCTCGAAGGTATCTGGATGAAATTCTGAGACCCATTGTTCTTCCTTACGCTGACACTATGGGTAAAAGATTCATTTTAATGGATGACAATGTTCGTCCACATCTATCAATTGAACAACTAGATTGAACAATCAATAAAATGAATTGGCCAGAAAATTCTCCTGATGGTAACCCTATCGAACATGCTTGGAATGCTTTAGGGAGACGTGTTGCAGCAAGAAATATGCCACCGCGGACAATTCAGGAACTTTAAATTGCGCTGATAGAGGAATTGAATAATATTCCGCGAGAATTTTTTGATGTGCTGATTCAATCAATGCCGATGAAATGTCACACCTTAATTGCCGTTGGTAGAGATCATACACATTACTAACAATAGATTTTTCGTCATTTTATCAATAAAACTTGTTATAAAGTCTCATAATTGTGTATACATTTAATGATATTTAATGGATTAGTAGCTTTATATATAATAGTTTACTTAATATAATCTGACGCCATAACTGCTACTTCTATCTTTTTTTATATTTTTTTTATATTTTAAAATACTGCTGTTTTATAGAACTCAGCTGTATGTTCCAAAAACATGACTTAAATACGTATATGAAATCTCAACTGCAATTCGTAAGTAAAATTATTAATAATTGTAAGAAAAAGTACATATGGCTTTTAAAAATTCTACACAAACGTTTTCATCGAGTAAATGAACTGCTACCAGTTTATTTATGTTTGTAAAATAGGTCTGACAGTAGAAGTGACTTCTCGTCTCCTAAGAATTAACCCATTTTTAAGTACACGTACAATTTTAAAGTTAGGAGGTCATGCAACACCTGATAAATTATATCACAATGTGCACTGTGTAGTTTATTTTGACAGCGACGTATTTCTATGTTTATATACCACTAGCTCAAACAATTATTGCCGGCGCTGAGATATAAACTACTATATAATAAATAGTTGTATTACTGAATATAACAATTCCTATTAAATGCTTGGCTTATGTTCAATTGTTCAAATAAAGTTCAATTGCTAAATGGTCGCGGCTTATTACTTGTACTTCCAGAAATTAACTAAATATAAATACACTTACGAAAGTCTAATGTTATTTACACCACTACAATATATAGTGCGATATATTATGTTTCAATGTATAGACGTAATTTATGTCAAAAATTTTGGCAAAAAATATTTTTATTAAAATTTTTGGAATCATGGTTTTATGTCACCACCGTTTTTATATACATCGTAATATTAGCTTCGACAGATAATATTACGATGTAAATAGAATATGGCAAAGATCGTTTTTACGTCACCAAGCTTAATAACCTCGTCTTCTATTGCAATATTGGCATCGAGATTATCTTTGCAAACTTTAAAATGACAGTTTATTGGTATATAGAAATAACACTGAAATTGAATAAGGAAAAATGTTTTCTTATTAACAATTATTGCACAGTTATCACACAAGAGAATTTAATAAAATAATTATAAATTTTCGTTGTTCAGCACACAACGAGCTTCCGCCTTCCACGGAAGACGTGATCATTAGAAGTTACTTTTAACGTAAAAAGAAATAAAACGAAAATGGAGAGCATCTGGGCTATCATCTGCCCCTTTCAGTTTTCTAAAATAATTCGTATATTTTAAATTCAACCAAATGAATTACCCGAAAACAAATTCAAATTAAAATTAATAAAATAATATTTTAAACAATATCAGTACTTGTTAGAGAATAGAGAACCTGAAACTTTGTTAATCAATTATAAAATAAAAATACTCCTTTAAGCCGGTGTCACTAAACCGGAAAATGATGTCTCCTAACAATTTATAAAATGTTGCTAGACCGAAATAAAAATAAAAATTAAAAAAAATGCAACTATCGAACTTAACGTGGTAGCGTAAGCGAAATCTTACGTGATCTCACTTTCTTCTTCGATTTTCATTTTTAAAACTTCACAAGTTTATTTTTATAACTATTCTTAATATAATTAAATTCATTTTGAATAAAATCTCACAAATATATACTTATATAACGAGTCTTCCAATAAGGTCTTTCGAACTTTAACAGTTGATAGCGGCCATATTGTTGGAGCTACATTTGTCGAATTGGCTGTCATTTATTCAGTCTGTTTTGCCAAATCACCATGGACGGATATAGCGTTCAACAACACGTGCAAATGATAAAATCGTCTTATCAAAATGGGTGTTCTGTTCGGGCAACGTTTCGCTCGCTTCGCCTATTTTACGGTCGCCATAATCGTTCTACCGAGAGGACTATTCGCAGTGTGAACCAGCACCCGTACGACGACGAAACGCAAAATCAGTCGAAAACATCGCCACTGTCCGTGAGAGTGTGCAAGAGAATCCGAGGCAGTAGATTTCGCATCGCTCACAAGACTCGGCCTTTCGCAGACCACAACTTGGCGAATTTTGCGTCGTAACTTAGGCCTGCACCTGTACAAAATTCAACTGGCCCAGGAGCTGAAGGCAAACAACCATGGACAACGACCTGTGTTCGCTGAATGTTCACTGGAGCAGTTGGAAACTGACCCTAATTTTCATCAAAAAATCATCTTCAGCAATGAGGCCCATTTCTGGATGAATGGGTACGTCGACAAACAAAATTGTCGAATTTAGAACGATACCAATCCACGTGAGATCCAAGAGTGTCTAATGCATCCCGAAAAAGGCTCTGTTTGGTGTGGATTTTGGGCTGGCGGCGTCATCAGTCCATATTTCATTGAGAACAACGTTGGTCAAGCCATCACCGACAACGACGAGCGCTATAGGTCGATGATTACCAACTTCTTTTGGCTTGAATTTGATGATATGGACACCAACGTCATGTGGTTTCAACAAGGCGACGTTACGTGCCACACAGATCATGCCACATTGGATATTTTGCATAAGCCATTTGAGGGCATGATCATCTCACGTGAAGGTGATATGAACTGTCCACCGAGATCGTGCGATTTGACCCCGTTAGACTTTTTCTTGTGAGGTTTTCTTAAGTCGCAGGTCTATGCGAACAAGCCACAAACCATAGCGGCTTTCAAAGGCAACAAAACCCATTCCATCGCTCAAATTCAGCCTGATTTATGCGCCAGAGTCATGGGAAATTGGACATTACAGATGCGCGCCACTCAGCGAAGCCGCGGCGGACATTTGCACGATATTATATTCCATACAAAATGGCATCGATAGGCTTTTCAAACGAATAAAAAATTTCGACGATATCTTACAGAAACTTTATTTAAATTTAAAGATTGGGAAGCGCTTAATGAAAGATCCGTTGCAAAGTAGCTAGAGAGAACTATAGGTCATTTCTCGGCTAGCAGTATAGCACTTACGTCGCTTTAACCTTTATTAAACAGAGAGCAGGGGTGCGTAGGACTTTATTTTAATAAACAGAAAAGTATTTTAAGCAAAAACACAACAATTTGTTTCTAAATATTTATGTCTTTTTTCCCATGCACATGTGTGAATATAAATGCGTAGCTTTCTTTCGGAATTCTATAAATCAACTAGAAACATTGAATAAACTGTTCATCTTTACTCAAAGAAAAGCATTTGTCCCTTACCTTAAAATTTTCATAATTTAATACCGTAAACATTGGTGGTTTTTTCATTTAAGTAATAATTTGATATTTTTAGATATTTTCTCTCTCTGTTTATTTAATTATTAGTTGAAACCTTTTTCTCAGTATAGATATCGTTATAATGCTTTTGCTTTTAAATAAGTAATTCTTTTATAATTCCTTTCATGATCATGCGTAGATCCTGGGTATTTGATATTAATTACTCTCATAAAAGTATAAAACATAGTAAGTATACTTTATCTAACCAAATATGGGAATAATTGCTTCGATTATTTATAATTAAAATTGCCATTCGATGGCAATGGGGTATTAGAAAATATAATAATGTAATAAAATACCAGCAGCAACTATATTTTAAAAATTTCTTTTACAATACAAAGCATACATTCACATCCGGCATTTCCATTGTCTAACTTGCCTTTAAATTTTGCCATTTATTACCAGAAACGTCTGTTGTTTTTTTTTTTTGCTTAATTTTGTGAATGTGTCCACAGGAAGAGTTGTTCACACAAATTACTGAAAACGTTTTTATTGCGTACATGTCTTTCGAAGTAATTTAACATCTAAATTAAAATAACAATTTTAATAAGTAGTTAATCGACCTTGAAAAATTTCGTTCAATTGTCAGGATTTTAACCCCGACCGTGTGTACTTATTTAAAAATTAATCAGTTGAGGTTCCATGACAAGTGTGTTTTCATTACGAAATAAATGTGTGGATATTTTTAACGTTTTAAATTGCATCTAACTATTGTTAATTCGTTTTAAATACACTTTACGGTCAGCGGCGGTTTTCATTGTCGCGCGAACGGCACGGAAATAAATCACAAACTCGTTATAAAACGTTGTTTATTTATTGATGTTCCTACATCAACCTATAAATTGATTAATTTATGATTTCGATGCGTGTTAATGGTGTATTTATTGTAATTAGGATATATGTATGTGTTACATTTATCGAAAAGACATTTCAATTTATATAATTGTTCAGGCACTTTGTTATACAAGAAATTCTATGTATGAAAAATTAGGACAAATAAAGGTGATCCAGGATTTGAATTGCGCACTATTTGCTTTGCTTTATTGCTACTTATTACTTACTTACGTTTTGACAATTAATATAGAAACACATGACAAATGAGTCATGGTATCTTACGCATACAATCCATACAAATATAGTGTGAAAACAAGTAATGAGTACGTTAAGAAAAATTCCACCCCTTTTTGGACGCCTTTTTTCATACAAATCCGATGCATTACAGGATTCTTATATATGCTGATGATATTCAGATCTATCACTCATTTTCTGTCGCTGATAATCAGGTGGCTATTCAGCATATTAACTGTGACCTGAATCCAATTTCAGAATGTTCATCTCAACATGCTTGAATCCTTCTAAGACAGTGGTTCTCCTTTTTGTAAATAGGAGTGGTGTTGCCCTGCTTCAAAATAATGCAAATTTTAATATTGCAGGTGTAGATCTACCTGTTCAATCTGAGTCGAAAAACTTAGGAGTTGTTTTGGACACTCAACTGAGATTTGATGCGCATGTCGTTCAATGCGTTAGACGTGCTTACGTTAATTTAAACTTAATACTCCCTCATAGGTACTGTCTTGCGATTAACACCAAGCGTAGCCTGTGCAAGTCGTTGGTGTTATCACATTTTTCGTTTGATTGTGGGTTGTATGGTCCATGATTAAGTGTTAATTCTGTTTCACGCATTCATATAGTCCAGAATTCATATCTGAAATTAATTTTCGGTATAAAGAAATTTGCGATGCACACAAATTGAGTGTGGCCGGATGATTGAGTATGAGGGACAGACGAACTTTGCAAATGGCCACTTTGTTTCATAGGATCGTGGTGTGTAGGCAGCCTGCATACTTATACAATAAAATTACGTTTAGAACAGATGCGCACACATTAAATTTGAGATTCAGGGTCACACTAACACCGACTGTGCATCGAACGGCATTGTATGAGCGTTCGTTTCCTCACCAGATTGCTAAAGTTTATAATGCTGTACCTAGTGAATTTAAGTGCCTTTCTGTGACACGTTTTAGAGTCCTCTTGAAGGAAAAAACGGTAAATACGTCATCAAAAACACACTCTTCGAGAGTAATTCTGAATAAATTTTACTGGTATAAACGCGTTATGCCCCCATTACACCTTCCTATACTTTAGCGAGCACAGGCAAAGATTATAAGTTCGGAAAAAGATTAGCGGCCCTAAAACTTAAGAGTATACGAAGGTGATCCCAGAAGTACTCGTCCCAACAAATAAAACACAAAAATTTTGGGAAGAAATATATTTATTTTTCAACATAATCTCCTTTCAGCTCTATACACTTTTCCCAGCGATGTTCAATAAGTTCGATATCCTTTTTGTAATAAGAACTGTCTCGCCCCTCAAAATAGCCATTAACTGCCGTCATCACTTCTTCATCGTTGGAAAATCTTTGACCACTGAGCCATTTTTTCATGTTTGGGAAGAGAAAATAATCCGAAGGGGCTAAATCTGGCGAATGGGGTGCACGAGGTAGTAATTCAAACTTTAATTCATTAATTTTGGCCATTGCAATAACGGATTTGTGAGCTGGTGCATTGTCTTGATGAAACAACACTTTCTTCTTAGCCAAATGCGGCCGTTTTTGCTTGATTTCTTCGCTCAAACGTTACAATTAGTTCGCATAATACTCGCCGTTGACAGTTTTTCCTTTTTCAAGATAGTCAATTAAAATTATTCCACGTGCATCCCAAAAAACCGGTGCTATGACCTTGCCTGCAGATGAAAGGGTCTTCTCCTTCTTTGGAGTCGGTTCTTCCTTTTGAGTTCTTTGTTTTGATTGTTTTTTTTGTCTCGGGTGTGAAATGATGCACTCATGTTTCATCCATGGTTACGAAACGGCGCAAAAATTCTGCTTTGTTGCTGTGAAACTTCGCTAAACACTCAATTGAAACATCTCCACGACACTGTTTTTGCTCGAGTGTGAGCAAACGCGACACCCATCTCGCACACAGCTATCTCATGTCCACATTTTTAGATAATATGCGATGTACCGCACTTTTGAAATGCCTACTATGTCTGCTAGTTTGCGCACTTTCAGTCGACTATCATCCAGTACCGCTTTGTGGATTTTCTTCATCATTTCTGGTGTCGTCACCTCATTTGGTTGCCCACTGCGATGCTCGTCTTGGCAACCCATACGGCCTTGTTTAAACTCTGCTACTCAATATTTCACTGTTGTAGACTCACCCAGAATAGAAACCAGTTCAGCTTTTATATCGGTTGGGCTGAGACCTTTCAAATAAAAGTATGGTATCATGTGACCAATTTTCTCCATTTCCAAAAATTCACTGGAAACGTTTACTATTTATGGCTGCTAAACAAATACTAAACAACGTGGCGTCTTCAAACTTGAAACATGCTTTATAGATTGTGTACTTTCTAATACAGAGATATTTATCAAACAGCTATCGCCATCTCTAGGTCAAACCGGTACTTACGGGACCACCCTCGTAAATTAAATAAATAGATGTACATGTGTATATTGTAAGCTTACAGTATGTATACTTAAGAAATATGTACATTTTATCTTTCTGGAAGAGTACAATGATATCTATTTAAAATATATCATTCATCATAGCTGAGACCTAGACTAATTTAATTACGAGATGCTGTATAAACATGTTACAAATTTTGGTATACTATTAGCAGTTTAATTGAACCAAATTTTTTATCCATTGCTTATTGAAAGCTAATATATTTAACCGTGTGCAAGTGTTCCATCTTTCGATTCCTAATTAAATTTTCTAATAGTCACGAACTAATATTGCTTCAAACAATTAAATCAATTATGTAAGCGTAAAATTAAAAACCGAAAATAGTCTTTCAGGAACTCTTGTGGTAATAAAGATGTTCATGCTGAATAAACGAAATTATTTTAAGAAGAAATTAACATTGACATGGCCACGACATTGGAAAACTTTACGATTTGATTGAAATTACTTTAACACAAACATATAATAACCAATATTGTACGTAAAAGTTATATGTTTTGATTGAATTTTATTTTATGATGCCGAAAATAGATTTTTAAACTATCGTTACGATTCTTTTCCACTCAACTTTTGCGCAAAAACGTTCATATTTCAGAATTAATTTAAACAAGATAGATTTAATGTAATATTTGAAATTTATTGAATACTTGTTATTTAATATAAATATTACATTTCCATAAATTGACGAAAAGTATTTCTTTTTGTATGTAGTCTATAAAATACATTTCGTTAATGGAAAAGACATCGCAGCTTCTTTAATTTGGTTTATAGAATTGCGGTCGTTCTCCAGTAATTTGTTTATCGTGCTGGAACCTAGTCTTTAGCGCTGTTACTTGACGTACCGACGTTTCGTCTACTCTTGCAGGGATCATCCTCAGGGCTCCCGTTGATTTTGATAAATATAAACAATATTTTCAGTGCAGCAACTTTCCTAATCTATATACTCGTGCCTTTTAAAAAAATATAATTGATATTAGGTTAGATTATTAGAGATGATAATAATAATAATACTAATAGTAATAATACAGTAATCTTCATTGTCTAACGTATTGCGAAGATTCCAAATTAAGAACAAAAATTAAAAATTACAAAAACAAGCTTACAAACATGTAACTAATACACAATCAAGACTAAAACATAATATGTATTTATAAATATAAAAATAATAAAATCCTATTAATGTAACGGAAATATAACAATAATAATAGGATAAAAAATTATCATGCCAATAGCTAAAAATGGGACCAATTGCTTTCAGAGAAAGATGGATTTGTTTTAACAATGCAAGACGCTGTAATCACCACCACAAAAACCTACAGAAAACACATAATTAAAAAACTCTTCGAAAATAACATGCGGATAATGTCATCAATTCAAAAACCTATAGAACATATAGCGAGAGGGTGTGAGCTACTTAAAAAGACACTATATTGCAGCAAAGATAATACAGCAAGAACTTGTACTCAAGTATTAAGGTAAGAATTACAGTATATTACAAATATAAGGTTTTCCAATAGGGATATGATTTTGAAGTGACATTTCGGCCATTTGTAATATGTCATGATCTGTCATTTGTTTTTCATTGTATTCAGTAGTGTTTACAATTTCATCATGGAGAGATATACGCAAGGACAACGTTAACAAATTATTCAGTTTTATTATCAAAATAATCGTTCTCCAATTGCAACTTTTCGTGCGCTTTTGCCATTTTATGGTCGTAATAATCGTCCAAGTGTGCTCGCTATTCGTCGAATTGTTAAAAATTTTGAGGTTACATAATTTTCAAGTGCCAATAGGATAAAGAACCGCTCCAAGTAATGGAGATATTACTGCCGTTCAGGCAAGTGTTACTGAAGACCGTAATTTGTCGATTCCAAGACGTTCTCAACAATTGCGACTGTCTCAAACCACAACCTGGCGGATTTTGAGAAAAGATTTGGGTTTGCATCCCTATAAAATTGTTCTCACTCAAGAACTGAAGCCATTGGACCACCGTAAACGTCGTGAATTTGCTGATTTTACCTTGGAATAACTTGAAAACGATAATGATTTTTTTAAGAAAATCATCTTCTCTAATGAGGCTCACTTTCATCTGGATGGTGTGGTAAATAAACAAAACCGCCGATTCTGGTGCGAAGAAAATCCACAAATTATTTATGAAAAACCATTACATTCACCTAAATTGACAGTTTGGTGTGGTTTTTTGTATGGTGGAATCATCGGTCCGTACTTCTTACAAAATGAAGCTGGTAACACCGTTACTGTCAATGGAGAGCGGTATAGATTGATGATAACCAATTTTTTATGACCGACATTGGAAGAAGTTGATTTTGACAACATTTGGTACAAACAAGACGGGGCTACGTGCCACACAGCAAATGCAACAATAGAATTATTGCGAGAAAAGTTTGGAGATTCGATTATTTCAAGAAATTGTGATATTGAATGGCCTCCAAGAAGTTGTGATTTAACACCTTTAGACTATTTCTTGTGGGGTTATTTGAAGTCATTAGTCTATCGAAATAAACCAGACTCTCTTCAAGCTTTACAAGTCAATATTGAACGTGCCATTCATGACATACGACTAGATTTAGTGGAAAAAGTGCTCGAAAATTGGGTTCATCGAATACGTTCCTGCAGAAGAAGTCGTGGAGGCCATTTGAATGACGTTTTATTTAGAACTTAAAAAACTTTTGAATTTGAAGATGTACATAATGGACATTACGATATGTGTAATATGAAAACAACAACAAACAGTAAACAAAACAACAAGAAAAAATTATAAAATACACACCACGTGCAATCAAATTGAAAGAACTTGGGAATCAAGACGCAGTAACAATAATACCGATTGTGACTGTAGTAGCAAGTATTACAACAAAACAACTTCTCCATCACATGCAAACTCTAGAAATAAGTCCACATATACATACAAACTTACAAAACACAGTCATTATAAATACATCAATAATGATAAGAACATTTCTCAATTAACAATAGAAGATCTCGCAACCTGACTAATATTCGTCATATGATCAACACAATCACAGTTGTGACAGAAGATTAAGATAATAACCACCATTAAATGGAATAAAACTTGTAGTAAGTACTAACCACCTTTAAATGGGCACTCAAAACATCGTAAAACTAATAGTAATAAGTTCCATTTTGTGATGGACAATAAAACCGTACAATATTAGCCGTATAAATCCAGGATTGAAAGCATAGATAAGTATGTGGGTTGAATGAAAACTTTTCCGACGATAGGCTGAACAAATGCACCGTAATAACACTATTTGTTTAAAGTGTCCAATAGAAATCCTAAAACGATCAATATACAAATATTATACTATAGTTAAACATACATATATAAAACATATATATATATATATATATATATATATATATATATATATATATATATGTATCATGATATAAATAGGGGGGAAATATTAATTATAAGTTCACTAAAAATTATAAACAGTTTTTTAAAATTTCCTTGTATATACAATAAATGAAGAACATCGAAAGTAAGTAAATTCCATATAAAACGTATAAAATTAGTTATGCATCACTTCGAATGATAAATTAACACTAAATAAAATATACTAATACTCTTGTTTAATGATAATTTCAAAGGTATGTTATATATGTATTTGAAAGTTCTTCATTTGAATACAATTTAACCACATAGGGAATATGTTGTAAATATTTGTAATCACAATAGAGTTTGTGATTTTTTATGGTAAACGCGAGATTTTAAAAAGCCCCAAAGGAAGACGTCTGGGGCTGTTAGATCTGGCGATCTGGATGGCCAGTTCAAATCTCGAAAACGGGAGAACACTCGACCTGGAAATTGGTGTCTCAGAATCTCCATCGTTGCCCGAGCTGTGTGAGCGGTTGCTCCGTGCTGCTTGAAACCAACAATGATCGAGACCCGATGCAGTAACTCGCGGCAAAAGAAAATTCGTTTAGCATCTGTCTTCACAAAAATAAGGACCAATCATTTTTTCACGGCAAATGCCGCACCAAACAGTCACTTTGAGGGGATGCAATGGCTCTTCATGCATTTCATGTGGATTCTCTGTGCGCCAGAAATACAAATTTTGTTTGTTAACATAACCACTTAAGTGAAAATGGGCTTCGTCGCTCATTATGATTTTTGATACGAAATCATCCTCTTCTTGCGCCAAGTTTAACACAGTATAGAGTAAGTTAACCTTGTCCGACGGTCAGCAGGCAGCAATTCCTGACCAGTTTGCACTTTGTAGGGGAACATTTTCAAATCTTTCACCAAAATTCGTTGCAACGAACGTCTGGTGATGCCTAATTGTGTGCATCTCGGTCGAACGAGCAATACGAGGCCGGCCACTTCTTGCGACATCTGTAGTGGACCCAATTTGCACGAGGCGTTCAGCCAAAAGTGTTCGATCACATAGAAGACGACGACGAGGAAAACGACGACGAAATTCACGCTGCGCTAAAACAACAGATTGAAAATTTGTCAAATAAGCAGTAACAATAATTCCACGCTCTTGAGGTGTGTATTGCTCCATGGCTTATTGACAAATAATTCTCTATATATCTACATCATAAATGTCAAAGCACAGTGACATTTGGCGCCATCCGTAAAAATGGCAATACTTTTGCACCACCTGTTACAATACATTCTTGTTAATTTAAGAAACACATATTAATAACAATTAGACTAGCCAATGTGAGGCTTATTTTTTCAACACGTACATACATCTCGTGCATATCCCTTGTATTAATAACAATTAGTCGGCCAACGTAAGGTATAGTTTTACATCATTATTTCACACATAAGCATATATGTGTATGTATCCCTTTTATTCATAATAAATTGGTGCCCAATTGTTTTGTTGTTTGTTTTACAACACGTACATCTATACTAGTATATATATACATAAGTAGGTTACTAATTTTCTATTACTTCTGTGGGTATCTTCCTTAATATTAAAAATAAAGGATCGGCAAAGTTACTTAGATTGATTTATCATTTATTGTCAACTTTTTGACAAATATTGAAATTCTCCAAACTTTAGTCTTACGTATCTTCATAAACACTGAAGATCAACACCAAACACTGCATGTGATAGATATTTTTTCCTAGAATTTAACAGTCTCAAATAAAAATTGATGGCGCAGTTAGTTTTCAAGATATAACATAAACTTATGTTTTTCTTTAAATTAAGAGACTACGACTTGATTAAAATGCTTATTTTTTTTATTTCATTAATATGAGCTATCTGCGTCTGGGTTTCCAGGCTGGAACCGCGTCACTTGTATATTTGCCGACGTTTCGTCCCCTGAAGATGTCCCATACAAATGGGTACGAAACGTCGGCAAATATACAAGTGACGCGGTTCCAGCCCGGAAACCCAGAAACAGATAGCATGGACCACGACCGTGGAAGTCTACGTACCAGATTCATTAATATGAGATTTGGAATTGTGATTTTTAAATTTTTATTATAAAGGAAATAATTCACTTACTGTATAAATGAGGAAATAATGAGCAAGTGGACTTTAAAAACTATTTTAATGCTAAAAAAATAAAAAATGATAAATGATAAATGACTACCAATAACAATAAAACTGAATGACATATTTACTAAGAGTAAAAAAGATAAATGACTAACGAAATTGTAAAATTAAAAAAATATATTTTGTAAAGTGAATAAATAAACTATTGAGCAAACTGTAGGTAAAGTTATTTTAGAAATTGTCATAATGCATATTTCACACCTTCCCAACATTTCGGAATGAACCTTTCGCAGAGTCTGGAGGCGGATGCTTCTTATAGCTGTTGTAATATTCATTTTTAGCTCCCCAACGTAGTTTTTTACGATACTCCATAAGAAAAAATCTAGTGGCGTAATATCTAATGATCTTACCGGTCAAAAGATGGTACCTGCATGACCAATCGTGTGAAGAAAACATTCTGAAAGAAACGTTTCTAGTAATTATAATAATTTATATTGCAAATGAACCATCTTGTTAAACGTATCTGAGATTTGGAATTTGAAATTTGGAATTTACTGATAATACATTACATCTCTTATTCAAACTGTTATCATAAAAATGTGGCCCCAGTAGTTTCACATAGGAAATACCACAGCACATGTTTAGAGAAAAGAAAAACATGTCTATTAATTACTCCATCGTTATTTCGTGTTAAATGTTATTTCGACCGTACGAAAAATGCGAATTATTGTTTGTTTCCCCCAAAAAGCATTAAGGAAATAAACAGTGTTCTTTCTTGTCTCCGGGCACAAAATGTATTGCTATTACGGTTTTTAAAGGCACTGTAAGTAGTTTTAAAATTAAACCAGCCTTATTTTGTAGAAATTGCACATTCGCTCGCAATTCATGAGTAGATAGCCTAGATTTGTAATTTACACGAGCTAAAATCGTTTATTTAATAAATTTAATAATAAATTTAAATTATGTCTGAAATGTTACTAGATCGAAATAATGATGTCTTCTTCTGTGAATAATCCGTGTCTCCTCTTTTATAAGTAGCGGCTTGACCCCTGGGTGAGTCTGGGCGAAATACGCATAAAAGATGAAACTGTCAGACTTGATGTGGCAGCGTGAGCGAAATCTGCGTTCTGGCGTTGTCTTAATTATTTCTCCTATTTCGGTTTTTATAACTTCGCCCATTTATTTTTGTAATTAGTTCCGATATAATTAGATAGATACACACTGAATTAAATCTTGCATTAAATTTTAATATTATATGTATCTAATTCAACTTCTTAAATTCTATACTGCTATCTAACAGACAGTTCCAATGTACAACTTTTAAATGAAGGGTCTTTGCATATTTATGTTTTCTAATTGAATGTATGCACTTTGAAATACAAAATAAATTTATTAGATAAACTACATGTCATTAAATACATCAACATAAGAAAACTGTAAAATGTAAATTTTAATATTAGACAGAGTGATAACGTACATAGGGGCTTATAGATTCAAGTCAATCTCACACCCGGACCTAATATACACTGTATATTATCCTATATTGCAAAATCACAATACAATTACATAATAGTGAATTGAGAAAATTCACAGCAATATGTTTGTGTTATAGCTTAAAAACCAAGTGCCCCATAACTTTTTAATTAAAAGTATTAAATTCTACGTAAAAATATCTAATTTTATTTTTGTTCTTTGAGTGGTTACCAAGATATGAAAAACTGAAAATTTCGGCAATTTTCATTTTTTTTAAGTATTTGGAAATTGACAAATAATAAATCTGAAAATACTGTCAAATACCCTTTTTGAGCAACTTTGCTTTAGCTAATTCTGAATCAATGGCAATAAAGTTATCCATATACTATAAGGTAGAAAATAGACACCCTGTACACAGACTTCTCTAAGGCGTTTAAATTAATTAATCACTAATTTAATCCCGCAAAACTAAATCTACCGCATTTAAGTACTCCGCAAATACGTTTCAGTACTACGTATTTACGAAACAGAATGCAGCAGAACGTTTATTCCACATCACATCAGGGGTACCGCATGTGTCGATTAGGGGCCCTTTTTTATTTCTACTGTTTATGAAGGGTCTTATTCTAAATATCGATTACAATGAATGTCAATTCGTCGTTTAATTACTACTTAATAATGACGAAAATCTAAAAATAAATTTGCGCACCGTAATTATGAAAATACAATCCAAAGCCTACGTTATTAAATCTTCAAGTGAGAGTTCATGAAAATTTAGTGAAAAACATCCTTTGAAATATCGATATTAGAAAATGACATATTCGGAGCTACAAAATCCAGACGATTAACATCATCGCATTGTAAGACTGCCAAAAATGCCAAACCTACATTTTTACTAACATGGTTCACTAAACTGAATGGAATGGTAATATTTTTGTATATGCGATGTCAATTTTTGCGACATATAAAATCTAATGATCTTACATAATTCAAAACAAATCGTAAACTATGCAACAGGTATTCGCATAAATCGGACGCCAAAAAATGCCCACGTAAGAATAAATAATCATAAAAAATTATTCCTACACCTACCCGTCGACCTACCTAAAGCGTCAGTTTCCTTAACATACGCGTGCAGAAACTAAATCGCCATTTCCGCCTGTGCGATGTGATGGAGCAATAGAACGTTCGCCTCAGGTGTAGACGCCACTGGCAAAGAGCCTTGTGAATCATTTGGACCGATGCCACAGCTACCAGACACATCGACTTATGTATCCCCCGCAATATAAGCAACGCCATAATGAATATACACACTCACGGGCGTATATTAAAGCATTCGATCCGTATATTTTCAGTTTCAGCACTGTTTCTCATATCACGTTCGCAGACGTGGATATTTTCTAAACGACCGCTGAGTTAAATGATGTATAACTTTTTGAATCCATTAAGAAATGGATGTACATCAAGTAATTTTGAAAAATATTAAAGGAAAAAACAGAAAAATACCTAGAACTCATGACTCAACGAATTTGTGTTATAGTCAATATAACGCAAAATAATAGGAAGTAAATAAACAAATTAATTAAAATACACTTAACTGCCTTGTCTTATTTAAAATACTCTAAATGATTTGATCACTGAAAGTTGATATAGTTATAACCCCTTGCCACATTAATTTTCGTATTCTGTATACGTATTTCGACAACTAAGTTGTCATCATCAGCAGATAATTAAACAGTGTCGCACCTGGAAAACTACGGTAAAAAATACTCGTACGAAAACAAATTCCGCACGCAATCAGTACCCCTGAAAGCCTAAACGTACACTCTACACCTCTAAATGATTATCATATAAAAGACTAATCTGCAACCAATCCCTGTTATCTATTCATGCATCATTTATTTCTTTCTACAAGACACAAACGAACAAAAATAGTCACTTAGAGATATCAATTACAAACGAATACAATTACATATACCTTCGTATGTAATATACTCAAACATTGTAAGTAACAAAATACAGAATTTCCCAAGCACATTTTTACAAACTATGAAATGGAGAAACTGTGAACAGAGAAAATAAGAAGCACATTGACACAACTTCATGTTTATGCCAAGAATGTGGATATGCAAAGCAGTTGGATAATATTATTTTTGTCGATTCCGAATTATTCACTGAAGCTTGATATATAACCTCTTTCCACATTAATTTTCGTATTCTGTATACGTATTTCGGCAACTAAGTTATCATCATCAGCAGAAAATTAAACTACAGCAAAATACCTGTACGAAAACAAATGCCGCACACGAATCGTACCGCTGAAAGACAAAACGCACACTTAGTTGTCGAAGTACGTATTCAAAATACGAAAACTAATGTACAATACATTACAATACAACCTTCGGTGATTAAGTTAATCAACCACATGCTCCATCAAAATTACCGTGATTCCAAATAATAATTAAGCAAGTAATTAGTAGCAGCATTATTGTGGTCAAAATACACAGAAAGACTGGCCAACACACACTATGTTTGGGTGAAAAAGAAATTAGGTTTAGAAAAACATAGAGAATCCACAATGTTGTTCAGAATTTCCATGCAAACAGAAGGTCATCAACATGAGAATGGGTAAATAATATATCTTGATATTAAAATCAACAGTGATCTTAACTGCTATATAGAAGTTCTTGTTATATTTTTTCAAGTTGTTAATGCATATACGAGGGTGTAACAAATGAATACCTTAAAATTGCTATAAATTTTATATTGTAACAAATAGAAAATCGTGAATATTATTTTTCGACTTCATAGGCCTGGCGTTGAATGGAGTACTCCCCTGCTTCAGAAGTGCACATACACCACGCTTAAAGGTCTTTTAATCATGATTGTAACTATTCGTGCATCGCAGTTTTTCCCTCTTCATTCCTTCTGAAATGCTTGCCTCCCGTTGCTTCTTTAAGTAATCTGAGCACATGAAAATCACTAGGAGTGGGGGTCAAATTTCACATCCTGGATAGTCTGAACTGTCAAGTGGCAGCATGGAATCAGACGTTGTCATGCTGTAACAATACACCTGGAGTCCAAAGTGCTCATTTTCTGATCACAGGGCGAAATTGTTTTTTAAAAATTTCTGAACAAGCTTGATCGAACTTTTCGTTTCTGGTTAGTGAAAGTGAACCCAAGCCTCGTCGCTTGTAATAATATTCTTCTAGAAATGCATCACTAAACTGATGCAATCACATCGAATCTTTGGCTAAACAACTAAATACTTTTTGTTATGGCATTAGGAACTTAATACCTGTTTTAGATTCCGCCACTCTAATGAGCATTTATTATGCCCTTTTTTATGCAAGATTGAAGCACATTATAGCACAAAGACGAATGATTAGATTGATTCTCGGTTTTAATTTTAATCAAAGTTGTCGAACTATATTTAGGAAAAATAATATCCTGACTGTGCATGGTGTTTATATCTATGAATGTGTAATGTTTCTCATAAAGGACAAACAATATTTTCAAAATTTCGAGATTGCGCATCAGTATAATACGCGTTCAAGCAATATAAATTATTCGTATCCCATCCACAGACTCACTCTCAAAGAAAAGGGCCTTACTCTAGTTTGCAAATATACAATAAACTTCCAATGTTTATTAAATCCACACAGCCTATTAGTTTACTGAAGCATAGATTGCGTAGTTTCCTGGTTGATCTTGAACCATATTCTTTAAATGACTATTTAAACTTGTAAAATTCTGTATAGGTAATTCCTTTGTTATTATTAGTAATGTGTTCGTTTTATTTTTCTTTTAATTTTAATTTAATTTAATTTACTTTGTTTCATTATTAATGTTTTGACTTTTGTTTTTGTAAAAATTTACAAATACAATCAATATTATTGTTATTATTATTATTATCGATGTGGAAGCAACGCAAAATTTCCTCGCAGGCATCGACGCGATTTTTCAATTTAGCAAATAACTGATGTGGCATTCTTCTTGCAGACACTTTAATGAATTTCAGTACACTGTGGACAATATTCTGTGCTGAATCGTAACTAATTTTCAAAATTGCGAGTATTTCTTTCAGAGTTATACGCTTGTATTTCCACTAATGCAATGTTTTCGTCCGTCATTACACGATGAATCTGCTCAGGTCTTGGGGTATTCTCCACAGAAGTTATATGAATCACCATACTGCGGAATTCTACGATGAATTTCGATTAATTTGATACCTTCACTGTTCAAGAAACGTCACTGATCTAACGCAGAGCATGTTGATAGCGGGGCAGCCATCTACACATGTGGTACATTTGTAATTTTTTACTTTCTTACGTTTTGTTTATATTTTTTGCACTGTATATTTTTAAATTTTTTTGTCCTGCTTGGCTATCTGTTAGACAAATAAAGATGATTATTATTATTATTACTATTTTCTTACCACTTACAAGTAAGCGCTGCTATTGATCGATAAGTAACACCTAATAACTGGGTCTACTACGCATCATTACTTGACAAGCTGACAGTATCAACTGCGAAAATACGCCCGCATTTGAAAGAAAAAAAAAGCAACTGCACCGTCGTCTCACCCTTTAATGATCGCCACGGCAAAAATTCACGAATTGAGGTTTGAATTAATTAGTCACTCATTTACAAGATCCGAACATAGATTTTCCTTCACAGTCGTAGACATCTATTTTATAGAACAAGATGACAACTACTATTTGGACGAATTAAAGAGATGGATGCATCCTGGAAGAAATGTACATACTATGGTATTAGGTGCGCAACTAAGTTCTCGCTGTTTTTCAAGAGATGGCTCCAGTAGTAAGTGCTGGTCGCTTGTGACATAACTAAAATGTCAAGAACCAAGCTTAGACATATGGTAAACAAACCGCTTTGACACATTAGTGATTTTGTTTTCGCGTTATATACTTTTGGTTGTGTCAAAATGTCTGATTTTGTGCCAAATAATCGTCATTTGCGGGAAGTGTTGCTTTCTTCTTTCATTCGAAGAAAACGGCGGCTGAAGCGCATCGAGAACTCCAAAAAGTTTACGGAGATGCTGCTCTAAGTGAAACAACGTGCCGTGATTGGTTCCGTCGCTTCAAAGACGGTGATTTCGATGTTGACGACCGTTCACGTGAAGGAAGACCAAAAATCTTCGAAGATACTGAATTGGAGGCATTACTCGATGAGGATCCGTGCCAAATGCAAAAAGAGCTTGCTTCAGTATTAGGAGTTACCCGCCAAGCCATTTTCCAGCGATTGCATGCGTTGGGAATGATTCAAAAACAAGGAACTTGGGTTCCTTATGATTTGAATTCAAGAGACATTGAGCGTCGTTTTTTCGCCTGTGAACAACTGCTCCAGCGGCAAAAAAAGTAAGGGTTTTTTCATCGCATCGTTACGGATGATGAAAAATGGATTCATTACAGCAACCCAAAGAGAACAAAATCATGGGGACTGCCCGGTCATGCTTCTACGTCGTCGGTTCGGCCGAATATTCAAGCTGCGAAGATTTTGCTGTGTATTTGGTAGGACCAGGGCGGTGTTATTTATTATGAGCTGTTAAAACCGAACGAAACCATTACTGGGGAACGGTATCGAACTCAATTGATGCGATTGAGCCAAGCACTGCGCGAAAAACGGCCACAATACGAGCAGAGGCACGAAAAAGTGATTCTACAGCATGACAACGCTCGGCCTCACGTTGCCAAATCCGTTAAAACCTACTTAGAAACGCTCAAATGGGAGGTCTTACTCCAGCCGCCATATTTCCCAGATATTGCGCCGTCCGATTATTACTTGTTCCGTTCGATGGCACATGATCTGGCTAAACAGCAGTTCCGCTCATATGAAGACATCTCAAAATGGCTTGATTCGTGGATAGCCTCAAAAGAGGAACACTTCTACCGTGACGGTATTCGAGCTCTGCCAGAAAGATGGGAAAAAGTTATCGCTAGCGATGGGCAATATTTTGAATGATTCATTTGTAAATATTTTTTCACAATAAAGTTGCATTTTCATCAAAAAAACACAGAGAACTTAATTGCGCACCTAATGTATTGAAAAACAGAACTGAACTGCAATTCTGAAACATCCGTTATATAAACCTAAAATATATATATAAACAAAAGAACGAAGAAAAAGTTCACAGATTTGTTTAGCTCATCCACATTTAGAAAGCATACAGTAATTATTAATAAACATGATATTTTATTTCTATTTTGAAATTTAATAAACAATCAATACGTTTAGCAAAAAGCGAATATTGAACTCGTAATTGAATTCTCGATAATATTTCATTATACATGCATTGCAATAAAATAAATTTATTACTAAGTACTACGTATAAACGAAAAAAGTCTATTACAATAATAAATGGCAACATATGTATGAGTATATATGCAAATATTTCTTGATAAAACTAAGAGAACTATTTTTCTGTCATGTTTATTTTGTAAATATTAAATAATGGTGTAGAAATCTTTTTTAGTTTATCCTTATGTATTGGAACACATGATGTACGAAAATCTAAAACATATTTATTTAGAATCAGTTTATATACATTGTAACGATACTAATATGAGTTAGATAGAAAGATATCGTAAAAGTTTTCGGTAAGACTTGTTAGCATTGTCATAATTATGCATGATTTTGAAAAGTGTCAGAGTAATTAGAAAAAAAATATTGTCATGAGGATAGATTGGTTTTAAAGAAATATATCAATGTTAAAAGACAACAAATCAAACATACATGAATTCAACATAGAGCTAAAACTATAGTGTGCGATTTGGCCCTCACCGGTACAGATCGTGTACGGAATTTGTTTCGAGCGGGATTTTGCCGTAGTTTTCCAGGTGCGACACTATTTAAGTTATCAGCTGATGATAACAACTTAGTTGTCGAAATACGTGTACAGAATACGAAAATTAATGTGAAAAGGGGTTATATCTGATATATATATATATATATATATATATATATATATATATATATATATATATATTATCTGATGAAGTTCCATAATATAGCTCTAGATAGTTATTGTAAAGAATTTTGCTTATATTTGAGAATAATTAAAATTTTTAATTCAATTGGGACATGTACTTATAGAAGAAATATGTATTCATGTACGGAAGATTTAAAATAAAACAGATGTATACCTAGGTAATGTGAGTACATATACATACTACGAAAATCATACTTATTTTCCTATTCAAAACCAAATAAAATTTCATCAATTTTTTTTGTATAAACGAATCATTAGTTTTTGTTTGTTTGCATGTAAATTATTTACATGCGATCGTATTTTGTCTCATTCTTATATATACAAATAATGCATTCGTCCGCTCATTAGTACTTGTCCAATATACATGTAGAAAATTTGGATACAAATGCCTGTAAACATAAGCGTAAATGTATAAAGTAAGAGTGGAAGGTTATGTTAATTTTAACACATACCTTAGTGAATAATTTCACTTCGTAATAATTTAAAGTGTGATTATAAATGATAAAATATCCTGGATATTAGAAAAAAAACTGCGATAAATAGAAAAACTATAATATTAGTGAAGTATTAAAAACATTTAAGTATAAGTATATATACGAGGGAAGTTTGACAAGTAGTGAGAATGGAAAAGAAAAACGAATTTTTTAAATACAAAATAATTTTTATTTTTCAATGTATTCTCCTAAAAGAGCAATACATTTATTCCAACGCTGCTGCTTGAAAAATACTCACTTGCGTAGATGATAAGCTCGTCGTTACACGAAAATTTTTTTCCACCTAGAGCCGTTTTCAATTTCGGAAAAAGGTGGAAGTCGAAAGGGGCTAGATCCGGCGAATAAGGCGCATGCGGTACTAATTGGAAATGCAACTCGTGGATTTTGGACATCGTAACTGTGCTGATATGCGAGGGAGCGTTGTCTTGGTGAAACAGAATCTCTTTCTTTGCCATTCCTGGCCGTTTAGCACGAATCTCAACATTTAATTTTTGTAGAAGTTCTGCATAATGTTGTCCGTTTATTGTGGCACCTTTCTGAAGGTAATCAATGAGCAAAATGCAATTTGAATCCCAAAAAATTGATGCCATCACCTTGTTTGCCGATAAACTGGTTTTCGCTTTCTTTGGAGGTGCAGAACCACGTTCTGTTTAGTTTCGAGTGTACAGTAGTGTATCCAAGTTTCATCGCAAGTAACAAATCGCCTACAAAAATCAACCAGATTCCGCTTATAAAGGTCCAAACACTCATTGTAAATGCGCAAACGAGTAAACTTTTGATCAGTCGTAAGCAATCGCGGCACCCATCTTGCCGAAAGCTTAGAAAGGTTCAATTCTTTCGTTAAAATGTGGTGTACGCGTTCTGTTGAAATGTTTACCATGTCTGCTATCTCTCTCACTTTGAGTCGTCGATCTTGCATAATAATATTATGGATTCTTATAATCGTTTCCTTAGAAGTCACGATTTTGGGTGCTCCAGAGCGCGCTTCATCAACGCAGCTAGTTCTACCACGTTTAAATCATTTACCCATCTACTTATTGTGGCGGATGATGGAGCAGATTCACCTAATGTTTCCCGTAACTCATCTTTTATTTCGGTAGCTTTCATAACCTTAATTACGAAGTATTTAATCACCGCACGATACTCTGCTCTTTCCATTTTAACAAAACGACGTTAAATAAAGCAACTTAATTACATTTTTTCGTTTGTATAACATTTGGCATTTAATCCATCGTATAATTTATAACAATATGCATTCTTTTCAAATTTCACCAAATTTTTGATTCGCATAACATTTAATGGGCAATAATGTATTCACCAAGATGAAAATAATAAAAATGAATTGGCCGAGTAAATGCGAGTGTCAAAGAAAAAAGGAATTGATCATACGCATTGTAAACTTCTAGACGTATGTGTAAGTCTACATGTGGATACGTATACATTTACCGTTTCAGTTAAGAATGATCTATTTCAGTGCCAGACGAAAATAAAAGCACTTGTCCGCTCTATTCCGTTTCTCTTCCTTTTTGTGCTATTACAATAATCGTTAAAACATTCAGCTGAGACTGAACGTGAATTTATCTTTTTCACATACTTAAGAGTCTCTTCTATTTCGCATGGGATTCTCAAAGATTTCTTTTGCAAATTCTGCGTGTATATATATATATATATATATATATATATATATATATATATATATATATAGGCCTGTAAGTCAATGGGTCTTACAACTATAAAAATACAATGATTAAGACAGAAGAATTAATTAAATTAGTTGCAAACTTTAAATAAACAAAAGTAAAGGTATTGATTATCTATTCAATAAAGAAGGTATGTTACTTTTTATAGCAAAATTTTGACAATAAATTACTTTTTTTCAAATACTAATTTATGCGAAAATAAGGAAATTTAGTTTTTGGATAAAATGAAAAGCTCTGAGCTTAGTCTTCGTGGTACGTAAAAAAGTTGTTGTTTCGAGCTAGCAGAATACAAACTTTTTGTAGAAAAAGCATTCAAACTTTGGCGAAATTCCATCTACACAATCAATTCACATTGGACCTTCTAAAATATTAAAACGTAAGTATTAGTGTACTATACCTTTTTTGAAATAATCTCTTTTTACGAGATACCCCTTTGCAAAAATTAATATTTTTGTAAAAGTAAGAAATTATGAATTTAATCTTCGTAGCACATAAAACAGTAATTCCGAACTAATAGAATTCAAAAGTGTATTCGCTATTTAAGAAATTCTTACATATAATATTACTGCTAAATGTTTGGGGCCGTTGTCCTTCTTAAACACAAAATTTTCGCCGATTAAACGTAGCCCCGATGGTATTGCATTTGATTGCAATATTGAATACTATTATTAATTTTTGCAAAGGGGTATCTCGTAAAAAGAGATTATTTTACTCGCTCCTCTTTGTAGGAGGAGCGAGTGGTCAAAGAATACTACGGGATTGTATAGTGCCAGCTGTCAAACAAGTTTCTGTGCTTGTTTGAGCGAACCAAGGGTATTTTGCAAAAGGAAACCCTACTTTTGCAAAATATTGGCACTATACACTCCCGCAGTATTCCGATTACAATCCGATTCCACAAACGTGAAATCACACTTTAGCTAACTGCAAAAACTTCAGCAACAGCGTGCTGTTTCGGTCCACCTTCCAATTGACCTATGGCTCTCCAAGCCCGTACATGAGTCAAATCGCGTTGCCTTTCCATTATTACCCATAATTACAGTTAAAAAATTAGCTATGATACAGAAAACAGTAAAATTTAACTGTAGCCGAAATAGCTCGCATACGCGCTTTTATACCCTCAAGCAGCGGCGGTTCGCACAGGCGCAGCACAGAATCGCTGTACAAGTTGAAACTTGTCAATCCATCCTGTTTCTTGTTTAAAAGCGTTATAGTTGCAATATAAAAATATTTGCGTGTCTTATATTATTGATTTATTTAATTATTATTTTTTCAAATATCCTCTAATTGTTTTGAGCAGTGCAGAAAAGTATTTTGAGTAAACGATGCTTTGTTATTTCAACATATGAATAAAATGCTAGAAAGAGAAGGCACTAGTATTGAAGTTTTTTTACCAAGTCCAGAATGTAAACAAACTCGTATTACACGCTACTTACACCATTGTTCGTTTTTTCTTCAATGAAACATACAAGAACTCTCTTTCTAGTTTGATATCGTTATGGTTAGACCTAAAAATATAGACCATAACTTGTGATAGCAACTGTACATTTATTATCATATAAAAACCAATAGGGCTATCTACAAGGTTTTCCAATAGGGATGATATGATTTTGAAGTGACATTTCGGCCATTTGTAATATGTCATGATCTGCCATTTGTTTTTCATTGTATTCAGTAGTGTTTACAATTTCATCATGGAGAGATATACGTAAGAACAACGTTTACAAATTATTCAGTTTTATTATCAAAATAATCGTTCTCCAGTTGCAACTTTTCGTGCGCTTCTGCCATTTTATGGTCGTAATAATCGTCCAAGTGTGCTCGCTATTCGTCGAATTGTTAAAAATTTTGAAGTTACATTTTCTTTACATAATTTTCAAGTGCCAATAAGACAAAGAACCGCTCGAAGTAATGCAAATATTGCTGCCGTTCAGACAAGTGTTACTGAAGACCGTAATTTGTCGATTCCAAGACGTTCTCAACAATTGCGACTGTCTCAAACCACAACCTGACGGATTTTGAGAAAGGATTTGGGTTTGCATCCCTGTAAAATTGTTCTCACTCAAGAACTGAAGCCATTGGACCACCGTAAACGTCGTGAATTTGCTGATTTGGCCTTGGAACAACTTGAAAACGATAACGATTTTTTTAAGAAAATCATCTTCTCTGATGAGGCTCACTTTCATCTGGATGGTGTGGTAAATAAACAAAACTGTCGATTCTGGTGCGAAGAAAATCCACAAATTATTTATGAAAAACCATTACATTCACCTAAATTGACAGTTTGGTGTGGTTTTTGGTATTGTGGAATCATCGGTCCGTACTTCTTTCAAAATGAAGCTGGTAACACCGTTACTGTCAATGGAGAGCGGTATATATTGATGATAACCAACTTTTTATGGCCGACATTGGAAGAAGTTGATCTTGACAACATTTGGTTCCAACAAGACGGGACTACGTGCCACACAGTAAATGCAACAATAGAATTATTACGAGAAAAGTTTGGAGATTCGATTATTTCAAGAAATTGTGATATTGAATGGCCTCCAAGAAGTTGTGATTTAACACCTTTAGAATATTTCCTGTGGGGTTATTTGAAGTCATTGGTCTATCGAAATAAACCAGACCCTCTTCAAGCTTTACAAGTCAATATTGAACGTGCCATTCATGACATACGACTAGATTTAGTGGAAAAAGTGCTCGAAAATTGGGTTCATCGAATACGTTCCTGCAGAAGAAGTCGTGGAGGCCATTTGAATGACGTTTTATTTAGAACTTAAAAAACTTTTGAATTTTCTTCACAATAAGTGTGTTTTTTTTTTTTAAGAAATCATATCACTCTTATTGGAAAACCCTGTATATATCTATCTATATTAGCTGAAACTATTAATATAAAATCATGAACAATTAAAACTTTGTATTGCCTTCGATACACTATTTTAACAGTTCTTTAAAACGCCCGAACTTTTAATTAACACGCATTACACGAGAAGTTGATTTACTTACTAATTTAGTACTACTTCTGGATTATTACTTTGCCTTCCTTATAAATGAAGTCAATTTATACGCACTTAGTGGAATTTAGTTTGAAACACACGCACATGTGAATAACATGAATAACTCCTTAAAAAAGCATATTAATTATCTGGTGGTGTATATGATTTTTATGTGAGAAAAATTAACAATGAAACTCTTCTATTTATAATCCTGAATGATACTTCTAGAGGCCATTTACACTATTTCCATTTAAAAAAAAAGCGCTTTTTTTAAATCAACTTGTCATCAACACCTACTAAGCACGGGTGTTAGTTGGTGAGTTACGTAAATAGTTACACATTAAGTACATGTACTTGACAATGAACATATTGTTATTTTTAAAAATGAAAAGTGAGGTTAGGTTAATAAATTAGGCGTTGAAATTATTATTATTAACAACGAGAGTTATTGAATTTTACATAGATTTATTCCAAGACAAATAACCATTTGTTAAATGAATATAGACGCGTATTGTAACTGCACTATCCTTTATAGAGCCGTATTGAATATCAATTTCATATAGACAAATATGAAAACACCTGAAAGTCCTTCGTTTTATTTATAGAAATGCCTATCCTAATTTCTACAGCACGAAGCACATGTACCAGTACTGAAATGTACCTGTTTACTACTGCGTTACCGATGGCATCATCAAACAAAAAATACTTTGAGGATTACACATAACGGACATTATGTTTTCAAAGTTATGTGTAAACTCTGAAAAGTTTCTTGTTCAAAAGAAATAGCTGTCTCTTATTTTATTAACACAGGTCATATTAAAAAGAATAATTTATGTATTTCACTCTTTACGCTGTGATATTCTTAATTAAGATATTTTACAAGACGACGGAAATTGTAAACAAATCTATCTAATTGAAAAAGTAGTTAGGACCTTATGAGGAGCGTTAAAATGTAAATTATAATTCAATAATTAAAATTATATAAAAAAAAATTAAAGACAAAAACTCAATTAGCGATTTTCACGAAATATCTTTATTGAAAGAATAGTAGCAATTGTTTCACCAGCAGTGTGAGTTCTTCAGACCCAAAGGTAAATCCACCACAAGTGGAATATAATCTATTGGGTTGGCAACTAAGTACTTTCGGTTTTTACTGATAGAGAGCGTTGCTTTATTTTTTGTATAACGTATGTTAGTGCTGTACTTTACCGTTTGTCGCGTGATACTAGTCACATTGACGTAACTTCAGAAGCAAGTAGTGCGTGATTTTTATTAAAGCTATTAGTTGTGGGTTAATTTTAAATGGAGTGCAGAAACGAACATTTTCGACATATTTTACTATTTTATTTCCGTAAAGGAAAGAAAGCTGCTGCGGCTCACAAAAAGATATGTGAAGTTTATGGTGCCAATTGCTTAACTCGTGTCAGAATTGGTATAAAAAATTCTGTTCTAGAGATTTTTCCCTCAAAGATGAGCTACGTTCTGGTCGGCCTACTGAAGTTGATGATGACCAAATCAAAGTCATAATTGAAGAGGATCGTCATATAACTGTTCGAGAGGTTGCGGAGAGGCTACATATATCGCACACAACAATTGAAAACATTTAAAATGTCTTGGGCTACCTCACGAATTGAAAGAAATTCATTTAACACAAAGAATCAACTTTTGCGATATGCACCTTAGACGAAATGAAACCGACCCTTTCTTAAAAAGAATCATCACTGGTGATGAAAAATGGGTCCTGTACAGTAACATAGTTCGAAAACGATCATGGAGCAAACACGATAAACCAGCTCAAACCACATCGAAAGCTGAATTGCATCCAAAAAAGATCATGCTGTGAGTTTGGAGGGATTACAAAGGTGTTGTGTTTTTTGAGCTGCTTCCAAGGAACCAAACGATCAATTCTGATGTTTACTGTCAACAATTAATAAAACTGGATGAAGCAATCAAAGAAAAACGGCCAGAATTGTCAAATCGGAAAAGTGTAGTTTTCCACCAAGATAATGCAAGGCCTCACACATCTTTGGCAACTCGTGGGAAACTATTGGAGCTTGGCTGGAAAGTGATGCCACATCCCCCATACAGCCCTGATCTAGCACCATCTGATTACCATTTATTTCGAAGTTTGCAGAATTCTTTGAATGGTAAAACTTTCACAAATGACGATGACCTTCACTCGCACCTGGTTCAATTTTTTACTGATAAGGACTAGAACTTTTATGAGCGCGGAATCATGCAGCTGAAAGAAAGATGGCAAAAGGTCATTGAGCAAAATGGAAAATATATAATTGATTAAAAACTATTCTTTATTTAAAAAAAAAAGTGTTTTATTTTATATGGTACTACAAAACCGAAAGTACTTAGTTGCCAACCCAATATCTAGTCAACTAAACTATCTTTAGGGTGGAGGAGATTTCCAATTGCAATGAAATAAGTTTAACAGTGGAGAATTATTTACTTGATAATTTAATAAATTATTACATAAATTATTACATTTTTATATAACTTTATCCCTTTATTTTCCGAATGTAGAATGGTGACCTCTGAATTAAAAGAATGATTACAAGTATTTAAATGTACTGAATAGTTGGAGTCATTTTTGTTATGATTAAAACTTCTTTTGTATTCTGTTATCATTGTGTCCATAGATCTTGACCAATATACTAGGTGTACCGAAAAGTCATTACCGGCTTTTTCGTAAAAAAAACATACATAATTTTCAAGAAAATGAAAAAATGTATTTATTCAAAGTATGGGCTATTTGATTCTACACATCTTGCCCATATTTCAGGCCATTTATGGATGCCATCCCAAAAAAACTGTTTGTTCTTTGAGCAAAACCATTCGTCGAGCCATTTTCTAACTTCTTCGAAATTGGCGAAGTGCTGCTCTGCAAGCGCGTGTCTCATTTATGCAAAAAAAGTGATAAGAGTACGGTGGGTGCGATATTATGACCCATCCAAGTGCTTTCAGCGCTTGCTTGGTCGGTTTTGCTGTATGAGACGGCGCGTTATCGTGTTGTAAAATCACTTTACCGTATCTTCGGGCCCATTCTGAACGCCTTTCTATTAATGCATAGTTCAAATTGATAATTTGTTGTCGTCAAGTTTCAATAGTTCGTAATACACTACGCCACTCTGGTCCCACCAAACACAGAAAATTGTCTTGTGACCAAAACGATTTTGCCCTGGAGTAGATAGGCCGGTTTCGCCAGGTGATAACCATGTTCTTTTGCGCTATTCGATGCAGAAATAACTTCCGATCATGCTTTTGAAGCAGCATTTCACAGACGATTTTTCGATTCTTCCATTTGCCGGTCATTCAATTGATGTGGCACCCATTTTCACATCTTTTGGATTTTTCCCATTGCCCGTCATCGGTCGTTAATCGTTTCTTTTGAGTTAGGTCTTCATCCAATAACTCCTGCAGTTTCGCGCCTTCAAACTTTTTCTGTCTACCAAAACGTACTTTGTCTTGCACTTCGAAATGACCACTTTTGGATTGTCGAAATCTCGCCTCACATATTTTTATGGTTGAAGCATGCTCACCGCAAGCTTCTACCAGCAAGCAATGACTTTCAGCAGCTTTTTTCTTTTGATTAAAGAATAAAAATAATGCGTGCCGCACATGTACTTTTTCAGGCACGAAACTCGACATTTTCAAAGAGGTATAAATCTATGACAGTGTTACTTTCGCAAAATAGCAATCGCAGCAAGAAAGCTTATAAACTCCCTATTTGTTAGATTTATTTGTTTTGTCTTTGTTACTTTTAACTACTTTTTCTATATTGAAACAAATAAGTAAATTACTTAAAAGAAGATGTAGATATAGCTTATCAAACTAACAAGACGCTAGGAAAATATATGTTATGGATTTTCTTCAAGTAAAGGCCACATCAGTTAGTTATTACAATTATTTGACATCATTCTTTAAAACTAGTCGGAACAACAAAAAATAAACGTTAACAACTACTGGTATTTTCATATCAAAGGAATTATCAAGTAAATAGATTTTTGTGCAGTATAATAAGTGTGTATTCTATGTGACAAAAGGGTTAGGAATTGAATTCCTAACAGGACAAGAAATTAAGTGAAATAGAATTAATATTAAATGTAATATTAAAACACTATTCTAAGAAACGGACCGATGTGCCAAATACATTTGATCTTGGAATAATGGAATGTAGTTCTATAATACCGTTATTGGCAAATAAAGAAATTTCTTCTTGAAATATTTGTTGGGTCACGATGTCTTAATAATAATAATTTTCGTGTTTAAAATCGAATTGTATTTATTTAAAAACATGATAACAAAATTAATATATATATATATATATATATATATATATATATATATATATGCGAAGTGTAACACTATCAAGAATCGAAACAATTAATTCAAATGTGAACAATCGGAAATTGAACAGTTTGAAGGAATCCACCTTCCTCAAAGGTCCAGAGTTCGTTAATCATAAAAGAGTGGTATTTCATCACGACAATGCGAGACCATACACAAGTTTGCTCGCCCGTCAAAAACTATTTGATTTTGGACAAAATATACTGCCACACTCACTACGAGATTCCATACGCCTTCAGACTTCCACATGTTTCGTTCTCTTCAAAGCTCTTTGCGTAGAGTAACGCTCGGCTCAGATAAGGTTATGAATCAACACCTTATAAAATTTTTCGCCCCGATAAAGATAGGTCCTTCTACGAAAGAAGAATTATTAATCTCGTCGAAAAATAGCGAGAAGTTATTAAACAAAACCGTTAATATATAACTGGCCTCTTTTACGGTCTTTGAAGAGCATAAAAAACACATCACGACTTTTCCAACAACCTAATAATGTGGTTAACGTATGTTATTGTTATGTATAACATGGTAACGTATGTATAATCTTGTGGTTTAACATGAATTTTCTTTCCATTAAAGCCTTTAAAACTTCATTAACGATCAAGGTTTGAGGCTTACTTTGAAGCTCACTTACAAGTCCACCATCTCAACCACGAAATTTCCTAAACAAATGTTGTACAGTTCGTTTATGCACCTAGTTTCATCATAAATTCCGTTTATATGTCGAGTAGTGGCCGCTCTACTATTTTAGAGTACATATCACATTACGATGTGTTTTTAATTGATGTGTAACTTGTTAATACTCCAACAAAATACAAAATATTTCCTAATTCATATTAAATATTTGTCTATTTATAATACTATATTGGACATTATTCTGTGCGAAACAAAAAAATTATATTTCATATGAAATATGAAATATCATATAAATGATCTAATATTTTGGAACTTTAAATATCGTTTCATTTGTTATCCATTCAAATTTATTGAACCAAGTTATTAATTGCATATTGAATAAATAATTTTAATGTCAACACTAGTTCGTATGTATTTTATCATCAACATTTAACATCCTAATGGATAATAATTCTTTATAATGAATGTTTTTACACAAAGCAATTTATATTTTAGAAAACTAATTTCTGCTATATATATTTATTAAAATAAATCACCTTACTTTTTCAGAAAATAAGTTATATTTTAAAAACTAGACGTACGTTTCGAGTACAGTGCATACATCTTCAATAGTAACTAAATATATTTGTTTTGTGAAAATTCTTTTTATTTTAAATGTTGTTCCATCTTTATTATACAATCTACTTCCCAAAAAAGTTCAGGACGTTATGCCTTGGGATGTTGGGATCCTGTTGGGATGATTTTCGAAAAAAACATTTTATTTTGGAGATACGAGGCGATAAATATACGTTTAAAATTATCAATACACCCTAAGTAAGAGTACCCAATACAAAAAAAAATTCAGAAATTCGTTTTTATATTTTTAACAATATTTCGATTAGCACGCGCGAATATTATTCAAAATATCCTATAATGGATGAGTGCAATGCAATAAGACACTACCCTGATATTTTTGAAATAGTTCAGAAGTCAATGAGAAGAAGAATGGATGCACGCATCTGGTAGCAGTCATTTGCAGCAGTTTTTATTGATTAAGAATCTTTCCATGTAATAGTAGATAATAAAATATTGTTTTTACTTTCTTCATGGCTTCCGGGCTGGAATCGCGTGTTCGATATTTCTGCTACCAACGTTTCATCACCACTTGTATGGTACGTCTTCAAGAGGCTAAGTCTCAGTGCAGCAACGAAAGCAGTGACGACACCTCGGTAGCAGAATTATCGAAAACGGGATTCCAGCCCGGAAGCCAAGATGAAGAATGTATAGACAACGACCGCGGAAATCTACGACCCAAATTAAAGTATTGTTTTCTTTTCAAAACCCTTGATCGCCCTTTAACTTCGAAGTAAAGCATTTTTTTCAAAGATCATCTGAATTTTTGTCGCATGTTTAGTAAACACTCAGTATGGTATGAAGACTTCTTATGGAATAAATTCAATAATTTGAAAACTAAAAATATTTCACCAAAACTGGGAAACAAGTAAACTACTTATTCTAGTGGCACCAAATTTTATATACTTTATATGCCTGTAATGCAACTAGCCTTTGAATAATGACGTCGTATGCATTTTTTTTAATGGAATAATTTATTTTTTAGTTAGTTTGAATAGAATTTTTATAGGCCTCTCCAAAAAACACACTTAATATTTTTACCTTTAACGGTTTCTAAGATTTTAAAAATTTTATCGCCCCAACAACCATATCTACAACACAAATTGTAAAACTGTAAAAATTGAAAAATCAACCAGTTATCGTAACAACTACCTAAAACAATCTCCACTAACTTCTTAACACACTCCTAACCAACAGACCGTTTTGGAATCATTTAATTTAGTTCATAAGAAGTTTCCCTTCTATATATGCATTTAATATAAAACGATTGTTTTATTATTTATACAATTTTAGAAGTAATAGGTTATGTTGTCATTAGTTTATATGTTTTATTTTAATTGCGTTTAATCTTTTGTGTACCAATGTATCAATTAAAGAAATTAAAAGTCCATCGCTTGAGCCATTGAAATCTATTTGCTACATAACTTAATAAAATTCAGTACTGCTATCGGCATCTGTTGCAAATAAGAGTAACTAATCTATTCAGACAGTAAGACTTCCAATCTTCACATTATGATGACCGTTGTGTATCTTTGAGAATGAATAAAGTTGAAATTAGTGTAGAATTTGCGACTTTTAATGCTGGAATGTATTGAAATACTGCTAATAGTTAATGTTTCGGTATACGAGAAAAACTTTAATTGATATTATTGATAAATCGAAGAATTTTAATCATGTTTGATTCAGTGATGATATAGATGAAACGTTGGCAGTTGAGTCTGCCACCTGTTGAGAACGACGATAGCTGCCTAGATAATAGTGACGATGACTCAGACTTCGTAATAGTGATCAAGAGAGCTCTAATGATGATAATGACAGATATGATCCTTCAGCTAGTGGAAATCAAACCTATAGTGATCGCACTGAGGTTAACCATCAAAGGATGGACTGGAAAGCTGTTTCTTCCGAGGATTACTAGAAGAAAACCTGAATGACTGAGAAAATTATGCTACGATAAGGGAATCTTCTTAGTCAGAAATAGCTTTTCATTCCATGCTGACATTCAAATAGAAGTAGCTGGTATTTTCTTCCAAAGAAATAAAAATCCTATTTCTGTGAAAAGAGGGAGACCATCAGCTGATAGAATTCCGCATCAGTTCGAAATGAAAAAAAAAGATGACCTACCAAACCAATCCCACCAAAGTACACATACTTATCTATGAGTTCAGTTTACATTTAACAAGCATATTGAATCACTGATCGCTTCTGCTTGCAGATCTTTGGGCTTCGTTATTAGAATTTCTCATTACTTTTTGAATATAAACGCTTTAAAGTTTTATATTTCACCTTTGTAGACAGCAAAAGAGAATATGCATGTATTATATGGTATCCATATATACGAGGTATGGCAATTAAATAACGAGACTGCGCTCCTTCCATCGCCCAGCTGCATCGGTCGGCATTGTAATTGGAATGTCATTGACCTCGATACCTCCGAAGCAACAACTCGTAGTTCCATCTCTCTGTCTGCTTTAGTTTTATATATGAAGCAGTTTTAGCGGACAAGCACATTGCTGTGCTTGATCATCCTAAGTATTCGCCAGATCTCGTACCATTTGACTTCTTCCTACTCCCAGAAATAAAAAGTGCATTAAAGAGAACTCCTTTTCAGTTTGTTGACCATTTGAAAGCAAAAATGGTTGTTGAGATGGTCACTGTTCTAGGTTCTCGCGTAGTTTACTTCGTCACTAAATTATTTGTGAATATTTATTACCCAAATTATAATTTTATGTGCCATGATTAGCTAATAGATACAATAACACTTTTGTAACACCGAACCCTAAAACAAATTTGATGAGATCTTCTGTGACTGTGATGTGTACGTGTGCTGAGCGAAGACTGGATGATGTATTTCTGAAGTATACCTATGTGATCTTCGTTTATTTATTATTATTTGTTTATTTCAATTGTATTTTATTTTATATTGTAACATTTACTTCATTTAGTTATAGCCTTTTTTGGTTGCAATAAATTGTTTGTTTTGTTACTTTAGAGTCATGTAAAAGGCTATCTATTGGACTCAATACTTAATTTAAAAAAGATCGCCAACATTGTATATTGCCAAATTGTCGAAGTTTAACCTCAGTACATAGCAAAAAATGTCAAATTTATTTATGTTTACCTAAACAAAAGAATTGTTTTAGGAAATTCTATTAACAGTTTCTTTACCTATTCATTACCATAGTACAATTAAGAAAAAAGTAAAATAAATTTGTGAATTGCTTGGTAGATTAATTTTAATGAACACTGTTCTCAGCTTATTTGATCCACAAGAAGTTAAAGTTAAAAAGAAATACTATTCCAATTTATCATAAAAATACCAAAATAATCTAAATTAATGATTACAAATTCACTGCAGACTATTAACAAGTTCTTATTCTATTTTTATTTTATTATAAAACCATTAAATGTTTTGTATATTTCTTTACTGTACGTGGCTAATTAAATCATCAACTAAAAAATAGACACTTCGTTATAAGTACTGTGTGTAATGAGTTATATTTGTACGTATGCAGCCGCAGAAAGCTATAAATCTATTGACACCATATTTCAGTAGTGTCCAGACAAACTTTCCACTATCTAACGTCAACGGAATGTACAACAGTCTAGTCCAAGTTTTGTTATTTTGTAGGATTTATGCATTTCAAAGCTAAAGACCGCAAAGTCGAAAAGGGTGCATCGTTACCGTTCCTATATATGTAAATAGTGAAATTGTTAGCATTCTTGCGGAATAATAGGCGGTTTAGACGCCGTCTTCTGTTGTCAATCGTGCATTAATTTAATTCTAGTTTAACAAAAATGGGATAAATTTAAGATGTATATCTATACTTTGTTATTGACAATATATAGGGCGATGAAAAAGTCATTCGAGGATTAATTTCGCGTACTGAAAATAGAATTCATGAAATTTCTCCGTATGTAGTAAATTTTGAAAAGATTTGTTCTTCGAAGTGTAAGATGCCAATTCTTAGATCATCTATAATGCGCCACAAATCGTTTATGGTAACTGCTTCGAATATTTAAACAACTTGTCATCCGTGTGTTATACAAAGTATAACCCGAAGAGTTACGAAGAGCCAGTATATAAAGCAGCGGGAGAAGCAGTCACAGCCAGCTTCAGGTTGATGCTTTACTACAAAACAACTCCTGAAGAAGATGATTGAAATGTCATCGAAACGTCGAGACGCCGATTCTTTCGAGAACTTCTGTCCAACATCGCGGAGAGCCTGAGAATATAATAATAATTATATATATATATATATATATATATATATATATATATATGTTTGGGGTAGCAGTACTGATATGAATCGTATTTTCGTAATATAAAAAAGAATTCTGAGAATAATATATAACATGAATTTCAATCAATTACGTAGGGGCATATTTAGAAAACATTTTTTGTTAACTATTTTTGGAATTTATATATTCGAGGTCCTACTTTTTGCCTACAAACATAAAGACCTGTTTGAAGAATACAGCGCTGTTCATGATTATTCCACAAGGCATAAAACTAATTACTATTATCCCAAACACCGCCTAACCCTGATAGAGAGTGGACTTCGCTACTCCTCCATTAAATTTGTAACTAGTTTACCGGAATCATCAAAAAAAATTAAGATATTCTCAATATTTAAAAAAAGAGTTCGTGATTTCTTAATTGACATAGAACCATACAGTATATTTGAATATATAAATCGTGGTTCTCTACAGCAAGAATATGTTTAAGAATATGTTTTAACACATATGTAATATATTGTATCTGTCATGACGTTTGCATTTTCTTTTCTGTCTTTGTACAATTAATTATAATAAAGTTTTTATTATTATTATATATACATACATACATATATGTATATTATTTTAAGGTGTATATTTACATAACGTTCGAATTATTTTGTTTACACTAATTTATTACACTAATCATCATATTCGAATGTATTTATATATATATATATATATATATATATATATATATATGTTTATATATTCCCTTCCTACAACAACAAATTTAGATTATCCTTATTTTGTTTGTTAGACTTTATATACTAAATTTAAGACACCCAATGAAACGAAAGAATTATTAAATAAACAACTGCACATCATTAACTATAAAAAGAATTTACCGATTTAAAAGTTAATTTAACTTTAATTCTGAAAAATAAGTGCATATTTGAATCAACGTTATTATATTAATAAGTATTATTGAAGTTTTACATTATAAAATCAGTTTGAACACTCCTTAAAAATTCAAAATTTGTCTTCAAAATTATGATGTTAATGCAAATATCTAATAATTTTCACAATATTTACAAATTTTATTTGTAAAAACTCATCTTTACTTCAGAAAATGTAATCTTATTATACTTTAACTTGATAATAATTTTACATCATCATGAAATTTTTTAAATAATTATCAACTTTTTGCGTAGAAATCTTTCATATATTTCCACTTTTTTTTATAAAAATTGATTTTTATGCTATCCCCTAATCAGTACACAAATACTTTTATCCCCATATAAACTTTAATTACCATAACTCCTTCAGCATGTTAGAGTATCATTTATACTTGGTACCAACTAATAACTTCATTGAAATGATTTTATGCATTATAATATAACTTATCAATCCCTTTATTTTTAACAACAACTATATGAAAAAGCCCTTTGCAATTCAATAATTATGACTTCGTTATAAACAAGATATACATGTATACAAGTATTATGTACCTTTATAGATTCATTTACAAATTAATTTACATATGCATCTTAATTGTGAGAACTAATATACGAGTACACAGTCTGTCGCAAAGAAAACAGAACTTTTATAAAATATCAATTCTTTGTGGCGCCACCTATTAAAAAATTACGCATCGGTAAGACAGATCTTTCACCAATACTATGTCAAAATATCATGAAATTGCACATAAAGTAACAGTGCATATTTGGCATTAGTCGAAAAATGAATTTTGAACAAAGTTAATTTAACTTTATTGAAGTTCTGTTGAAAACTCGGTAAATTGTTTACTGAAACATTTAATTTGATGAAGCAAGTATATGGTGATGCGAGTTTATCACGTGCGAATGTAAATAGTGGTATAAACGATTTAAAGACGGTCGTGCAGACACATGTGACGACGAACATCCTGGTGCAAGAAAATCTGTGGTTACAGAAGGTAACATCAAACTTGTGCGTGAATTTATCAGAAATGAGCCAAAATCCTCATTGCTATACGTGGAAATGGAATTAAATATTTCCAAAGATTCAATTCATCGCAATTTGACATACAATTTGGGACCGAGAAAGATTTGTGCAAGGTTTGTACCACACGAGCTTACTGAATTCAACATTGTACAGACATGATTGAAGACTCAAAAAAGGAGAAAACTTCATATATTCTATTGTAACTGGCAATGAGACGTGGTGTTTTCAATATAATCCAGAGACCAAGCGTCAAAGCTCTGAATGGAAACATCGAAGCCAAGAAAGACCGACAAAAAGCCGTTTGGAGAAGTCAAACGCGAAGACAATGTTGATTTGTTTTTATGATTCGAAAGGCATAGCGCAAAAAGAATTTTTACCAACTAGTCAAACAGTCAATGCTGTATATTATCTTGGTACTATGAAGCGTCTTTTGGCGCGTACTCGTCGTGCGCGGCCTCAATATTGTGAAAGTGATAGCTGGCGTTTGTTACATGATAATGCACCATCTTATCAATCGACAATTATCACTGATTTTCTAACTACAAATGGCATTTTAACCATCATTTCGCCAATTATGATTTCTATCTATTCTCTGGACTACATTTGCCGATTAAAGGATAGCGTTATGCCGACGTCGAAGCCATTAAAAAGGCGTGATCTCAAGACATCTCTAAAGATGAACGCAAAAATTAATTCGACATGTTAATTGACCGTGCAAAACGTTGTATTGACTACTTTAAATAAAATAAATGAATTTTACCAAAATAGTAAGCTTTTGTTTTTATTTTAAAAAAGTTTCTGTTTTCTTTGCGACAGACTGTCCATTTATCATAAACTATCTTGTTATCTAATTCTAAATTAAAAATACGTTTTAATACATATCTCAAATTAATAACTTAAAATTCTTAACTTATGTAGATACATACATACATCAATTTATTATGACATATAAAATTAGTATATATTCGTTTATTACCTTGTATTTTATAATACATATTACCATTTAATATATTCTAATCTCTTGTACAATATACATATATAATATAAAAATAATATTTCTTTTAAAAGCCATTCCTGTCAATATTTTGGAACAGAGGGTGGTTGTATTCTATTATTATTATGTATTAATGATTACTTACGCTGTGATACGAGAAAATATTTTTCAAATTACATAAATATATTTTTATTAAATAAAATAATTACGTATTATACAATCCCTGAACTTGAAAAACTATCGATAGTTCGTAAGTATCTACTATAAGTATGCATGTATGAAAAATGTATGGCTTCAGCGCGAAGGTTAAACGCCGCGGCGGCTGGTGTTCAAATCGTACAACAAAATATATTTGCTATTTGTGTCCGTTCACCTTCTAGAGAGTCTAACCGAAAAAAAAAGAAAAACTACATACGTATTAGATAAACCGCATACATAAGCAACAAAATTAAAATACAATTCAACTGCATCTATCTCGGTCTCCCTTACAGATCCGACCGTACCTGTGTGCATATTTCGGCTGCATTGCTACATATTTGGTCTGAACTATTAACGGATTCCAATGCATTGTTTAAAATTTAATATTCTGCACGCGTGCAGATTCTAAAATACATTCCTGGAATTCGACATTTATTTGGTAATATCACTTTTCTACCAAAACCAGACCACTCGAAAGCAATAAAAAAAAATAAATAAAAACTCGCAGCGTGCGCTTTTAATATAACTGTTTAAATCATTCGCACTGCCATAATTTTAAAGAAGTTTATTGTGCTTATGTTTTACTTGGCATTTTTGCATTAAATATGTATACCTTTAGTGAATAACCATTAAAATAATATATTTAAGGTTTTTTCCTTATCGTGTGCTCTGACGTGAATGTTATTTTAATACTGAAAGAATTAAAGATAAAAAATCATATAATTGTTTCAACTTCCAAAGATTAACAACGCCTAAATTGCAAACGGAGTGCTTTTATGCAGAAAAAATGTCGTAAATATGGACATAAATACAGTCACGTTTCTTCAAAAAATATATCAAAATTGCGCTTTGTGTCTAGGATTTATATATGAGGGCAGTTCAGTATCAGAAATACTCAACCTAACAAATAAAATATGAAAAATTTTTGAAAAAAATCTTTATTTCACTACTGATGTTCAATAGCTTCGACACCCCGTTTATAGTGAAAAACTCCTAAAAATAGTCATGAACCGCAGACTCCACCTCTTCATTGTTGGCAAATCTTTTACCACCGAGCCATTTTTTCAAGTTTGGAAACTGAAAATAATCCGAGGGGCTAAATCTAGCAAATAGGATGCATGAGGCAGCAATTAATAATAATAATAATAATATGCCTTTATTTCCCAAGAAGTAATTATACAAGTAATATAAATACAAAACATTCAACTGAATGGAATATCCTAAGGGATGGTTCAGATGGATGACTAGAAGTTATCTCCTACTCTAACACCAAACCCTTAAAGTTATAAAGAAATATAAATAACAAAGTAATTGTCTAATACTAAAAACTAATAAAAACCTAACCTAACTGAATTATTCTGCCCGTGCACACAACCGTAACCCAACAAAGTCATTACAATTAAACAAAGTAATATAAAAAATTCGCTAGCACACAAGAATAAGTTAACAATGGAAAGAGACATCACACACAAGACTGCTTATCAAACAGGTAATTAAATATAGCACGCCTGAAAGGCACCAATCCCATGGACTTGAAGTGATCATCCAAAGAATTGTAATAGTGATAAATATTATATGTGAAAAATCTTCTAAAAAAAGTTGTTCGGTATCTAAGTAGACCAATCATATTCTTCCTTTTTACATTGATATTATGCACATCGCACCGAAACCTAACTTTATACAGCAAGTATGGAGGACACTTTGTCAAAAGTATCTTACGATGATGGATGTAATGGTTGTTGTTCCTTTTTAAAGATAATCAATGAAAATTATCCCACGTGCATCCCAAAAAACTGACGCTATGACGTTGTCTGCCGATGGAACTATCTTCGCCTTCTTTGGAGTTGATTCTTCCCTTTCAGTCCATTGCTTTAACTTCTTCATTTTAGACGTGAAGTCATGGACCCATGTTTCGTCCATGGTTATGAATTGTTGCAGAAACTGCTTTATTGCTGTGAAACTTCACCATACATTCGATTGAAACATCCTCATGATGCTGTTTCTGTTCCATTTTGAGTAATCGCGGCACCAATATGGCGCACAGCTTTCTCATGTCTGCACTTTTTGAAATGCCTTCAATGTCTGTTCGAGCGCTTTCAGTCGACTGTCATACATTACTATTTTGTGGATTTTTTGCACCATTTCCGGTGTAGTCACGTCATTGAAATGACTTCTCTAGTAGAAAAAAAACGAACGATACAGAACTGTGCTGGAACGCCAATTCTGTACAATTTTTTTAATGTAAAGGCAAATTCAAATTGCGCGGTTTTTTTTAAGAATAAATAAAATATAGGTTGCGCACTGAATTTGTCTGGGTATGTGGGCATTTAAAATGTGTGATGTATGACATTTATAAAAATGGCTTCGTACACGGTACAACAACGCGTTCAAATTGTTGAATTATTTTATGAAAATCAGCGTTCTGTGAAAAGAGTTTTTGGAAAATTACGTGAATTTTATGGTTCCTATAATCGTCCATCTGAAAGCATTATTGGTCGAATTATTAATAAATTTCAAGAGACCGGTTCTGTGGAAAATCAAAAAAGTAAAAAATACAGTCGTAGTGGTCGTTCACAAGAAAATATTGGTTTGGTTCGTGAAAGTGTTCACAATAACTTGGACTTAGTTGATCAACAACATGGCGTATTTTACACAAGGATTTAGCTCTGAAGGTATATAAGGTGCAAATAATACAGGAACTGAAGTCATTAGATCATTTAAAATGTTATTCATTTGCCAATTTCATCAATGAACAACCAGCTGATTTTTCTCAAAAAATAATTTTGAATTTGGTGGCTATGTTAATAAAAAAAATTGTCGTACCTAGGGTGAGGAAAATCCACGAATTATTCATGAGAAACATATGCATCCTAAACGAGTTACTGTTTGGTGTGCATTATGGTCAGGTGGTGTAATTGGACCTTACTTCTTTGAAAATGCTGCGGGTGAAGCTGTAACTGTTAATGGTGATCGATATCGTCGGATGATAACCGAATTTTTGTGACCTGAATTAATGAATATTGATCTAGAGGATATGTGGTTTCAACAGGATGGCGCTACACCTTGCACACGAATCAATTGATTTATTGAGAGAAAAATTTCCTGGACGTGTAATCCCAAGAAACGGTGATGTTAATTGGCTACCAAGATCATGTGATTTGACACCGTTAGACTATTTTCTTTGGAGTTATGTGCAAAGTCAGTTTTATAAAAACAATCCACAATCAATTCCTGCTTTGAAAAATGAAATTATTCGTGTCATTGGTGAGATAGAGTCTTAATTATGTCAAAATGTCATTGAAAATTTTAACAAAAGAGTGGACGTCTGTGGAGCTGCAAGAGGAGGCCATTTGGCAGATATTATTTTTCGCATATAAATGTCATAACTGATACTTCAATTATCAATAAAAAATTTTGAAAGTGAATGCAAATTATGTGTTTTATTTATTCTTTAAAAAAACCGCGAAATTTGAAACACCCTTTATTTTCATAAGTTTTTTAAAAAATTTCTGATGAACATAATAATCCGTTTTTAGAGAAGTCGTGTTAACGAATTGTCCTAAAACTTTATAAATATAATTTAATATATATAAATTTAATGTTAATTTTATAAAATATTTTCTTTATCTTTTTTTTTTTTGTTGCAGTAGCAAATATTTTCACTCCACAAATCGAACAAGTTGAAGGAGAAAAAACGATCAGCATAACTTGCACGACGAAGGGATTTCCCATTCCTATCATAACGTGGTTGATGAACAACACCAGAATATCTCCCGATCCCGACAGGAGGCAAGTTGTTTACAATAGGTACGCATTGAAAATAAATTTAATATTTTTCCATATTTCGAAATATTTCAAATAGTACAAATTGTATTAATATTAAGAGCTCCTTATTTCGATTTTAAATTAAAATAAATTCGGAACGTGTAGCCTGGTAATAATCGTATATAAAAAAGAATAGATGTCGTATATAAAGAAACTCTTCTCCGTGCGGAAAGCTTGCTTTCATCTCACTCTAAGGCACACATACTTGTACAGATGCATACTGTTCATCACTTGTCGGGAAAAACTTTTGATTGAATTGCGCTTTACTACAAAATATTGTTACGAAACTTTTAGAGGGCAGTGTATGCAACGTATGAGATAAGACCTGAAATTCGAGAATGCGTCCATTTCAGAAACAGAACATTCTCAATTCAACGAGTGTATAAGCAGCATCATTGATTATTATACAGATATAAGTACAATCGAGCTTTCATACGAGGGTGGTCCCAGAAGTACCCGACCCAACAAAGAAAACACAAAAATTTTGGAAAGAAATATATTTATTTTTCAACATAATCTCCTTTCAGCTCTATACACTTTTCCCAGCGATGTTCAATAAGTTCGATACCCTTTTTATAATAAGAACTGTCTTGCTCCTCAAAATAGCCATTAACTGCCGACATCACTTCTTCATCGTTGGAAAATCTTTGACCACTGAGCCATTTTTTTAAGTTTGGGTACAGAAAATAATCCTAGAGGGCTAAATCTGGTGAATAGAGTGCATCAGGTAGCAATTCAAACTTTAATTCATTCATTTTGGCCATTGCAATAACGGATTTGTGAGCTGGTGCATTGTCTTGATGAAACGACACTTTCTTCTTTCCTCAAACATTGCACTAAGTGCGCATAATACTCGCCGTTGATAGTTTTTCCTTTTTCAAGATAGTCAATGAATATTATTCCACGCGCATCCCAAAAAAACCGATGCCATGACCTTGCCTGCAGATAAAACGGTCTTCGCCTTCTTTGAAACCGGTTCTTCCTTTTGAGTCCATTGTTTTGATTGTTCTTTTGTCTCGGGTGTGAAGTGATGGATTCATGTTTCATCCATGATTATGAAACGGCGCAACGGCTTGATTGCTGTTAAACTTCGCTAAACGCTCATTTGAAACATCTTTACGGCACTGTTTGTGCTTGTGTGTGAGCTAACGTGACACCCATCTTGCACACAGTTTTCTCATACCCAATTTTTCAGATAATATGCGATGTACCGCATTTTTTGAAATGTATACTTTGTCTGTTAGCTCGCGCACTTTTTTCTTCACCATTTCTGGAATCGCCACCTCATTTGGTCGGCCACTGCGGTGCTCGTCTTGGCAGCTCGTACAGCCTCGTTTAAACTCTGCTACCTTATATTTCACTATTGTAACCGAAGGAGTCGACTCACCCAGAGTAGAATCCAATTCAGCTTTTATATCGGTTGGGCTGAGGCCTTTCAAATAAAAGTATTGTATCACGTAACGATGACCAATTTTCTCCATTTTTGCAAATTCACTGAAAACGTTCAGTATTGATGGCCTTCAAACAAATACTAAACAACCTGGCATCTTCAAACTTGAAACATATGCTTTATAAATTGTGTACTTTCTAATACAGTGATATTTTTCAAACAAGTACCACCATATCTAGGTCAGGTCGGGTACTTATAGGACCACCCTCGTAAGTCGAGCAGATAGTTCCCAGCAAAAAAGTTTAAAATATAATTTTTTGAGTGAATAAAATACCTCACGTACTCAGAGAAGAGATCAAGTTCCCCGTTATGCTGGACTTGCACCTACGTAAAATCTCACATTGTCAAGGTGAAAACTCCATCCCTAAACTGATATTTGCATTACTTCAGGATGGCACCTTATAATTAGCCTTGATTGGCTACCGCCTAGTAAACAGCGAAAGAAGAGCCCTATTTCGTCTGTGTTAACAGTGTCCTCTTCTTTATAATATTCCGGCATCCTTGGTAAAAAAATGTTTCTTATCCAGTTTTGACACTCCTCAATAGGCTCCTTTACTGACAATGTTACATCTCTGTTTAAATTGATCCAACCATTCAGTGCTTGCTTTGAAGTCTTTATCCTCCAATTCGTAGTAAGTTCCAAAGCCTTTTGTTTAACTATAGACCCAAATACTAGCCAATTTGAATCTCTCTTTGCTCGAGACTAGTGTGATAATATTTGATGTACTTTTTTAAAGTATTTTTAATCCTTCCTAAAGTATCTCTTACTCCTCCAACTTCAACTGAATTTATAATAGATCAATATCGATAGTGTATTAACTGGTATCCCGTATTTTTCAATTTCTTTTTTTTTCAAACAATTTCCCATACCATCCACATTAGATAAAATTTTTAATTGTTTCTTAGGGGGCATACTCAGTTACACAGTTACTATTCGAGTAATCACGAAACTGCATCAATATCTAAAGCAAACATTAGCAGATATTAATATGTATTGACTACTGGAGCGCGCTACTACCTATATTTTTGAAGGAAGCCGAAAAATTGTGAGATTCCCAATTATGAAAAGCTGTTTACCACCCAATTCGACTTAGAGAAAATTGACATCAATACAAAATTTCGGACTTAAAGAGCTCGAATTACAGAAGTTGATTTGCATCAGAAGTTAGTGCTGTTGCTATTAAATATATTCCAATTTAAAGATACTTCGACTCATGAAAGTTCGATGGGGAAAGTTTTAAAGTAATTGGTGTTTTTACATTATTAAATTTAAGTTAGTTGTATACAATTGATGGTTAATAAATGTTGTAAAAGTTGTTTCTATTATTTCGGCTTTTTATTCTGTTGTCGCCAATACATTCCAGCCTACACTTCACAATATGCAGACTTGGTTTGGAAAAATAAATTTTTTCTTTTTTACTTTCACTGTATACTCTCTAAGTCATGTAATTTAACTTTTTCAATTTATTTTATTTTGCTTAAGTATCTGTTTTTAGTTTAAATGTTATGTATATCCAAGAAGGGATTTTCTTCTTCATCGATATTTAGTTTTATATCCTTACCATACGGTTTATTAAATTGCATTATGTCTTTTTCCTGTTCTCGTTTGTCGTTATATAGATTGTAAATAAGCAAACGCCTGTATTAATTTCTTATTTCCTAATTATTCCTTAGACATAGAAGTTCGTTCAGCATTCTTTCTAACGTTCAGATAAATTAGATTGTTGTCTTCAACTGGATGGTGGTTTTTCTTTTGTATATGTCATTGTGTCACGTTTCTTAATGTGCCCTTCAATATTATTAGATTCTTAGAATATTCGTCTCGAATTTAAAGTTCATATTGGGAGATTTAATTTTACATACATCAAGTAATATAATAGATTTTCAATTTAAATAGGCTGGTAGGATTTGAACGTATGCACGATCTAACTACATAAAATAAATAGCAAAGAAGTAGTGACATTTATTATTTTGACATTTAAAAATATAATGTATTTAATATAAAAAATATAATATTCGCAGCTTTTTTTACATGTATATTATTTCTGTTTAACTTTAAAGTATATATAATGAATATTATTTACAGACGTAATTCGACATTAATAATTGAGAAAACCGAATTTGGTCTTTATCGATGCATGGCAAATATAGGAACTGAATCCAAAACTAGTAAAGAAACGTTTAACAAAAGTGGTAAGCATTAGCATGATTATATAGAATAGCTGTGAATGGATATTGAATAATAATAGAAGTAAATTTCCCAATGACATTACTATTTAATAATGTTTTTTCATCCATTTTTTGAGATGGAGGGGAGACAAAAAAATGTTACTGTGTCCAAAAGGGAAAGAACAAGGAATATTTTCATCACAGTCCAGCAATTTTGAGCAGCTTAGATATATTTTGCTCAAGAAGGTATTAATTTTAGATGTTGTACAAACGAGAAAACAAAAACTTTCTGGCAAGAGATTATTTTATTTTTAAACATAGCCCCTTTCTAATTTATTACATTTAGTCAACTTTCTTCCATAATTTGATGAAAAATATTTTAAATAATTTCGATTCGCAAGCCTTTACAAAAGTGAATTGATACTAATTAGGTTAAAAGCATCGATATTGTAAAAATTATATGAAAAATCTACATATGTTATTCTTATTGAACAAATAGAAATAAAATTAATATTAATTATTTATTTCACATTTGCATAGCTTTTTACAAACAAAAAAATTTACATTAATAATAAACATTAGTAAAGTCATTGTCCCTATGCAAACGTATAAATCCCAGTTCTGTAGTTTAGTATAAAATACAACGATTCTCTATATGAAATTATCCCTAATTCACCAAGAATATTGAACAAATCTCCGGGTTCGCAGTAACGTACAGGCTCGTCAAGGGAGGCTGTATGGGTGGAATTATAAATAAAATAAAATACTTCCTGTAATGTAGGAAAACGATCTGGAAATGTATGTACACCCGTCACAGTTAACAATTCACCTTTATTTTCGCCTCACTGACATGACGCAAGCTATCAGCAATGCAGGCTCTAGAGAATTGTTCAACTCTATTCATCAACTATTAGAATCGCGTCAACTACTATGTAGTGATAAAAATGACATCATAGCAATCAGGAAAAAATATATAATTATTTCATGACAGTAATTACATTTTTAAAAAATCTTACAATCCATTTCTATGTGTTAAATTAATTATATAAGTATATACGAGGATAGTTTGACAAGTAGTGAGAATGACACATAGGTGGCGCTCTTATTGGTAAAACAAATGCACTGTAATTTAGGTTACCTATTTATATGTTTACATTCCGATATTTAGATAAATCGGTTGATTAGTTTATTTTTGACAGCTGATTGAAAAAGAAGCAACACGTCGTTTTGTTAAAACGGAAAAAGCAGAGTATCGTGCGGTGATTAAATACTTCGTAATTAAGGGTATGAAAGCTACCGAAATAAAAGATGAGTTACGGAAAACATTAGGTGAATCTACTCCATCATCCGCCACAATAAGTAGATAGGTAAATGAATTTAAACGTGGTAGAACAAGCCGTGTTGATGAAGCGCGCTCTGGAGCAACCCAAAATCGTGACCTCGAAGGAAATGATTATAAAAATCCATAATATTATTACGCAAGATCGACGACTCAAAGTGAGAGAATTTAACGAGAGAATTGGACCTTTCCAAGCTTTCGGCAAGATGGGTGCCGCGATTGCTTACGACTGATCAAAAGTTCACTCGTTTGCGCATTTCTAATGAGTGTTTGGACCTTTATAAGCGGAATCCAGTTGATTTTTGTAGGCGATTTGTTACTTGCGATGAAACTTGGATACACTACAGTACGCCCGAAACTAAACAACAATCGAAACAATGGTTAGAACGTGGTTCTGCACCTCCAAAGAAAGCGAAAACCACTTTATCGGCAAGCAAGGTGATGGCATCAATTTTTTGGGATTCGAAATGCATTTTGCTCATTGATTACCTTCAGAAAGGTGCCACAATAAACGGACAATATTATGCAGAACTTCTACAAAAATTAAATGTTGAGATTCGTGCTAAACGGCCAGGAATGGCAAAGAAAAAGATTCTGTTTCACCAAGACAACGCTCCCTCGCATACCAGCACAGTTGCGATGTCCAAAATCCATGAATTGCATTTCCAATTAGTACCGCATGCGCCTTATTCGCCGGATCCAGTCCCTTCCGACTTCCACCTTTTTCCAAAATTGAAAACGGCACTAGGTGGAAAGAAATTTTCGTCTAACGACGTGCTTATCATCTTCGTAAATGACTATTTTGCAAGCCTTCCGGAATCGCATTTTAGAGATGGCATAAGGGCATTGGAGCACCTTTGGAATAAATGTATTGCTCTTTTATGGGAATATATTGAAAAATAAAAATTATTTTGTATTTAAAAAATTCGTGTTTCTTTTCCATTCTCACTACTTGTCAAACTACCCTCGTGTATGGTATATTATATTCGACATTTTATGGTTTTTTATTTTTTTATTTTATTTTATGTGGAAAGGGGTTCGACATTTTATGCTGGACTGTTATTTTTGTTCTTCAAGGTATCTTATGCTTATTTTCATTGTAATAAATGACGGAATTGTGCTCATTTTATTGTACTTTGTTTTCGATTTACCAGTTTTCTGAAGAACCAATCTTCGGTATAAATCGGGGAATAAGCGTACTTCATAAGCCCTTTCTTAGTTAAATACAAATGGTAATATCTAAAATCTATAAATTGGTGCAAAAACCACTCGCACCCTTATTAAATTATGAATCGAAACACTCAACATCAAAGTATTGTACCATATTTTATACGTCTTTAGGAGGTTCTCGAATTTTGGTGAGGTAACTGATGTAATTGTAATACTTTACATTATTTTGGTAACTTAGGAAAGAGATAAAAAGTCCAACAAAACTTTTTAATCTAATAAGTATCAACTTTTTGCAACAAACAAGAATTTAGTAAGAGCATTCACAGCGCACATCTTATTTGTATTATTTCAATTGATATTTGAGAAAACCCGTTTCTTGCAATAAAGTACACTAAGCAATTCGAGGAATTGTGAGGAATATAATCATTAAAATGGAATGCATTCTACGGAGTACAATAAAAAATTAACAAATAAGAAAACTTTTTTTGTAAAATGCATAACAGTTTTATCGGAAGTATAAAGAAAATATAGCATTAAATGTCATTTATATTCCTATTGACTAAAATTTTGAGTTTTTATTGTAAATAATATTTTTTTTATTTTACACGACGAATATACACGATAACCGCACCGAAACAAGATTTTGAATTGACGTATATACTCGCCAAATGCAATTAACTGTTTAATTATTATTTTACCATAAAAAAAACAACTTTTGGATACACAAAAATTTAGATATAATAAAAAGCTTTTCCATAACGTTTAACAAAAAAAAATTTCCACTAATGAAAAAGTTTTTTTTTTCCTACAACTATATTTAAATACTTGAAAGATGTATAAGTATACATTTGAAAACTTATCCATTCAAATTATGTATTATTTAATTAAAAACAGCAAAAAAATCCTTACCATATCAATGTTTGTACTCGGTGTACGTATTTCAACAACTAAGTCGTCGTGAAATTTCGCACACTACTTTCCACCAAAACCAAACACATACTGACTCTCACAAGAACCGTATAAGTGAGGTTTATAGGCTAGTTTCTTGTGAAAGGCAATGTGTATTTGGTTTTGGTGGAAAGTAGTGCGCGGAATTTTCTGTGTCAGCTTTACCACGGATCCAAATATGATGCTGTGGTTAATAATCGTCTGATGATGACAGCTTAGTCATCGAAAGTACGAACGTTGATGTGATTTTTTGCCTTCAATTAATCAGAGTCTTCAATAAAATTTACCTCCTATATATTATTTATTTAATATCCATTTCCATTATTTTTTGCAAATTTCGTAGATGATATAGTTGCTCTTTAAATGCTAACTCTTTTGTTAATTTGTATATAGGTATGGTTTATTTTCCAGATATGAGACAGTGTAAAAAGGATGAAGCATATTGTATGAATGGAGGAGATTGTTATATAATTCTAAGTTTAGGAGAAGCAATGTGTAGGTCAGTACAATTTTATTTAATATTGCCCGCAATATTGGATGTTAATATATGCTCTTACGATTTAATATTATCTAAAATTGTAAAGTTGAAACAAAATGTATCTTATTTGTAGTGTTTCGTGAATTCATTTATACAATTGAGTATCGAAACAAGTAGCTGAAATACGCAAAGAAAAGTCAAGAAAGTTTAACATATCAAAATAAAAAAAAAATTGAAGGTATTGTTACGTACTTCAACATTTTCACATATTGTAATTAGAAAAGGCATACATATACTCTATAATTAGAGTACTGTAAAAATATGTGTAAAATATTAATTGAGATATATACGAACCAATTCTGTGTTTGGTTAGAAAGTCTATCACTATGAACATAGTGTGACTTGCCATGACGAATAATAACCACTTACTAGACCGATGATTCTTTCTTAAAAACAAAATTTTGTAATCTTTTCAGAATCTCTTAGCTGTCTTGATATTAATTTTTAAAGAATTATGGATGGGCGACTTCCTTCTAATCGACAAAAATATACCAACATGGTCTTAAATTCTGATCTTGACGAGTGTACTTTTTTAGGGCACGGTGAACCAGAAGATTTCCATTGCCACGCTGTTATTTTTTTGTGTTGTCCTGGAAACACCAAGTTTCATTAACTCGGAAAGATGTACAGTAAATACCACAAAAAGGTTTACGATATACACGCAAATATTTCAACCGAATTTATGTTGGATGGTCTTTACACCATGTAAATAAAATATTGACAGAAATTTGTATTCGAGTAAATATAGTAATGCGTGTAATATACGGTATATTATATATGTATGTATATATAAGTAGACATACTACTGTGGGCAAAAAATAGTAAGACTTTGTTCATAATTTTTAAATTCTTAATTTATTCTTCCAAATCTATTTCGTCCCCCTCAAAGTAATCCCCTTGACCCCAATACATTTATGCCAACATTTCTTCCAATTCTCGAAACAGTTGTTAAAGTCAATTTCAGGAATAGCCTTCAATGCGCGTAGCGATTCACGTTTAATTTCTTCAATTGACTCAAAACGGTTTCCCCGGACCGGTCGTTCGAGTTTGCTGAATAACCAGAAGTCACACGGAGCTAAATCAGGCGAATACGGTGGTTGCGGCACGATATTGGTTGAAAATTTGGCGAAAAATTCACGAAGAATTAATGCAGTATGCGACGGTGCATTATCGTAGTGGAAAAACCAAGAGTTGTCGGCCCATAATTCTGGCCTCTTTTTACGAATAGCATTGCGCAAACGACGCATAACACTCAAATAGTATTCTTTGTTGACAGTTTGGCCGGTCTGAAGGAATTCGGAGTGCACCACACCTCGATAATCGAAGAAAACTGTCAACATAACCTTGATTTTTGACTTGCTTTGACGTGGTTTTTTGAGCTTCGGCTCACCTTTGATACGATATTCGGCCAATTGATCGTCTGTTTTCGGGTCATAAGCGTCTTGATAGTCGGAAAGCATTGTTTCACAGACGTCAACCCGACGCTGTTTTTCGAAAAAATTGAGTGATTTTGGAACAAATCTTGCTTTCACTTTTCTTAGGCCCAAATGATCTTTCAAAATGGTGTTCACTGATCCTTCCGATATTCCAACGATGCCAGTAAGGTCTCTGACTGTTAATCGTCGATTCTCAAGCACCAATTCCTTGATTCTATTGACGTGTTGATCATCAGTTGATGATGGCCGTCCTGGACGTGGTTCATCATCAACGCGTTCTCGACCCTCTTTGAATAATTTGTACCAATCAAAAACACTTGCTCGCGACAAACAATTATCACCGAAGGCCTTTTGCAACATTCTAAACGTTTCGGCACCAGAAATTTCATTCCGTACACAAAATTTAATGGAACTTCTTTGTTGAATAATTTCACTCATTGTAAAAATCGCCGAATGCACTTTTTGTACTTCAGAAAGACAAGCGTATACTAAACACTAATGATTATTTTGATATGATATTTGGCATAGATGTCACTGACAGTCATACCAACCTAGAAAAAAAATATTTCGACGAACGGGTCTTCGCGCGAAATTTAAATTAAAAAGTCTTACTATTTTTTGCCAACAGTAGTATATATATATATATATACATATATATATATATACATATATATATATATACATATATATATATATACATATATATATATATATATATATATATATATATATATATATATATCATATCGATAGATCAAATGAACATTAATAAAATAGAGTAAATGCAATTCTATTAAAACAATTAGATTTACACAAAAACATATATATAATATACACGTATTCATAAAATCGTCTTATCAGAATAGTTATCTTATAAATTAATTCGAAATTCTATTGATTATCTATTATATACATATACTTTTATATATATATATATATATATATGATATATATATTTTCTATAACAAAATAAAAAGTTTTCCACCCAATCATCACATTACCTGACCTGACTGCCCTGCTACAAGAAGGGTATTCTACGCTTCATTTCATAACATAAAAATAAGACAAGAATAGTATAAAATCCTCAGGTTTTGTGCGGGTTTGTTTGGTATACATGAGCGATAATGGTTGTATATGAATCCAGCAAACGGCTGGTTAATAATATCTCATAGTAGGATGTAAAAGAGGAAACGACACATATCTGTATCGATTCCTCTTTTACATTTCACTAACAGATAAAATCTTACATCTTACAAAGTAGGCAAGGCCCGAAACTTAATCAAACACCACACCTAACAAACGGGAAATGACACGATTTAGTCTACCTAAGCTGGAAACAAACTTACGACCACGACCACGTATACGTGGTTGTAACATATGCATCTATACTGCCCGAAGGTAGCTATAACACGTAGATACATATATGTACATCACAAAAAAATACGAGCTAGAGAAGAAGCTTAATTTACCAATAGATTTAAAATACACAGAACAGATATTAAATTCGAAGATTAAAATGTTAACAAAGTGAAGTGGTTTGCAATGAAATATACAAATGTATAGAGTTAGCCACGATAACAATACGTAACCATGTAGATACCTATGTCATACAAGGTTTTCTAAGTTAAAATGAACAGTCAAAAGGTGAAAATTGAATCGTAAACACAACACTAAAAAAAAGTATGATTCTATAAATATAATTTGGTAACCCGATATTCTTTTATGCTATTGTCTACAACGATGTTCTTTACCAGATTTAGAATGTAAATGAGTTGAAACTGGGTAACGAGAATCAACGGTAGAAATACATGCGCATTATGTCCATCGTCTTTTCAAAGATTTACTTGGTATAGGCTTGTAATATAATCTTCAGAATTTCGTCATGTGGTTGGTGTATCAATCAACGTTTGACTGTTTGTACTAGTACTTCTACTGTCTATAATGATGATTTCTACCAGATTTAGAATGTGAATGAGTTGAAACTAAGTAACGAGAATCAGCGGGAGAAATACATGCGCATTATGGCTATCGTCTTTTCAGAGATTTGCCTGGTATAGGCTTGCAATATAATCTTCATAATTTCGTCATGTACAAGGGTAGTTTGACAAGTAGTGAGAATGGAAAAGAAAAACGAATTTTTCAAATACAAAATAATTTCTATTTTTCAATATATTCTCCTAAAAGAGCAATATATCTATTCCAACGGTGCTCCAATGCCCTTATACCATCTCTAAAATATGATTCCGGAAGGCTTGCAAAATACTCATTTACGAAGATGATAAGCTCGTCATTAGACGAAAATTTCTTTCCACCTAGTGCCGTTTTCAATTTTGGAAAAAGGTGGAAGTCGGAAGAGGCTAGATCCGGCGAATAAGGCGCATACGGTACTAATTGGAAATGCAACTCGTGGATTTTGGACATCGCAACTGTGCTGGTATGCGAGGGAGCGTTGTCTTGATGAAACGGAATCTTTTTCTTTGCCATTCCTGGCTGTTTAGCGCGAATCTCAACATTTAATTTTTGTAGAAGTTCTGCATAATATTGTCCGTTTATTGTGGCACCTTTCTGAAGGTAATCAATGAGCAAAATGCCCTTAAATGCCGATAAAGTGGTTTTCGCTTTCTTTGGAGGTGCAGAACCAAGTTCTAACCATTGTTTCGACTGTTGTTTAGTTTCGGGTGTACTGTAGTGTATCCAAGTTTCATCGCAAGTAACAAATTGCCTACAAAAATCAACCGAATTCCGCTTATAAAGGTCCAAACACTCATTGGAAATGCGCAAACGATTGAACTTTTGATCAGTCGTAAGCAATGGCGGCACCCATCTTGCCGAAAGCTTGGAAAGGCCCAATTCTTTCATTAAAATGTGGTGTACGCGTTCTGTTGAAATGTTTACCATGTCTGCTATCTCTCTCACTTTGAATCGTCGATCTTGCGTAATAATATTATGGATTTTTATAATCATTTCCTTAGAAGGCACGATTTTGGATGCTCCAGAGCGCGCTTCATCAACACAGCTTGTGCTACCACGTTTAAATTCATTTACCCATCTACTTATTGTGGCGGATGATGGAGCAGATTCACCTAATGTTTCCCGTAACTCATCTTTTATTTCGGTAGCTTTCATACCCTTAATTACGAAGTATTTAATCACCGCACGATACTCTGCTTTTTCCATTTTAATAAAACGACGTGTTGCTTCTTTTTCAATCAGCTGTCAAAAATAAACTAATCAACCGATTTATATAAATATCGGAATGTAAACATATAAATAGCCAGCCTAAATGACAGTGCTTTTGTTTTACCAATTAGAGCGCCACCTATGTGCCATTCTCACTACTTGTCAAACTATCCTCGTAGTTGGTGTATCAATCAACGTTTAGCTGTTTATACTAGTACTTCTTCAGTCGCAACATAAATTACACGTACGACAGAACTTGAGAGAAAAATGTATTATTAATGAAATCGTAAAAGTTGAATTTCTTATGTATGTATATAAGTAATACCGTAAATCAGAAAATTTATGAAATTCTAAAACAATCTTAACACTGTACATTTGATGCATTTTGTTTCGACACAAGAAAAATACGTATTTCTCGAATAAATTGCTACTAATCTGTTTCTCTTTTATCTTGTAGTTGCTTAGATGGTTTTGAAGGACGCCGATGTGACCAAAAATCCAGTACGTATCAGCAAAATATAACCTATTGTAATCTACCTCAATATAAATTTGGTCACTTTTGTCTAGAGTAAACTGTTAAACGTAAAAAAAAAACAATCGAATGAAATTTAGTATTATTCCTTTTTTTATAAGAATGTAAATAATTTGTTGGCCTGTGTAAATATTATCCAGATATTTTCGATCAAGTAGAGAAAATATCGCTAAATGTTGAAAATGTAAATTTGTATAAAAATAATGTGCACAAGACTGTTAATATTAAATTGATGACTAGTACTCAAGTTAGTATACGTGAATTAATTTTTTTAAGATCGGAGAAAGAATGATAATACCTTTTCGTGGGACCGAATAGTGGTAGTCGATTAAGTTTCTTTTTTTTTTTGTATAAATTCATGTAATTATATTTATTTATTAATACATCTATACTCACAACAAATTAAGCATATTTGTTAAAGAAAATTGTACAATTATTAATAAATTTGAAAAACAGAAATTTGGGATTTTGTTTTTCTTTCTACCTATATTATTTAGATATTTTGCATACATTAAAGTGACGTGATAGTAAATTGGAACACGAAGCAACTCCTTGGAAATAATTGATTAGGTATGTAAGATGTAATTGAATGTAAATTAACATATTTCTTGTAACTTCGTACTAATCTAAAAACCACGTATATCGATGTTTAATTTCTTTGGATTTGTTGTGAGTTACAGATGTCTACTAATAGCATGTATACCCTTTACTGATTCACTTTAGTTATAATATATTATATTGACTAACAATATGTACAATTTTCACTATTGAAAAGTTCCCATTTCTCTTTGTAAATTATTACCTTCAATAGTGGAAGAAATACTAGCATTCCAATGTTTCATTTTGAGAAACGACCTACAAAAGAAATACAAACAATTTGCTTTTATAACCTAATTGTTTTAACAGTAATAAAATGTATATACGCACAATATACAGAGTGTTTATCCCCAATGTAACTTAGATAGTGCTTCATACTACTATTCTACATTAAAAAAATAATTTTTGTCTTTTGTTTGCTCCATTATTGCTCCATAATTGGTCCCTAAAACTACATATTCATGACAAAATTGTAGAATATTTTTGGCAGTCCGTAAAATATAGAAATTCTTTTTTAATTGTAGAACATGTAAAAATTGCTATTTATTTTAGAAACATCGATGAACGCGGTTTATCATTTACATGTTTTTATTAAAACAACTGATATAGTTAATACACTTAACTTACGTCAGAGTAGTACGTAAATTAATATTGGTTTCGGATATTTTATATTTGTAATTAGAGTTTATTTATTTAGCTTTTGTGCATCATTATCGATCAAAAAGAAGCTTTTTAGTCTTTATATACAAGTTACTTCTTTAAAATTGACTTTAAAATATTTCGTGAAACTTAAGTTTAAAATAAAACTGGCAATAGTTAATAAGCTCCTTGATTAAACGAATTAAGAAAATTATCAATATGAAGGGATACTATATAAGTACTATATAAGTCCTAATTATTGACTGAACATAGAAGAAAATTAACTATTTCAACAACGCTGTCCATGTTGTGTTTAGAGATTCAAAACCGTCACAGAAATATGCAGTATAGTCTCTGAAAATATATCGAGATGCAAGCTGAAAGTAAAGGGTTTTCCAATAAGGACTTGACAACTTTTTTTCAAAATAAAATGCAGACCATTTGAGATATTTCAAAAACTTTATTATCGGGTTGAAGTACAATCAAAACATTTATGAATGGAACTCGACTTCGTTCATATGGCCACCGCGGGCACGTTTGCAGCGGTCGATTCGTTGTACCCAATTTTCGATGACTCGGCCACACAATTCGGCCGAAACGGCTGCTATTTCGCGTTCAATATTGGCTCTGAGCTCTTCCAACGTTGCAGCTTGTTGACATAGACCAATGACTTGACGTAGCTCCAAAGAAAAAAGTCTAGAGGCGTTAAATCGCACGAACGAGGCGGCTAATCGACTGGTCCATTTCTTGAGATAACACGCTCATCAAACTTACTCTTCAATAAATCGATTGTAACGTGTGCTGTGTGGCTTGTGGCACCGTCCTGCTGAAACCACATATTGTCCAAGTCCATATCTTCCAATTCGGGCCAAAAATAATCGGTAATCATGGCGCGATAACAATTACCGTTCACAGTAACGTGACGATCATTATCGTCGACGAAAAAATATGGCCCTATGACGCCGCCGGCATGCAAACCACACCAAACAGTTATTTTTTGTGGATGAAGTGGTGTTTCATGAAGCACATGTGGATTTTCACCCGACCAATAACGCATATTTTGCTTATTGACGAACCCATTGAGCTAAAAATGAGCTTAGTCACTGAAAATGATTTTGCGATGAAATTGATCATCTTGGCGCATCTTTTCCAGAGCCCAATCGGAGAACGTACGTCGCTTCAAATGGTCCATTGGCTTCAATTCTTGAGTCAGCTTGATCTTGTATGGGTGTAAACCAAGATCCTTACGCAAAATTCGCCATAAAGTGGTCTGGGCGATGCTCAACTCTTGAGAACGCCGTGGAATTGACTGATTTGGATCATTTGCTACGGACGTTTCAACGGCAGCGATATTTTCCACACTTCGACCAACCCGTTGTCTCACTGGCACGGCAACATCACACAACTAATATGTAGACTCAAATTTTTGCACTAAACTTGTTACTGCCTGTCTACTAGAGCGAGAATTACGACCGAAAATCGGAGTTAACGCTCTTAAAATAGCGGTCACAGACTCTGAATTTCTGTAGTAAATTTTTATAATTTGCAGACATTGTTCGTTCGTGTACTTTACCATGATGAAAATGTTAAGTTTACTGAATAAATTGACAGTGACAGTTCTATAATTAGTGAAAGGGTGCATTCACAAATTGAATTAAAAGTTGTCAAGTCCCTATCGGAAAACCCTTTATAAAGCTCACACCTGTTTAAAAAATCCAGTTGCAAAATACAAGGATTGCTGGAAAAATTTCAAAAGAGTTTTTGGAAAAGTGAATTACTTTTAGGCTAGTGATTCTCAATATTTGGAAGGGCTTTCCCAAGGATTAAAGAAAATTGTCCCAGTTTGTTGTCAATTGATTAACAGTCTTCCTTATCAACTCTATACTAGAAAATGGTGTATATTTTCAAAATATTCTTTAACATTTATGCATATACTCAAACCAGTTTAGGAAAAAATTTTTCCATTCAGACCAAGGAACAGTCAAAATATAGGATTTGTGTATTCCCACAGTTTCTTTAGATATAAAAAAAGGTAATTGCTTATTTCGAGTACCAGGATATTCGAGTTACTATGTAAGTGTTTGTATGATCATGAAGCAAAATAATTCGTCTTCTATTGTTTCTTCATCTGTCACCGATTCGCCGGAAGAAAAAGGGGCATAGTCAAGACTATTCAGTTTCAGTGGAACAACTTCAACACTTCTTCCTAATTTCTTGATTCCAGAAACGATTTCTAACAAAGAAACAATTAAATATTACAAAGGGTACTAGGAAAGTTTTGCAATACAGCTTTGTTTAATTAATTTTTCAAAATAATTTCTTCTACACTCAATATACCTCTCCATCCTCCGAAACCAATCTTTAAACCAGTTATGCCAAGTTTCACTAGGGAGTAAAGCACACTCGTTGTCCCAAGCCCGCAGAAGCTCCTCATCACTGGAAAACCGCCTCACTTTTAGCGTCATTTTTACATGCGGGAACAGTGCAAAGTCGCAGGGAGCAAGATCTGAGCTGTAGGGAGGGTGCTCGAGAAGTTTCAATCCTGTCGTGGTCAAATATTCGCTGCAGGCTTTGACGCGGTGAGTTGGAGCATTATCGTGATGGAGGAACCAGGTGTCCATTCTTTGGCCGTAGGTTCTTCATAGATCCAATGACTTTAGGCAGGTAGTTTTCAGTATACCACTTAGCTGTGACTGTCTTCTGTGTGTCCAAAACGACGCGTACCACAATTCCACTCGATTTGAAAAATACAGCTATCATTTTCTCCTTTACAGATCAGGATTTTCTGATAACTACGAGTGTATCCTAATCATCAAAGACCCAAACTTTGTTTTGAGCTTTGGTCGGCACATCGTAATAGTACAGCCAAGTCTCGTCACCTGTTACGATGTTGTTCACATACCGAGATTGTCCCTTATTAAACTTTTTTAGCATCTCCCGGCACTCACTTAGAAGTACCCGTAGAACTAAATAATCCAGATCATATTGAAAATTCTAACCAAACGATTCTCGTGTAGTGCAAGTTCGTACATTTATTAGATTCTGCAAAATCCAGGGGGCACAATAGTCAGATCTTTATAAAATTTCCTATGCATGTGTTCCTTGTCCATGTCTATGGATGACTCAATCTGAAAATGTCATATTCGAAGTCTTCATTAGCATTTCATTTAGATTATTGACGCATTCCGGATTAACTGCAATTCACCGACGACTCGTCCTAACTAACATTTTAAATATAATAGTAACAATGATATAAAAAAATGTTTTCTTTTTATAACGTTTTTTTTAATAATTTTTATTTTGTTTTGTTGGCACATTACTAATATTGAGCAAAATTTATCATATTACATTTTAGTCAGTATCCACTTTCACTTCTATTTGATATATTAAAGAAATTTACTTTGATATTCTGTAATTCACTTTTTAGTAACTTCTTGACGGGGGGTTTTGAGCTGAACCAAGTGGATATGATCGCACGTCTCCTATATAAATTTAAGGTTCAAAGTATGCTATATCTGTCATAGAAGTGTCCCCTCTTTCATAAATGGGCGAGACAATTCTGCCATTCCTTTTCATAGCTCTATCGTATCTGGTAACACTTTGAGAAGTCACAGGTCTATTTAACGTGAAATTTGCATTTCTAACAACTACACTCTTAATTACAAACTCTTGTTCCTTTCAGCCGTACTTTTTGTAAATACGCCAACGATATTGATGTTCATTTTCGTATCCGATATACCAACGATAAATTGTTTTTATGTAATGTCATTTCATATATGTTATTCGGACAAATTTCCTCGAAAACCAATTTAAAACCAATGTTTGTTATCTAGAATCTGGACGCTCTTGGTATTGGATTTGGATCAGTCTTTAATTTCTCAACCTAAATATTCTGCTCACACTCACATTAATATTAATAATTATTAATCTTTCAGCGGCAGCGTTTATGAAACTTGTTTCTACCGTGTTTCTACTATCACAAATGCAACTCTGTTATATTCTCAATCCTTCTTCATGAGATCTTTATACATATATATATATATATATATATATATATATATATATATATATATATAATATGATATAAAATAAATTAATTTTATTACTTTCAATATAACCACTACCAACCTCGACACACATTCACCAATAAATTTTTCAAAATGCAGAATATCCGTTGAAAAGACTTTCTGGAATTTGCTGTTGTTTCTTCTTTCTTTATTTTATGGTACCACGACTGCGAAGAAACTTCATTTCTGTAAAGAAAAGGAAAACCATTTCCAGCAAATATGCAAGTTGTGAAATAGTATTGCGTTTTTTTAATTTTTAATCAAAAAGCTGCGAATGAACACTAATGTATGTGCAAGTGGGTTAATGGGATGTCACTGAGAACATGAAAATCGTTCTTATTACAAATTTACAAATTTGATTTCGTTTGTCGAATAGCTTCATGTAAATCGTACATATGTACATGCAGACTAATAGTGATAATAATAATAACAATAATGATAATAATAATAATGGTAATAATAATAACAGAAGACAGAAGAAAAGGAAACGACAAGAAGTATAAAGAAAGTAGAAGAGTTCAATTTGTATTTCAGTAACATAACATATTGTCTTATCAATCGAGACAAATGGTCTTCCATTACATTTTTCATTTCATTTTTCACAATTTCTCCACCATAATCATTCCAATTGAATATTTTTTGAAGAAACGATCATCATCGAAAGGCTTTCCAAATTTTAATTGCATCCGCAAAACAAACTTAATTCAAAGTTATTACTCATTTTACTTATACATTTTTAAAAGTGAAAAGGGAAAATTTTGGCTCAGATATAACCTGCAAACAAACAAAATTTATTATGGATGTAGATAACAATTCCAGCAACATAATGCGCTTTCTTTTATATTCATTACCATTACCTTTCAGTCATTGTGGTGAGAAAGAATAACTGAAGTTTATTCTGCTTTCTACTTTAAAAGAAATTTATAGTAAATTTTAAACATTTCCACTATTTTTTGTAAGGAATAGAAAATAATTTTTGTAAGATGAAAATACATACAATCACTTATTATCTTTATCATTATGGTCATATTTAATTAATATGTATTACTGAGCTTTTAAAAAAAACATTTGTTCTTCAAATTATAAATCATTTGAACGTAGATAATACATTAGATAACACATCCTAGTGTGGGAATGATTTCAGTCTACCGAATGAAATAAAAGAACACACACTATTTATTATAATCTAACAACTTCATATTGAATATTATCGTGTATCATTATCTATTAGAAAAACGATGAAATGAAATGAAATAAAGCAAAGCTTCATTGAAAATAGTAATGCTAATATTGACTTACCAATAAAATTAGAAAGCGAAAGAATAAAATTGAATTGACCGAGTCCCAAAAGATAGCACCAATACCGATTAAGAAATTAAAACATAATAATATAATACGATGGCGGATCACTAAGTAATTAGTGAGTCTAGACAAGAAAACGCAAACTGTTCGTCAAAAAATTGTTTTTCCACCAATATTCAAGTCGTTTTATTCCTTCAAAAAAGTAAACTTTATCAAACTATTCGGAATGCATATTGGTTTCAGTGATAAACTCCTCATTCAATCCAAATCTCTTGCCGCCATGCTAAGTTTTCAAGTTGAAAATAAAAAAAGTTCGTGGAGACCAAATCTGAAATGAAACTGTTAAAAATAAGCGTTAGTTTCAGATACCACCTCCTCATTAAACCAAAATTTGCTACCTTACAATCTAGATTGGGAAAAAAAACAAAGGTCCGAAACAGCCAAATTGGGCGAATAATCTGGATACAAAAGCAGTTCGAAGTTCATGAATTTTTGCCTTTGAAACAGCTAAAGCGTGAACACATGCACTCGTTTCTTCTTTAAGTGCGGACTTCTCCATTGTATTGGATCGTGCAGTTGTTTTGAAAGGAATAATTTAAAATATAGTAGCCATAAACTTTCCGGTCGAGTGTATGATCGTTGCCTTCTTCGAAGAACTTCTGCCGGCATCAGACCATTGTTTCGATTATTGCCTCATTTCGAGCATGTATTAGTCTGGATACACCAATACATGTTTCACCAATAGTTATTATTCGATATCGAAAAGTTTTGCTTGTAGTATCAAACCAAGTCTGCAAGGAGTCAGATCTGAGGTTATAAGCATTTGCAGTTCATGAATTTTTGCTATTGAAACAGCCGAAGTGTGAATATTTGCATTATCTTGAAAAAAATTCTTTTTTCTTCTTTAAGTGAGACCTTGTACGGTGTATTGAATCGTTCAGTTGATATAAACAATCGTTGAAAAGAATCCTATTACAGCCCTAAAAGATATTAGTCATAACCTTTCTGGCCCAATATGCGGTCATTTTTGCAAGGAAAACATCTTTTACAATCGAAAATTTGAAATATATTTAAATAAAAACGGCTTGCTTCACAAATTTTTGGATAACAAAGATGGCCCTAATTCAATTGCCATTGTACTGCATGTGCTAAGTGAATTTTACAAACAAGAGATGCTATTGTACATGAAACTGTATTGTCTCGGATATTATCCCGTTCATTATTTCGTCATCTTTTACACTGCGACGTTTGGAAGCTCATCATCCCTAAACTAGCAATTGAAGCTTAAATACTTATTCGACTGTCGCCTAATATGGACGATTGAGATATTGAACAGTCGCAATGAAAAAGATCCATTTGTGAACTAAGGTAATACCCGAAATGATACCCGACAAACCACTGTTTAGTCGTTTTATGATTGTAATCGATAGAAATTTGATAGGATAAACAGACTCCAGCTAATCTTTAAATCCATCGTTTATTTTGTTATTCAAAAATAAGAACTTAATCACTTATGGGTAACTGCATTTTTTTCCAAGTTACAAAACAAGCGAATAACTGGTCATTTTCTATTCAAATAACTTGCGTCCTTGCGATCGAAATGAACGCATATTTTGACTTTTTTTGATTTTTTTAAAGATTGTAAAATGGAAAAATATGTTTTTTTTCATTAGTGCTGCCCTCTTTCGACAAGCTTACCAATTACTGATCCTCTCTCGTAGCATATTGATACCGTTTTGTCGAAATACTCATTTTTAAATGCACAAGAAATTGATTAATCTATCTGCACATATTGCCTTAGTATAACTTCAAAGTAAAAGGAAAAATTTGCATAATAATCATTTCAATCAAGCAGATGTTTTAACCAATTCTCTCATTTAATTGATAGGTTCAATATTAGTAATGTTATCCTTGTTTTATTTTAATTCTTTAATTTAAAGGAAATAAAATACTTCGATCACAATCTATGTAATAATCTACAATTTATAATTCACAATTTTATAATGGAGTTTTAAATATTACCTGCAAACACTGTCATAATGGATAGCTTATTCTTCTATTTGATTTTTCATGCGATAAAACACCCTGTATATTTCAATATATTTTAAGATCGGAATGTCTAATATTTAATGTTATAAATATTGTCGTAACTTTGTAGTTTTTACTAACACCAAATGAAATAACATATAATTATAACCTATTTATATATTTTTCTTCAGTAGGTGCGCGAATGGGAAATGTTAGATGAATCAGGCATTTGGCATATGGAAAATATTAAAAAGCTGAAACGGTTAGTATTAATATACTTACTGAATAATTTAGAAAACGCATTAGATATGTTCACCAGAATTTTTCTCCACAAAGAGTGTTTTACATCTGAACAGATCT